>CM035420.1:173520344-173580344 GCA_020310875.1 Ceratopteris richardii | reverse complement strand
CAGATGGCCTTACCAATGAATTTTTTAAGTCCTTCAAACTTCAGGTGGCCACCCCACTGCGCCTCGTGTGGCAAGAGGCTCTCTCCTTCGGTGCCCTCCCTGAGTGCCTGAATAATGGCGTCATCAAGTTAATCCATAAACGGGGAGATAAAAACAAAATTGAAAACTGGCGTCCGATTACCATGCTCCAAACTGGATACAAGATAATTGCAAAAGTTATCGCCAACAGAATCTCCTGTCATTTAAAGTCATGGCTGTGCGAGGACCAAAAAGGGTTTATCAAAGGTAGATCTATACTTGAAGCAATTATTGACATTTGGGAAGGCCTTGCTTTTGCTGAGGAGTCTGCTCAAGATCTAGTTTTCATTAAGATCGACTTCGACAAAGCGTATGACAGATTGGAATGGGACTTTATTCTTCAATCATTGAAAGACCTTGGTTGCAGCCAAAAGTTCACGAAGATGGTTGCCACTCTTCTTGGAAATGCTTCAACTAGAATAAACATCAACGGTATGCTCTCCGAACCCATTCGTTTAAAAAGATCAATTAGGCAAGGCTGCCCTCTCGCTCCTTTACTATTCGCTATCGCCTCGAATGGGCTCAGCTGCCTATTAAAGCACCACTTGGATGCTGGCAATCTCAAGGGTCTCTCCTTACCCCTAAATTACGGCCAAATGGTGGTGAGACTTTTTGCTGATGACATGAATGCCTTTGTGCATAACGATATAAACAGCATTGAGGTGTTTTGGGGGTGCCTCCACACCTTTTGTGTGGCGTCAGGCTCAAAAATCAACCATGCTAAAACTGCTTTTAGAGCGATCAGCGGGCCTACTCCCCAGTTGTTGGTGGATCGGGGGTGTCAAGTTATCCCTAGTGGTCAAGTCTTCCGTCTTCTCGGCATTCCGATGGGTTTCGACATCTCAATGGACCAACGATGGAATTGGGTTCTGGCCAAGTTGGATACCAAGCTGAATCTGTGGAAAGGTATGCAAGTCAACCTGGCAGGACGTGCTATGGTTATTAACACTTTCATGTTGTCTACAATTATTTACTTTATCTCTTGCTGGAGACCTAAGGAGAAAGACTTGGCCAAAGTAGAAAGAATCTGCAGGAACTTCCTTTGGACTGGGGACCCCAACAGAAGGGGGGTTCCCAAAATCAAGTGGGAAACTTGCATTAGCCCTAAAGACTCAGGGGGCTTGGGAATCTTGGATATTGCTGGTCTTGCTGACAAGCTGGCGGCTAAATGGCTTATCAAGGCCTGGAGCAATAAGGAGTCCTCTTGGGCTAAATTGATCTTCAGAAACACGGAAGACTTTACCTTCGTCGGCCTCCCTGGTTGGAGGGACATAGGGATTCTATCCCTTTTGTTCTCCCCCCACCCGGTCTGCCCTAAAGGCTCTAGCCTCGTGTGTTCCTTATGGAAGAATTGGAACAAAGCCAAACAGTTCATCAGAATCAGCGATGACTGGAAGTGGGCAGCTGGCATAAGACAAAATGACTCTATTTGGTTCCCGATCAGTGGCATTAGGGGAGTGGAATCTTGGAACCTCCAAACTGCAAGGCGGTTATGGAACAAGGGGTTCAAACAGTGGAAACAGCTCTGGAAACAAGAGACCAGTCAGTGGATTAGGTTTGAAGATTTGGATCCGAGAATTAGCGTTACCTTCGAGGAATGGACTCTCCTTCAAAGCAGGTGTTTAGCATGGGACCGCTCAACTACCCGCCTTCTTTGCGGTCAGGATCTTCCTTGCTCGGAAGGCCTCAAATGGAGCAATGGTAAGAAGCTTTCCGAAATCCCAAACTTCAAAGGTGATTTGGATGTTCACCACACCCTTAACAAGAGGTGGTGCCTTACCTGGACCAAACTTCGGTGGGAGCTAAAATTCATGTCTCTTTGGCACCCCCTAATCGAGGTCAAAAAGTCCGTTCTCATGTGGCAGGTCTTGCATAAGGGAATCTGGACTAATGCAAGGGCTAACAAAATCTGTGGTGTGCCGCCATGGTGCAAGCGTTGTCATCGATGCATCGAAGATTTAGTCCACCTGTTCTTCGACTGCCCCAAGTCCCGTGTTATATGGCATCACGTATACCGCGTTTTGAGACTAACGAGTCAAATCAACTGGCAACAAGTGATGTTGGGTGAGGCGATCGGTTGCTCATCAAGACTTTGGAATGCCATCAGAGGTGAGGCTCTCTGGAAGATTTGGAGAGAGCGCTGTGCCGTCAATTTCGGCCAAACTCCCAAGGAATGGTCGATCGAGAAATCCTTATTTCTACTTGGAAAAAGAATCTCCCGTGTCAAGAGATCACCACCGTTTAGACATCACTGTATCTATCTCCTCGAAAACAACAAGCTAAAACCCAAATGGGTCCCACATGAGGGTGATGATAATGTTATCTGCCTCATTTGTAATGCCCTGTAGCTTGCCGTACTCCTCCCCTGCGTCGTGGGATTTGGGGGGTCCCATGGGCACTAGTCCCATTCACTTGTAACTTTTTCTCTTTAATATAATTAAAGTCCGGGAGATTAGGCGAAGGCCGAACTTCCTTTATTTAAAAAAAAAAAAAAGGAAGAGATTAGATAGAAGAATGCTAAAATAGAAGAAAAAAAGCTAAAAAAAAATTGGCTAAAACAAACAAGAGCGAGGATAAGTAGCTTAAAAGTTTTGAAAGAAAGAATAAGGAAATTTGAAAGTCATCAGAACCTGAATATAATAAACATGTAGAAAACGCATATGATCAACTTACATAGATCATATGCTTGAAGAAACATATGCATGCTATTGAAAGTATATGAATTAAAACGTTTCTTTAAGACACGACTTTTAGTTATGTAGAAAATTATATACTAAAGGTATAGTTTGACATCTATAGAGTAAAGAAAGAAGCTTAACAAGGTCTAGTTCAAAAAATATGGCCAAGATTATAGGAAACAAGAAATCTTCAAACAAAGCTTAAAAATTAAACAAAGGTGAAAAATCAAACAAAGTTAAAAATTAAGAATTAAAATAAAAAAAAGGTTAAAAATTAAGAAAATATGTTCAAATATTGGATGAATTATGATTGCAACATAGTGATTAACCAATGTAATAAAGCAAGAAAAGCCATATTTCATCACGAGAACTTGAATTTTGCGAATCATAACCTCGAATACACTTAAAAAAGGAGTAGAATTAAGGAGACATCCCTCTATTCGTGTCAGCAGATGTAATGGACCACACGACAAAAGAAAATGAAAATATACGTTTTCAGAACCTCTCCATCTATATGGTAGTTTATAAGAATAGAATGTCACATTGTAAATGGCATAATATGGTAGAAGATATCAAAAAAGACATAGTAGGATTTATCATGGATATCGAAGAGCTCAATCTAGGTGAAAAATACTCAAAAAGACAAATAGATATTCAATTGAATATAAAAAAGGAGGGATCACACAATGAGAAGAAAATGAGTAGATTATATGACAAGTCCCCATCAAGAAGGTAGGAGATTATAGTGAGGTAGTTGAAGGTAATATTTCCCTAGACACCAAACTTAATGCTTGTAACAAAAGAAAAAAAACTTGAAATAGTGAACAAAACATTCTAAGGTAAATGTGGTAAATGATGCTTGCCACCTGCCTTGATGAAATTCAAATTAGTAAGTGTCAAGAGGTGATGAAGTATAGATAGAGATGAGTGGGTATTGACAAAAACTTGCTCAACACCAGCCAACATAGCTTCTCTAATGTCTAATATATTTTGTTAGATTCCAAGTTATGGATTAAGAACCACTAAGTCCTTTGGAACATCATTGCCAAAATGAGTGTATCCAAATAGATGAATTTGTACTTCACAAGACTTCAAATATCATTGGAAATTAAAAATGATTAAGTAGAATGCAACGAACTCCCACTTTAGAGTTGCTAGATTTAAGATTATCTTGGATGAAGTGGAACATCACTTATGAGTGTTGTGTAGAGTTCATCTTCACTAATAAATTGAAAACTTAACTCTAGAGATCATTAAATCGATAAATGTTTAGTTTCCCATGGTGTTGATATATGAATTAGTATGTCCATCAGTATCTCAATCACTAGGTTTGTTCATATGTATAATACTAATACATGGATTTAATTAGTATTTTATTGGAAACTTTTGATTTTGATTGTTATAGTGACTGCTTTATCAATTGACCTACCGATCAAATTGGTTTCTTTGCTTGTAATCACGGTTTTTGGATAGTGTGCATAATGAAATTGGGTTTCAAAAAACTTAGAGGATCATAGATTTCTTGGGTTTCCATAGTAAAATTCTTCATAAATCTTGAGAATTTTGTTAGAAATATTAATGATTCTAGAATTAGTGGATATATACAGGGGCTTAAATTATTTATTTTAAATATTTACTTGTTCTTTTATGGTCTTTTGAGAGCACTTAGTCAAGAACCAAACTTTTCAAAAAGTGATTGTTGTCTCATCAATGCAATAAAAATTCTATATCTTTCTTGTATATTCAATAGAATGCTGGGTTTGAATTGAAACAATCTTCATGATACCCAAAAGTGGAATGAAACTATGCTTTCAACATCCTTTGATACCCGCAAAAATGAATTTGGAATTCTTAATTTGATAGTTCTATAGAATGTATGTATACCACACATATAATATAGCTGAATTTGGACTTGGAATATTGTTGTGAGGTGAAAACTAGAATGTGAATTCATAACTAACATCAGTTAGTAGATCGAAATGGGTAGCTAAGATCTATTGGAACACATGAATAGTAAGGGTACCCATTGTACTAAGCTTTATTAGTAGCTCAAATGTTTCCGTCCAATTACATACCATATTAATGCTAGACTCATGAGGCCCAAAGTACTTCTTTTGGATGACAAAAAGATCAATAGGCTAAGGAATGTCAGTTTGTGTTAATCATATTAAAACCACGGTTGTTGAGGTTCTTAGCAAGATTGAGATTTGAGAATTTCAACTACTCCTGAGAATACAACTCAGTCTTTTAAAGAAACTACCTCTCTCTCTCTCTCTGTGTCTCGACCTACGTATGTCTATCAACACACAGACACAGAGACACACCTGGCTTCGAACCACTAAGACAACAGTCGGTTACCTCAATTATGCAAGTTAGCTTAACCATCTGAAATGCTGGGTACCCGATGTCTCCTGTTTGAATCTTTGATGAGAACTCATGCGTCAGAACATTAGTGATGCAGAAATATTAACCGCGCATGTCTTTTCGGTATGCAGTTCACTAAGCCTACACACACACATGTTGTGTACAGTCTACATGCGAATACGATATGCATATGTCGCTTTATGCAACGTGGTGGCTCGTTATGCGAGGAGCCATAGATATGAAAAGCTCTGTTCCTGCTCTAAAAGGGAGTATCCAACACAACTCCCATAACCTGCTTGCTTTGGAAACTGCGGAAAGCTTATCCTGAACTTTCCGATGTATAAAGCAGCCGAACCCATCGCCTAAGATTCGCCTTTCGCTTCAGAAGTTGTCCGAGAGGAGTCATGATGACAGAACAAATCAGCTAATGATGATGGAAGTTGCAGCGTCTTGTCTTTCTTGAACAGGACGATGGAACATATGAACTTTCCGCCAAATATGAATCTCGGCTTTATGTACATTTATGATGTACCATAGCTCTACAACCTTACAGACCTACGGCCTTCCTTCTGTAATGCCCTACAGTTATAATACATCAAGTGGCGTACAATGACGGCATCAGAGCTTGTCGCCTACCAGCAGGCTGCAATATTGCCATAGAAGCAAGTTTCAATTCTTGCGTCACGTATGTGTGAGGAAGAAAGTCTTCCAATTAAGGGACCGAAACAACATTGTAGAGGACTGATGTCATGTGAGGCTTTCCTCAAAAGAAACATGTGAATGATGTGTGTGCCACTCTCCTCCCATCCATTTATATCCTCTTGTATCTAAAATAACACTGATCTGGAATGATCTAGTGTCGCCATGTGGCTAGCATGCAACACTCATCCCCACTAACCATCAAATACCTTAGGATATATCCCCGAGCTTAGGACCTTGGCTAACTAGCCCTCGTCCCACAAACACATGGAATGGTCTCTGTAGACCAATGTCTCACACTCTCTCCCCCTTCTAAAGATCATTGTTCTCAATGATCAATGAGGGAAAGTACTTGCGAATCAGAGCTGCTGATTCCCAAGTAGAGTGAGTAAGTGGTAATCCTCTCTAGGCTACCAGATACTCTTGGACGATACGATCTCTTAATAGTTTCTGTCTCCTTTTAATATTCTGTCTGGAGAATGATCTACTCTATCCGTTTCCTGCAAAGAAACAATACCCTCTATTAGATTATCCTCCCTAGCTATATACTTTCTTAATTTACTGACATGAAACACTGGATGGACTCTGCAATCTAGAGGAAGCTCTAATTGGTATGCAACATCACTCAACTTCTTTACTATCTTCCAAGGTCCACAATACCTTGGTGATAGTTTACTACACTTTCCTGTGGACAATGAAGTAGATCTAGCCGATACCTGAAGGAAGACTCGGTCTCCTTCCTCAAAGGATCTAGGAGATCTTTTCCTATTAGCATACTCTTTGGCTCTATCAGCTGCTTGCTGCATCTTGGCTTTAGCTATTTCAAGGTTTGCTTGGAGATTCGCTAAGAACTCGTAAGCACTAGGACATTTCTTAGGCATTCCTATGGTACTGGGAGCAGTGGGATTCATGCCATAGTTCATCTCGAAAGGAGACATCCTAGTCACCTTGTGAGGTCTATTGTTATAAGCAAACTCTACTAGTGGCAAATAACTATCCCAATCTGTCTGTCTCTCAGACACATATGCCCTCAACATATCCTCTAGAGTTTGGTTGACCCTCTCGGTCTGACCATCTGTTTGTGGATGATCACTACTACTCATTTTTAGTGACACTTTCAGTTTGTCAAATACAAACTTCCAGAAGTGTCATGTAAATCTGACATCCCTATTTGAGACTATGGATGTAGGTAACCCATGCAATCTGAAGATATTCTGGATAAACAACTCAGCTACCTATGGAGCTTCTATCGTCTCCAGCGTGGGTATGAAATGAGCCATCTTGCTCAGTCTATCTACCACAACTAGGATTGTATCCCGCTTCCTTTGGGTCTGCGGTAACCCCACTATGAAGTCCATGGATATACTATCCTAATTATGATCTGAAACTTGTAAAGGATGTAAAAGACCTAGTGTCTTTACCCTTTCTGCTTTGTTGACTTGACACATAAAGCATTGTTGAACATAAGTATGGATATCTCTGGCTAATCCAGGCCACCAAAATATTCTTCTAAAAAGTTGTATTGTCTTGTCAACACCAGGATGTCCTGCGCAAGGAACATCATGGTTATCATGCATGACTTTCTTTCTCAAATCCCGAGAATCTGGTACAAAAACCTTTCCTTTCCGCTTCACTATTCCATTCTCCTGTGAGAAATTAGAATACGGAATGGACTTGTTTGTTTTAATAGAAGAAGAAACAGCTGGAACTGTCCCGTCTCCTAAAATAGAGTCATCACTTATGGCTCTAACTATCTGTAACAAATGTGGATCTTCCACCTGTGCTTCCCTAATTTCTTGAAGCAATGAGCTTTCTAAAACTGTAAAGCTCATTTGATACATTATACGAGATAATGCATCAGCTACTATATTTTCTTTACCTCTTCTATACAAGATTTCTATGTGAAATTCCTGCATGAGCTCGACCCAACGAGCCTGTCCTCCTCGAAGATCTGGCTGACTACAAAAATACTTGAGTGTGTGATGATCTATGAATACCTTAAAGTCTGCACCATAAAGATAGTGTCTCCAAACTTTAAGTGCATGCACCACCGCATACAACTCTTGTTCATGCACTGGCCAATTGCGTTGTGCACTACTTAACTTCTTACTTTCAAAAGCTATTGGCCTGCCATCTTGACTCAAGACTGCGCCTATGGCTATGCCGCTAGCATCCATCTCTGACTCAAATGGTTTCTGAGGATCCACCACTTTGAGTATAGGAGCCTCTGAAACAGCTTGTTTCAGAGTATCAAAACTCTCTTGCTGCTCTTGCTTCCATGCAAATGGAATTTTACCTTGAAGCAAGTTCGGCATAGGTGCTGCTATCCGCGAATATGAAGAGATGAATTTCCGATAGAAACCGGAAAGTCCTAAGAATGACCGTAACTGCCCCTCATCCTAAGGAGTAGGCCATGATAAAATAAATGAAACCTTCTTGGGATCCATCTGAACACCATCGATTGAAATCACATGCCCTAGATACTCTATCCTTGGAAGAAACAACTGTGTCTTCTCAGGATTTACATACAGTTGATTTTCTTTTAAAATCTTCAACACAAATCTTAAATGATTTTCATGCTCATGCACAGTTCTACTCTACACTAGCAAATCATCCACAAAATCAACAACACACTTTCCTATGAAAGGTCGTAAGATATCATTCATTAACATCATAAATATAGCTGGAGTATTTGTTAAACCAAAAGGCATGATCAAATACTCATAATAACCAAAACGGGTCCTGAAAGCTATCAAATGTACATCATGATCTTTCACTCTAATCTGATGATAGCCACTCTTTAAATCTATCTTACTAAATACAATGAATCCACCTAGAGCATCCAAAAGATCATCAATCTGGGGCATGGGATATCTATGTCAAATAGTGATCTTATTGAGTGCTCGATAATTGACACACATCCTATAAGATCCATCCTTCTTTTTCACAAGAAGAACTTGTGCGGCAAAGGGTGAATAGCTGGATCTAATCAGCCCTTTTTGAAGACACTCGTCCAGGACCTTGCAGACTTCATTTTCCTCCTGCAAACTCATTCAAAATGGTGGTCGAGCGATCGGACTCGCTCCTCGTACCAATTCGATTCTATGCTCTATATTCCTGCAAGGAGGTAAACCTGATGGTAATTCCTTTAAAAACAACTCTTGGAATTCTGCTCTCACTTTAGCTAAAAGTGCTGGAGCATTCCAACTTGAGTCTCCATGACTGCATGAATCCACCTCAACATACAACAAATACATGAAATAAAGAAAATAGATATACTTACAATCAATTTTGAGCAACTTGGTAGCAGTCACCAATCACGTCTCTTGGAGATCTGGTTCTCCACGGATCAGTACTCTCCTTCCCTCATGCTCAAACTGATATACATAGGAAGAGAAATCAATCACTGGTTTCTTCCTCGCATGCCACTTCTTACTAAGAACTATGTCGAATCGAGCTAATCTTGCTATTTCAAAATCCAATCTGTCCTCATTGGACTGGATTTGAATAGGAAGATCAACTACTCGTCTATCCCAAGGCTCAGTTCTCTTTCCGTCGGCTAACTCTACGGTATAAGTATAATCTGATTGTACCGTATCTAAGCATAATCTCTTGACTAATCGGGAACTAATAACATTATGAGTCAAACCGGTGTCAAAGAGTACCTTGACAGGCTGTCCTGCCACGACTCCTCTCATAACAATAAGCTCAATATCTGGGAACCGGTATCCTTTCTATGCCACTGGCGAAAGCACAGCATCGAACTTTTTTGTGACCGTCATGACCACTATGGGAGATGATAATGGAGATGGGGAATCCCCAAACTCATCCTCACTCCCACCCCCTGGCTGAGTCGGATTTATGACTATGGTGGCTGTTATCTTTTTCTTTTTAGGACAATCCTTATACAAGTGCTGCCATAAATAACCATAGCACAAACCCTCTTTCATTGCCTTCTCTTTCTGCTGAGGGTTAAGAATAGATCGGTTATATGCCCTCTCAGCCAGAGCATACACTTTTCTCTTTCCTCCTGAGACTGTCTGGATCATGTGCACCTGCTTATCCTCCCTAGAAGGCTGTGCACTAATGAACCAGGAGTGAAGTATGGAAAGGTCAGCTAGTCCTAGTCCATGGGGATCTCTGACCCTAGGAACCTATGCTCCTGTGGCCGTCCTCATAAACCAAGGCCATCTCTGTGGCCTGTGCCAAAGACTGACACCGCTCTTTCCTTACTAAAGGTCGAATAGTTTCTCTGAGTCCCAAAACAAACTTATGGACTTGAAGAAACTCTCGAATGGTCTCAGGTACTTTAAGAAGTACCTCTCTATACCTATCTGCGTATTCTTGAACTGATTGATTCTTCTGACTGATGAAGAACCAGGTGTCTAGTGCTCTAGACCTCTCATCAGTGGTATAAAATTATTATAAAATAGGATTTTTAATTGATCCCATGTCGTGGGCTCCTTCTTATCCTGCTCTATCTTACGCCACCACCTATGTGCGACATCCATAAGATTATAAGTGGCCTGCTGAACTTGTGCCTATCATCAGTGATATGACACATGCGGAAACACTGTTCCCACTTGCTGAGCCACTGCTCAACCGTGTCAGCAGTCCTAGCGCTAGTTGAGGCATGATATCTTGGCGGCTTAAGATCCTTAAGCTTCCGTCTGGCTTCTCTAACTAAGACACTATCTTTAAGGACTTTTGAAGTTTGATGCTTATCTGGAGCATCTACCTCCATCTCTGGAAAATCAAAATCAAGGGGCTCTTCTTCTTTCTTAGAACCACAGATGTGTTCCAAGATATCATGAAGAGAACTTTCTAAGGATGAAATTCTATTGTTCATGGCTTGAATTGGATCAACTAGAGGTTCTGGCATAATGGTATCTGTCCTAACAGGTGATGATGGTTCGGGTTCCATACTAGGACTAAAGGTAAGAAACTTTTCTTTTGGTTTTCTCTTTTTTTTTTATAAATAGACTAAACAAACGTAAATACTAGTGGCAAGCGGAAAAAAGAACCAATCAAAGCCTTTGCTAAACAGAAAAAGATAAGAGAAAGAAACTTTAATATATTTCTTAAACTTCAATGCACATGCATGCTATTTTTTTTGAAATTTCGACAGCCTAATGGCATCACCTTGAAATCCGAAATAATTTCTAAAAAAAAACATCAAGCATTCAAAAATCAAATCATCAGTGCCGGTAGGCACGATCTATTTTGTCTTCTCAACGAACACCTACAATAGAAAACTTTTCCAAATATACTATTGGGCTCTACAGGCCCTCAATCAAAATATTTCTTTTGTCGATACCTGTCTATACTTACCACCTCTAAGAAAAGCTCAAGCATCGAACATACATCTCTATTTACGCTCTACTTACGTCATCCTACACGTAATGCATGAATATTTCTAATATGCACAATCAACAGAATAATCAACCAAATATTGACTAAATAGTTATCTCAGATTTTCTTTGATATTCTTGAAGCATCCAATTGAAGAGTTACGAGTAGACTATTCACTCTCTTTGGTTCGTGGATCGCATAAGTCTTCAAACAACCCACTTCCAACCTCTGTTGCAGGCAATAACTTGACCCAAAGTATGGTTTATAGCCACTCCCTGGAAAGATCTCTGAGAGAGCTTTCTAACAAGTCCAAGAACTCTAAATTTGGATAAGATTTGACCAAGTTATGACCAATTTGGCTATTTTGATGAGGTTTTGATAACTCAAAATCTGAAGAATGTATAATTCTTCACAAAAAAAATCGATCTTCTTCTCTGAGAGCAGCGCGCCCAGCGCGCCCAATAGTTCATATATCCTATATGAAGAGTATAAATCAGGAAACAAATTGACGACCTGTAAGGCACAAAGGCGCGCTCACAGGCTTATCCCACATACGCTTTAAGATCCAAGTATTGTATATATAGGTGTGCAGAACCACTCTCTGCGAAGTCGGCTGAACGAGACTCTTTGATCATGCGAGCAGCGTGAAGAAGATAAGAGTCCTTTGCTGGAGATGCGCAGAGCGGGGTAGCACGAAAAAAAATCGATCGTTCTTCTCAAACTTGGATAGCGCGCTCTTTTTTTTTTTAATGTAAAGGAAGTTCGGCATTAGCCTACTCTCCCGGACTTGAATTAAATTATGAAACAAAGGTACAAAAGACGGGGACTAGTGCCCTCGGGACCCCCCAAATCCCACAAAGTAGGGGAAGCTTGATTGAATCCTAGGTTGCATTACAGAGAAGGTTAATCACCCTCTCATCGCCCTCATGCGGGGCCCACTTGGGTTTGAGCTTGTTGTTGATCCACAGGAGGACTTGGTGATGCCTGAAGGGGGGGGACTTCTTACTGTTAACAATCCTTTTGTCAAGGAGGAATAGTGATTTCTCAATCGACCACTCCCTGGGGGGATCGCCGAAGTTGAGAGCACACCTCTCCTGCCAGATTTTCCACAGGACTTCCCCTCTGATGGCGTTCCAGAGTGTCGCAGAGCAGCCGATCGCTTCTCCCAAGAGGACTTGTTTCCAACTAAGTTGTTTTTGAAGTCTGATTTTCATTCCAACCGTCTGCCAGATTCTGTAGGAGTTGGGACAGGTAAGGAAGATGTGTGGGATATCTTCGATAGCCCGGTGGCAGCGTTTGCACCAGGGAGGGGTCCCACAAAGTTTGCGAGCCTTATGGTTGGTCCAAATTCCTCGATGAAGAATTTGCCATAAGAGGACAGACTTCTTAGTCTCTATAAGGGGGTGCCAGATACCCATGAATTTCATGTTCCACCGAAGCCGCGTCCAAGACAGGCACCACTTCTTGTTGAGGCTGATCTGGTGGTCAGTCGTTTCTTTGATGTTCGGGATTTTGAGTAGGCTATTTCCATTGTGCCATTTGAGACCAAGCGAGTTCGGTGTGTCGTGTCCCATGAGGAGGCGAGTCTTGTGACGATCCCATGCGAGGCATCTGCTTTGCAAAGTGTTCCATTCTTCGTAGGAGATGTTAATGCGAGGGTCAACATCCTCGAAGTTGATCTAGCTGTTGGTGTCATGTTTCCAGAGGTGTTTCCATTTTTTGAATCCTTTGTTCCATAGCTTCTTGGCATTTTGAATGTTCCACCACTCCACCCTCCGGATGCCATGTATCGGAAACCAGATAGAGTCGTTTTGTCTGATTCCGGCCGCCCACTTTCAGTCCTTACTAATTCTTGTGAAGCTTTTGACTTTATTCCAACCCTTCCAAAGGGAGCACACGAGATTGGAGCCTTTCGGGAAGACGGGGATCGGGGAAAATAGCAGGGTCATGATGTCAAGATTCTTCCAGTTCGGGAACCCCATGAGGGCCAACTCATCCTTGTTTCTGAAGATCAGTTTGGCCCACGAGGCCTCCCTATTGCACCAAGCCTTAATCATCCATTTGGCTGCCAGTTTGTTAGCCATACACCCAATGTCTAGGATACCAAGCCCCCCGCTATCTCTAGGGCTAGTGCAGATGGCCCATTTGATTTTAGGCTTCCTTGAGAGGCTCTTTGATGGCTGCCTTGAAAGGCGGGGTCACACGGAACACTCAAAACACAGCCGCCTTGGGCGAAGAGCGCTTGAAGATCCTGTGTATGCGTGCCTTGGGCGGGGATCACCCGGCTCTCTTGCTACTGTTCGATGACGACGGCTGATCAGAAGAACGCAAACGGCAGAGAGATGAACACGACCCCCGAAAAAAGAAAACATGCATGAATTTTCTCAACGATGCAAGATTTTTTCTAAAATTAGCTCAACAAGAACCTGCTCTTGATACCTGATACCAAGTGTGAGGCTTTCCTCAAAAGAAACATGTGAATGATGTGTGTGCCACTCTCCTCCCGAGATGAACACGACCCCCGAAAAAAGAAAACATGCATGAATTTTCTCAATGATGCAAGATTTTTTCTAAAATTAGCTCAACAAGAACCTGCTCTTGATACCAAGTGTGAGGCTTTCCTCAAAAGAAACATGTGAATGATGTGTGTGCCACTCTCCTCCCATCCATTTATATCCTCTTGTATCTAAAATAACAGTGATCTAGAATGATCTAGTGTCGCCATGTTGCCAGCATGCAACACTCATCCTCACTAACCATCAAATACCTTAGGATATACCCCCAAGCTTAGGATCTTGGCTAACTAGCCCTCGTCCCACACACATGGAATGGTCTCTGTAGACCAATGTCTGACATGTCATAGTGACTACCTGCGTGAATAAGTAAGTCAGTTTAGGGATCTGAGGGCAGCATGTGGAGGAAAACTTGAATATGGGAGCAGTATGTGGAGGAAAACTTGAATATGGGAGTAAGGCTGCCCTTGCATGGCGTAGGACTCAGGAGCTCTCAAGATAGATGTATGTCGTGGTCGCCATGAACATAGCAACAGTGTATGAGAGGGTGGGAGGCGATCTTGTGACAGCTAGTATTCCATCGACAACTGTGTATGAGAGGGTGGGAGGCAATCTTGTGACGGCTATTATTCTCACTTTCTACTTTGATGGAATAGAAAATGCAAAGGGGAAACATACATATTATTGATATACACATCGTGTACAAAGATAGATTGCGAAAGTATTGAGATAGACTGCGAGCCCAAAGACATAGAGGATCGGTTTAAGACTAGCATACAACTAATACCAGAAAGCAAAGGGCATATGACAATCAAATATTGGAATCGCCTCATAGTTGCAAGGTAGGCCTCATCTAATAGCCTTGATGTGTAGTGAATAGGCATAGCAATGTCGTATACTTATCGTCCTTGAAGAAAGTTAGGGCACACGAAAAATCAAAAGTTAGCCTAGCTTCATAGTGGAGACACTTAATCAAAGGGCATACAACAAGTCAAGAGTTTGATACAAGGGAATTTGACTTTATGAAAGGTAGAATAATTTTATAACCCAAAGATACAAGCGAATACACTAGTTTAAGAAAAATGTTAGACTAATTTGGTAGTCAAGATATTTGATGCAAGGACATGAAACCACAAATTATTTTTATATGTGAGAGACGCAACGGTTGGCTATTGCTTTGGCATATATCCCAAATACCATAGAGCAAGGATGTATACCAATAAGAGACGTAGGCTTGTTTGATAGTCTAGAGACCTAATCTTTTCAACCCTAAGATTTAGAAGCCTCCCTTAACAGGGCTTAAATACATGACAATTGTATTGCAAGGTGAGCACGTTTCCACTATATCACACCTTAAATCATAACTTCATCAAATTGTGAAACGTTTTAATTTAGAGAAAGTAACCTTATGACTATTTTCAATAAGCTCTTTGGTCCGAGACAAATGGAAACAAAGAAAATGTAAACATTTTCATTTTTTCCCCTCTCCTATGAGCACAATCATGCTATTATATATCCCATGAGCACAAACTTTGTGGTGCAAACGCTGCCACCGTGCTATCGAAGATGTCCCACACATCTTCCTTACTTGCCCCAACTCCTACAGAATCTGGCAGACGGTTGGAATGAAAATCAGACTTCAAAAACAGCTTAGTTGGAAACAAGTCCTTTTGGGAGAAGCGATCGGCTGCTCCGCGACACTCTGGAACGCCATCAGAGGGGAAGTCCTGTGGAAAATTTGGCGGGAGAGGTGTGCTCTCAACTTCGGCGATTCCCCCAAGGAGTGGTCGATTGAGAAATCACTATTCCTCCTCGGCAAAAGGATTGTTAACAGTAAGAAATCCCCCCCCTTCAGGCACCATCAAGTCCTCCTTTTGATCAACAACAAGCTCAAACCCAAGTGGGCCCCGCATGAGGGCGATGAGAGGGTGATTAACCTTCTCTGTAATGCAACCTAGGATTCAATCAAGCTTCCCCTGCTTTGTGGGATTCGGGGGGTCCCGTGGGCACTAGTCCCCTTCTATTGTACCTTTGTTTCTTAATTTAATTCAAGTCCGGGAGAGTAGGCTATTGCCGAACTTCCTTTATATTAAAAAAAAAAACGTTCAGAAAAAGTATTCCAGTTCGTGATCTCTCAAGAATATATTATAATCGTCTTTTCAACTTTCACAAAGATAATTGTGAAGAATGATACATGTATGTAGAAATTTTAGGCAACACATAATGATCATCATCCATGTAATGATGTCTGGAATGGAAGTAATATAGGGTTTTATGCCAACAACTATGAATGTGATTAAAGGGTTTTATGCCAAAAACTATGGATGTGATTAAAGCTACTTATAGAGGAATTTCTACACATTAGATTTCCCTTGAAGGACCCATAAAAAAGGACAGTGGCTCTAAATTATCATTTCATCGAGAAAGATTCTATGATATAGTACTTGAGGTAAGTAAACTAGAGAAGCTAGAGCAAGATAATCTAGAAAGTCACTTAGAAGAGAAATTATTGCTGTAGGTATGAAGAGCTTCATGTGATGAAGTTCTTACAACCAATTCGAGAAGCTATCATGATGAATGTATTACACACAACATCCTACATACTAGTATTGAATTTGAAAGATCTTTCATTATAACGTGGTTGACACAGGGTTGAGTGGCCCTCCATCTTCAAAGACCTTAAAATCATATATTAATAGGAACCTTAAAATTTGCAAAGTTTTTGACATTGAAATAATAAAACCAAATATAAATAAAATGTAATAAGCTTGCAAAAATATATAGACACAAATATAAATCAACAACTTCCTATTTTCAAAGGAAGCAACACGATCAAAAAACCTACATGATGATAGTTTTTTATTCAAATAGAGGAAAAAATTCCATTGAAAATTGGGTTCATCAAAGGAAAGAAATTTAATGATATCCAAAAATGGAATGAAAATCTACTTTGTTCATCCTTTCATGCCCGCTAAAATGATGTTGGATTACTTGACTTTAGAGTATTGTATAATTCATTTACGTGAGACATATATATTAAAATTAAACTTGAACCTGCAATACTATTTTGAGGTGAAAACTATAATTTGAAAACATAACTAACGGTGCCTGGTTAGTGGAATTGGGTAGCTTAAATTTCTCCAAACAAGAAATACTAGAAAAACATGAACTTGATGGACACAAATTAAACTCAATATGATGGGCATTGGTGTTTCCATGGGCAAAAATAGTTCTAATGTGAAGTGCTTATTTGGCCAAAAAGAAAAAAGCTCTCTAAGTCTTACTCTCTCCATGAATCAAATTAACCAGTTTTGTATTATTGTCAGATTCTTATAGTGTCTTTTGAAGTACATCAAGAATTTTCAACTTTTAAATCTTTTCACTAGATCTGATGGAATTCACATCTAAACAATTCAACTCAACAATCTTTTAGTAAGTGGAAATTTTTAGTTTTTTAATTTCATTCATTGAAAATTTCTATCTAATGAGTTTAATTACAAAAAATTTCTGAATGATTTAAATATTTTAAAATAGAATTATTAAGGAAATAATAAAAATTAAAGAAAGTAATTAATTAATAAAATTAATAATTAAATACACATTCATATGCATGCTTACACACATATACACACACACATACACATGTTTACATACACACACACACACACACACACACACACACACACACACACACACACATATATATATATATATATATATATATATATATATATATATATATATATATATATATATATATATATATATATATATATATATATATATATATATATATATACACACACACATATAACCATACACATGCATCCATATATACAAAGATACACACACACATATAAACATAGATACATTCACACACATAGCATTATGGTGAGAAATGGCCAAAAAGGGATTGTTTGTTAATGACATACCAAGAAAATGGACAAATAGTGTGTTCCACGTGTACAAAAATATAAAACTCTTATCTCTTTTAATCTTATGAACAAAGGATTCCTTTACTAGATATGCTATAACAGGACATGATTTCTTGTGTTCAATGTGATATTCTTTGTTTTCATACAAAAATGATTATTTTTGCACAATACACAATGAAAATCCTTAAAATTTTAAAGAGAAATAACATATATGAAGATACTGAATATTTTCCATTTCATAAAATTCTATATTTTTTTGGTCATGCTTGAAACATCAAATTCAGTGACTTAAAGCTTCATATTCTTTGTCTTAAAATACTTGCGAAGTTTGTGAGTTTTATTTTCCTCTTTGAACATTCTCTATTTTGGATATATTCTCGAAGTGTTCGAATGGCTTCTTTTACATGTCGTCCTTCCAATCATGTAACTTCATGTCATGATTCCAACCAAATAGAGCACTCATTATGTAGGCTTCTTTTTTGTGCAAGTGAATTATGGGGTGACTATGATAACTAGTTGTAGAGGTGCCTCTAAAGCAAAGCGGACTAAAAGAGATCACACAAGAATCATTGGAAAGGTCATATTGTATTTTTCAAATTAAAAAGACATGGCTGCTTTGCAAGAGTTCCACATGCGTGCAATGTTAAGCATTAGGAAAAAAGGTGAACCTTGCATGGGCCTTGTAAGGATCCCTAATTTTTAGGGATTAAGATGAATAAAAAAAGAGTTTCACGCCACAAAAAAACCACTAGTTGTTTCACAAATAAAATAATGTATCTAAAGTATGTGCTCAATTTGAATAGACTCGTGGATATTTGTATCCCTTAGATAAAATCCCACGGACGGCTGAGATGAAGGAGGGAGTTCCTGTCACAAGACAACAAAAACTTGTCTAAAAGCTGAGCAATCGTGGGCATTTTTGTCCATTAGATTATATCACATGGACGGCCAAGATTAGGATGTTTTGTCTGTCAAAAGATGACAAAATAGCAAGCATTCAATGAGCAATGGGAGTATGTGTCGACTGGCAGAAAACGACAAACGGCGAGCTGCAGTTCCGTGGCAAGGTTCATCTGGCGCCGTCCGATTGCTTCAGGATCTAAAGGCTCAAATGTGATCTTGAGATCTTCCCAAAGATATGGTTTCACAGCCCTTCGATCTAGCTCCATCCAACGGAATGTATTTAAAGGCGCCTTTCTTCATGCATTTGAATCTACACCGTTAGATCTCCTTCACATCCAATGGACAAAATTCCATGCCGATTTTTTTTTTGAGATTTAACATAAGCCTTAGGATCTTTGCATTCATCCAACGGCTATGGTTGAAAGTCTAGCACTATCAAACCACTTTTTGAGAAGAACTTGTGGTTTTTAGTCACTCATACCAGCTTTGACCACCAAAAAACAAGGGAAGCCTAGGCCTAGCCTAGACTAGACTGTGTCCACCACCCTCCTCTCATTGGTCCATCACTAATCACTCCTTTAGCTAAAAGGCCCATGCAAGGTTCACCTTTTTTTCTAATGGGGTATGGTGCTCAACATGTGTAGAGTCCTAATGGACCTAGTAATTGAGATTTTAGGGTGATTATTGAGACTTGATGGTCCATGCAAAATGACTCATTGACAAGTTTTTCAAGTGGACCAATAAAAAAGGAGAACATGGGAGTAAGGATAACTATTTGTTTAATTCAAGGATCATTTTGTCGAGGCTGACTTCCTTTGAAATAACCCTTGAGAGGGGTAGAGACAATGAGATTTGATACCCTTAAGGGCCCTCTAGGGTTTAAGATTCATGCGATCTACAATCTCCTCAATGGACAAGTCACACCTCTTGAAATCTCTATTTACATCTAGTTTGGGATCAAGTAGTGAAGTAGATTTTTCAAGGCTCAACATATCTAAGACCACCTCATTTGATACTAGTACATAAAATACGAGAAATTTTTTTGGATAACGCTATTGATATTCACAAAGGTGTTCATTACACTTCAAGAATATGACATTAAACATCCATAAGTATAAATGAAACCACACATTGATCAATAGAATTGAGCAAAATGTGGATAAAGATAAGCATAAATAGAAAGATACTTTGAGCATTATATTCCAATCAACAAATCATTACACAAGTGTATGTTTACAAAGTTGAATAGCTTTTCTAGAAAAGAAGATAATCATATGATTGATTGGCCTCATACATAACATTGTTTTGAGGCACTTGAGATGTCTCAACAGGCTTCTCTTGCTCTAGAATTGGCTCTCTAAGGTCAACCATATCTCCTAGCTCATCTACCAATGGTGGCATGGGCTCCATTAAGGTAGGTAGAAATCTTTCTATGTTAGCAATATGTTTTTCCCAACCTCTTGGTCCTCATCTAGGCCTTCATTGAGGGAATTAATCTGCATTCTAATGAAGCTGACTTGGGCCTCATTTTTCTCTAGCTATGCGATGCCTGAACATTTCGAGCACACATGCAAGTGTTGTTCCTGAAAACAAGTAGATGAATTACAGGTGATGCAAAAGGAGATGTAGATGAGCAATCTTTCAAGAAAAATTATCTATGTTAGAGAATAAGTTGAGGACCCAATCAACATCATTTGAGAACAATTGGATTAACCTCTATTGATGTGTATAAAAACACCACAAGAACCAAGCTAATGTGATATTAGAAAACCTCTATAATCACCAATAGCTGGGCAACACTAAAACTCAAAACTTGCAAAAGATGGAGTTAATTCTGATTTCATTTCCGTACGTTTTTTGTAACTTTATGGTTTCTTCTTGTGGTTTAGGGTTGCTTTTCGATGGTTTATTGCTCCTTTCTAGTGACTTTCTGATGTCAAAAAATCTCAAAAAGCACACACTCTAGTGTCTTTCTATTGGCATTCTACCTCCACTTGTACTTTACAATAATTCCGAATACTTGAATTCATCAACTTGACATACCTTCACACTTGAACAAAATTTTGAGAGTACACATTCCGGTTTGCAAAAATCTTTCCTTCGTCTATAGTAGAACATGAGAATTTTACTCTGAGCTATCAATTATGAAAAATTTACACTATATGTCAAGAATTCACTCTAACAGGATGAAGAAGAGTGTGTCGAAAAACTCGTAAATGTAACTAACATTCACACAGTTATGAAATCAATTAGATTTCTTCACATAGATAGAATTGAAACAATTCCTTTTCCACAAATATGCTAGTTAGTTTCCCATGGTATTGATATATGAATTGAGTATTTCGATCAATATCTCAATCACTAGGTTTGTTCGTATGTAAAATGCTAATACATGGCTCCAATTAAATTTTTATTGGCATCTTTTCTATTTTATTGTTTTATTGACTACTTTATCAATCAACATGCCGATCAAATGGGTTTCCTTACTTGTATTCAAGATTTTCTTAGTGTCCACAATGAAATTGGGTTTCAACAAAACTTAAAAATCATAGATTTCTTGGGTTTTTGTGGTCAAATTCTTAATAAATCGTGGAGATTGTGTTAGAAATATTAATAATTCTAGAGTAAGTGGATATACGTGGGGGCATATATTAATTATTTTAAATATTTAGTTGTTCTTTTATGGTTTTTTCGAGAGCACTTAATCAGGAACCAAACTTTTCAAAAAATGATTGTTATCTTATCAATGTAATAAAAAAGTCTATATCTTTCTTGTATATTCAATAGAATGTTGGGTTTTAACTAAAACAATCTTCATGATACCCAAAATTGGAATGAAACTATGCATTCAACATCCTTTGATGCTCCCCAAAATGAATTTGGAATTCTTAATTTCATAGTTCTATAGAATGTAATGTATATTACACATATAATATAGCTGAATTTGACTTGGAATATTGTTGTGAGGTGAAAACTAGAATGTGAATTCATAACCAACCTTGGTTAGTAGATGAAACTAGGTAGCTTAGATCTATTGGAACACATGAATAGTAAGGGTATCCATTGTACTAAAATTTTCTTGGTAGCTCAGATGTTTTTAGTGCAAGTATAAACCATATTAATGCTAGAATCATGAGGTCCAATGTACTCCTCTTGCATGAAGAAAACATATTACAACCACGCTTAGTCATATTCCAAAGTCACTGTGTTAGTTATATTACAAACATGGTTTTTGCGGTTCTTAGAAAGATTGAGATTTGAGAGTTTCAACTACACCTGAGAATACAACTCACAATCGTTTAAAGAACTTATCTATCTCTCTCTCTCTCTCTCTCTCTCTCTCTCGACCTAGCTATCTGTCTATCAACACACACACACAGAGACACACCTGGCTTCGAACCACTAAGACAACAGTCGGTTACCTCAATTATGCAAGTTAGATTAACCATCCAAAATGCTGGGTTACCCGATGTCTCCTGTTGAAATTTTTCAAGAGAACTCATGGATCAGAACATTAGTGATGCAGAAATATTAACCGCGCATGTCTTTTCCGTGTGCAGTTCACTTGTAGTTCACTAAGCCTATACACACACATATGCTGTGTACAGTCTACATGCGAATACGATATGCAAATGTCGCCTTATTCAACGTGGTGGCTCGCTATGCGAGGAGCCATGGATATGAAAAACTCTTTTCCTGCCATAAAAGGGAGTATCCAACACAACTCCCATAACCTGCTTACTTTGGAAACTGTGAAAAGTTTATCATAAACTTTCCGATGTATAAAGCAGCTGAAGTTGCTGAACCCATCGCCTAAGATTTGCCTTTCGGTTCAGAAGTTGACCGACAGAACAAATCAGCTCATGATGATGGACAGAACAAATCCGCTCATGATGATGGACGTTGGAACGTCTTGTCTTTCTTGAACAGGACGATGGAACATATGAACTTTCCGACGATGGAACATATGAACTTTCCGCAAAATATGAATCTCGGCTTTATGTACATTTATCATGTACCATTGCTCTACAACTTTACAATCTCACAGTCCTACGGCCTTCCTCTCGTAATGCCCTACAGTTATAATACATCAAATGGCGTACAAGGACGGCATCAGAGCTTGTCGCCTACCTGCAGGCTGCCGTATTGCCATAGAAGCGAGTTTCACTTCTTGCGTCACGTATACAACAAGTCCAGAGTTTGGTACAAGGGAATATGACTTTATCAAAGGTAAACTAATTCTATAAACCAAAGGTACAAGCGAATACAATACTCTAAGAAAAATGTTATGCTATTTAAGTACTTAAGATGTTTGATGCAAGGACATGGAACCACAAATTATTTTTATATGTGAGAGACGTAATGATTGGCTATCGCTTTGGCATATATCCCATATACATAGAGCAAGAATGTATAACAATTAGAGAAGAGGCTTGAATGATAGTCTAGAGAACTAATCTTTTCAAACCTAAGATTTACAAACCTCCCTTAATAGGTCTTGAATGCATGACAATTGTATCACAAGGTGAGCATGTTTCCACTATATCACACCTCAAATCATAACTTTATCAGATTGTGAAAGCAACCTTCGGACTATTTTCAATAACCTCTTTGGTCCCAAGCAAATGGAAAGATAGGAAATCTTAACCTTTTTGTTTTTCCTCTCCTATGAGCACAATCATGCTATTATATATCCCATGTTATGAACCATAAAACCTTCAAAAATAAGTATTCCATTTCGTGACCTCTCAAGAATATAATATAACCTTCTTTTCAAATTTCACAAAGATAATTTTGAACAATGATACATGTATGTGCAAATTTTAGGCAGCACATAATGATCTTCATCCATGTAATGATGTGTAGAATGGAAGCAATAGAGGGTTTGATGCGAACAACTATGGATGTGATTAAAGCTACTTATAGAGGAATTCTTGCATATAAGATTTCCCTTAAAGGATCCATCAAAAAGGAAAGTGGCTCTAAATTATCATTTCATTGAGGAGGATTCTATGGTATAATATTTGAGGTAAGTAAATTAGACAAGCTAGGGCAAATAGTCTAGAAAGTCACTTAGAAGATAAAGTATTGATGTAGGTATGAAGAGCATCATGTAACGAAGTTCTTACAACAAATTTTAGAAACTATCATGATGAATATCCTATAGAAGACATCCAACATTCTTGTATTTAACTTGAACGATCTTTCATTATAAAATAGTTTTCAAAGACCTTAAAATCCTGAATTAATAGGAACCATAAAATTTCCAAACTATTTGAAATTGAACTAATAAAACTAAGTATAAAAAAGTTAATAAGCTTGCAAGAATATATAGAACAAATATAAATCAACAACTTGTTATTTTCAAACGAAGTAACATGATCAGAAAACCTCCATGATGATAGTTTATTTGTTCAAGGAGAGGAAGAATTTCCATTAAGAATTAGGCTCATCAAAGGAAAAAAAAAATTCATGATATTCAAAAATGGAATGAAAATCTACTTATGTCATCCTTTCATGCCCACTAAAATGATGCTAGGATGCTTCACTTTAGAGTGTTATTACATTTATGTACATGAAACATATATATTAAAATTCAACTCAAACTTGTAATACTATTGTGAGGTGCAAACTAGAATTTGTAAACATAACTAACGTTTCTTGGTTAATGCAATTGGGTAGCCTAAATTTCTACAAACAAAAAATACTAGAAAAAAATGAATTAGCGATGGACACAAATTCAACTCAAAATGATGGGCATTCATATAGAATTATTAAGGAAAGAATTAAAATTAAACAAAATAATTAATTAATAAAATTAATAAATAAATACGCATTCATATGCACACTTACACACATATACACACATACATACACATACATTCACATAAAATTATACACACATAGATACATTTATACATACATACACACACATACACATGTATACACATATACAGATACAGTTAACCACACACATACACCCATATATACAAAGATGCACACAAGCATATAAACACACATATAGTCACACATATACCATTATGGTGAGAAAAGAGGTTGTTGGCTAATGACATGTCAAGGAAATCGACAAATAGTGTGTTCCACATATATAGATATATAAATTTATTCTCTCTTTTAACCCTATGAATAAAGTCTTCCTTTTAGTAGATATGCTCTAAACGTGTTGCTAACATGACATAATTTCCTGTATTCAATGTGATATTTTTTGTTTTCATACATAAATGATTATTTTTACACAATACACAATGAAAATCTTTAAAATTTCAAAGAGAAATAAAATATTTGAAGATACAAAATATTTTCCATGTCAAAAAATTCTATACTTTTTTGGTCACATTTGAATATGAAATTAAGAGACTTAAAGCTTCATATCCTTTGTCTATAAATACTCATGAATTTGGTGAGTCTCATTTTCCTTTTTGAACATTCTCTATTTTGCATACATTCTCTAAGTGTTCGAATGGCTTCTTTTTCATGTCATCCTTCCAATCATGTAACTTCATGTCAAGACTCCATCAAAAGAGGGGATTCATTATCGAAACCCCTTTTCTATGGAAGTAATTGATTATGGGGTCACTATGCTACCTAGTTGAAAGGGAAGAGGGCTCAAAGAGATAACACAAAGAATCATTGGAAAGGTCATATTGTATGTTTCAAACTAAGACGACATGGCTGGTTTACAAGAGTTCCACATGTGTATAGTGTTAAGGGTCTGGTGGTAAACATGCGTAGAGTGCTAATTACGGACCTAGGTATTGAGAGTTGAGGGGGAGGGGAGTATTGAGAATTAAAGGTCCATGCAAAAGGACTAATCCACAAACTTTCCAAGTAGACCAATCAAAACAGAGGACCCAAAGTCATGGATTCAAGTTAGAAGCCCCACCAAATTCAATCAAATTCAAATCCCATCAATTATCCATGTAAACGTGCACCTAGAGTGATTGGTGGGTGGTTAGTTAGATTGTAGGAAATTCAAAATCTCTAAATAAGCACTATTATAACTTTTTTTATTGGGTTCTATGCATTTCATGAGTTCTTTTCTTAGTTTAGTGAAGTTCTAAACTCCAACAAGCAATCCACTTGTCTTCTTATCTCAGTTTCTCATGATTTTTTTGCTCTTTATCTAGAAGTGTAGTTAGGCTTTCACAATTCTATTTGTATTAGATGTCCTTTGTACTTTCCATTGTACTATAAATAACATTTACAACGAGTCTCTCTTTAACATTAATAGTTGTTTTTCTTTTGAAAATATCTCTTTTTATACTACAAATATTTTTCCTTCCATTGCTATAGAGGGGCAACATGTTGAATGTTTGAGATGAACACTCAAAGTTACTGATAAGGACTATGTAAAAGTAATTTATGAAAACAAAAGTGTTAAATTTTTCACAAACATGCAATGATTCGTCTATTTTAAAGAATATTAGGTACCATCTCTGAGAAATACATATGGACATCTTGTAGATCTCCTAGCTTCTGCCATTTCTTCATTAGATTGGAAGTCTCTTGATCAGTGAAGTATTTTAAGTTTTTTGAGCAAGATGAAAGATGATATTGAAAGGGCAATGTCACCTTCACCAACCCAAATTTCTCAACTGATCAAGATTCAATGGTTTTTTCCTCTTCGCATTTTTGTGACATGTTTTAAAACATGTGATTATAGAAAACAAAGACAATATTGTTGAATAGGAGACTTTCAATTTCATAGATTGATTATTCTTTAGGTAAGGTTTGGAATAGCAAACAAGTAAAGAAACTAGGGGACATCACTTTGTGCACAGTAAGTCTCAATTGTCTTTCAATTTGCTATCAGATATCTCGATAATCTCTAGTGTTAGGATATGACTACATAAGGTCAAAGAAAACAGGCTAGGAGATTGGATATCCATGGATTGATGAGAACTATCTAGAATCTGAATTAGAATTACTTAAGCATCAAGATTTTCATGCTAGTAAAATAGTTATCACTACAAAATGCAAACTCAAAAATGTTTGAGAGCTTCTAGAAATGATAAACATAATATTAGAGAAAACATTATCTTGCACTCCTTGCATGTTACATAAAGTGGTCAACTTCCAAGCTTTGAGAATGTAACAATCACCCTTGCAATTTTTTTTGTCCACTAAAATCAATTATATTTCATCTTGAATGAAAACACAAAGAGTGGCTAAAGTTGTTTTCATGTATTCTCCTTTTTAATTTTGAGTTATTGTTCAAGTTCATAATGACTTTCTTGTGCTTTACATCATTCATTTCGGTTAGATTCTATAAATCAGAGGGAGTGTATGAGAGAATAAAAGTGGTTAAAACTAATGTAAATGGAAAGATAAAGATGAAGAAAGAAACCTTATACAGGCCATAGCCACATAGGCCATTTCAGTGATAAACAAGCTTAGATATAGCATTTGGGGGGAAAAATATTTAGAAAAGGTAAAGATTGGAGGAGATACAAGAGATGAACTATTTAAGTGATATGGGCCACTTGTTCTCCCATTGTGTTGAGAGCAGTATGGGCACCCAAGGACCGACTAGACAAGGAAGCCAGCGGAGAGAGTCAGAACAAGGTGAAGGAGTAAGTAGACAAAGCAGTCGACGCAAATCTGGCAGATAGGCCCTTCAATTTTTCCCAAATCAACATCTTTTAACAGTGATTCTTATCACTAACAATCATTGTAAATACCATTTCATATTTTTGTAGCTCCATTTTGTGCAAGCCAAGGAGTCCTTGAGCTTGAGGAGCCTTAGAAGTACCTACATATCAATTTTCGTATTTTTTAGACTCCGTTTAAGCCCTCAAATTGGCCCTGGAACCTAATTTTTAACTAGGCCGGACACTAGGTCTGGACAGGGCCAAAACCTAGTCAAAAACTATAAAAAGAGCTAGAGAGCTCATTTTTGAGGTTAGATTGTAATTGAAACAAACTTGTAAGAGCTTTTGAAAGTAATCTAAAGAACTCCATTGATTCTCTCTCTTTGTCTTGCCGTGTGTGCACGTGTGTGTGTATGTGTGTGCATGCTTGTGTGCTTCTCACTCACGCACTTGTGCCGCCACTTGCTCGAGGTCTTCATACCATCCTCACGTCTTCCCGGATTGACATTAAAGGAGGTGCTACTCATCACTGAGCTACACCAAATTTTGGCGTCGTTGCCGGGGATCGAGCTTTGAGGACGAGCGTGTGATGGTAAGACGTAGAGTTGACGCGTTGGAGTTGTAGGTAATTTCTTTATTTTTCCTAATTTTCTCTTTCTTACCTCACCACCATCATCATCATCATCATCATCACCATCTTCCACCTCCATCTCCATCATCGCGAAAATTTCAGTTTTTTGACTATATCCCCACCTCCACCTCATTTCCCTCATTTCACTTGTGAGAGAGAGCGAGAGAGCGAAATTGCGTGTGTTGTTTTTGCATGTTTCTTGAGCTATCTTGCAGGTATAGGTCACATCACCATCCCTAGCTTCCTGCGCAGGTACGAAACTCGACGAAACTGTCTCGCAGTCGCCGACTTCTGTCGATCACGATTGACAGAAATTCTCACCTTTTGGTAAATCTGAGTGCACCACAGTGGACTAGAGACCCTGCACACCACCTTTCCACCAAAATTTTTGAAAATCTTGCAAAATTTCAGTCCATCGCGATTGACAGCCCTGTCCATCGCGATTGACAGCTCTGTCCATCGCGATTGACTGAACCCCCTGTCCATCGCGACCGACTGCCTGTCCATCGCGATTGACTGAACTCTCTGTCCATCGCGATTGACTGAGTGTCCATCGCGATTGACTGAACCCCCTGTCCATCGCGACCGACTGCCTGTCCATCGCGATTGACTGAACTCTCTGTCCATCGCGATTGATTGCCTGTCCATCGCGATTGACTGAACCCCCTGTCCATCGCGACCGACTGCCTGTCCATCGCGATTGACTGAACTCTCTGTCCATCGCGATTGACTGCCAGTCCATCGCGACCGACTGCCTGTCCATCGCGATTGACTGAACCCCCTGTCCATCGCGACCGACTGCCTGTCCATCGCGATTGACTGAACTCTCTGTCCATCGCGATTGACTGAGCGTCCATCGCGATTGACAGCCCTGTCCATCGCGATTGACAGCCAAATTTTTTTAGGGAATGTTAATTGAAGAGTTGGGCTAATTTTGGGCACAAATATTGTACTCTTGAGCACATGAGGAAGCCTTAGGAAAGCAACTTGGGGAAAACCTGTTGCACAGTGATCCTGTTTGAACCCTGTCGTAACCCTAGAACCCTGAACGGTTACAACTTTTTCATACGAAATCCATTTTTGGAGCTCTAGGGCTTGTTGGAAAGCTTGTGACATATACTACACGCCCTCAACTGTTTTTTATAAAGATAATGCATTGATTTTCAGGTAGGGTATCTTGAAGTTGACCATACCCAGGGGGATCAAAGTCAGGGGTCCTTAGGATTGTTTTCTTGAAAATCATTATGCAAGTTTGTGTTTGTGCTACAGGAATGAAAATAATTGGTTCTGTCTTTGGAAGTTAAATTTCAAAGCTAACTTTGAAACTCTTACAGAGCATCGAAAGGCGTTCTAAGCAAGTGTAAGTGCGAGCTTGGGAACACATTTCCTGGGCACTCAAGGGCAACCGAGCAGGAAACAAAAGGTTGGACACTTTTGACCCCCTCTGTCAATTCATAGTCTAAGCTAAGGCGACGAGAGGTAGGAGTAAGTCAGAGCGACGATAGGCAGGCATCAAGTTGAAGACCACCTAAAAACTCAAGTTCAAGCTAAAAACCTAATCTCTGTACTGTCGGTAACATAAAGGAAAGAACCTAACGTGAAACGATCAACCTAAAAGCACGAAGAACATTCAAGTATTCCTGACGACGTAATATCAGACAAGACCTTAAACACGATAAATAACTAAAAAGAATCAAGTGACTCGTACCAATTGATCGGCAACGAAGTTGTACTCTGGGCAAAGAATTGGGCTACTTAGTTAGGCATATGAACCTTAGATCGGGACGACATCTAGTAAGGGAGAGACAGAGCCTTAGATCTTCAGAGGCTAGTGTTAACCACACTGCTAGGTCCTGGGCCCAGCAGTTGAGCCACCACTCGTACTACCCTAGCTCTGAGACCAGTGAGTCAGAGATGTCTCAAGGCATGGACAGACCTACGGGAAGTTCAGGAGTGCCTTACTTGTACAGGGTGGAAGGCCCTTACAAAACACAGTTGGAGTACCTTAGGACCAACCGATTAGGTGCCAGCATCTATGAGGACGGCTTAGGAAGATCTGTGATACAGATTAAGAATCCTGATCAATCCATTGGACTAGAGCACCCAGCAGTCAAGTTTGAAAACGGTGCATACCTGGACAAAGAAGGAACCATATACGTAGTCACCAGTCACCCAGACAGGACAGATGAATTTGGGAATGTAATCTCAGAGGCGGACTTAGGTGACTTGGAAGAAGGAAACATGGGTGCGGAACCTAGAACCCCCCGAGGCAAATCTGTTCTCACTAGGATTATCACGCCTGAGTGGGTTCCCCAAGACAACAAGAGCATAGAGTTGCTCCTCAATCGAGAAACTGACGAAGCCTTTTGGAGGTATAAATCTAATCAGCCAACTGATATAGGAACTATCATGATCTATGAGTTTAAGGATCCGGATAGCCCAGGTAGAGTGACCTACTTAGATCACACTTCGGAAAGGATCTTTGTGGTGACAGAAAATGATAGGCATGCTTACACTTGGAAGGGTGAATTCATTTTCCCCCAACCAAGATTGAATGTATCTTATGGTCACCCAGGTGCTGGAACATCCCAAGCTCATGGAACTCAAAGAGACAGGAGTAGAGATAGACCAGAAGTAAGCTTTGCCAACCCAGTGGGCAGAGAAAGAACGAGGACGGAGACGAATCGAGTAGAACCTGAGATACTTAGAGCTCACAGGAACCAAAGAAATGGGGATGGATTTCCTCTGCCGAGACCTAGAGAGCACACAAGAACTTTGAGACCAACCCAGCTAGTTAAGTCCATGAAGAATTACTTTGATGGCACAGGAGATCCCTATGATCATGTGGCGGAGTTCAAGCAAGTCTTGAGAGCTGAACAAGTGGAGGATCTATTCACGCAGTACAATGCCTTCGGTCTAACCCTTAGGAACACAGCACTTACATGGTTTCAGCCATTGGATGAGCGACAGTTCAGGAGCATAGACCAACTCCTAGAGGCATTTATTATTGAATTCTCTAAGAGTGGCATAAGACACAATACCTCCTCGCTGATTCATAGCTTCAAGCAAACCCCTCAAGAAACCGTGAGACTTGCAGGAAGAAGATTTAGGCAATATCTTGAAAGGTGCCCTGTTTCGGAGCTACCCACACCTGCCAAACAAGTGGCCTTATTCCTTGATGGATTGCTGAGTACGAAATTGAGATCCTATGTGTATCTGAAGGACCCTAGGACTATAGAGGAGTGTGTACGCATGTGCATTGACATTGAAGATAACCTAGGGGAAGAACTAGAGCTTTCCAAAATCTATAAAGATTCAGATAGTGCATCTAGTCACTCTTCCACGCAATCCACATCAATTGAGGAACTCGCAGAGAAAGTGGCCCAAAAACTAGGCGTCTCTAGCAAACAAATTCCGAGGTTTACCCCAGCGAAGAGGTGCTATACATGCGGTGGTGACCGTATGGCAAACGTGTGCCCCATTATGGCTCAGCCACAAGTAAATCCTAGTAGCCAGTACTGCACCATAGAACGGAGGTACACCAATCACACCGCACAGGATTGCCCCTACAATAAGCAAACAGTTAGGCAAACCTATCCTCAACCCTATCCACCACAGGGAAGATACCAGAACCAGTACCCTCCACAGCCATATGGCAGACCACAACAAAATTATCAACCACAATATCAAAACCAACAAAGACCTCAACCGGTGCTAGCACAACAACCCCCAGCTCCAGCCAATGTGATCCCGATAAAGTATACTGCTGCAGAAGAGAACATGAATAGAGCCTTAGTCCCGGTAACATCCTTGCTTTCTGAAAATGACCTCAGTGACCATAGCTTTGATTCTACACATGTTGATAGTCCCCAGGCGTACTACATGCAGTCTCCAGAACATGGTGAGTCCTATTACAGCGAAGAGCCAAATGAACCTAGTTGGGAGTCAGATTACACAAACGTCATGTATGCAAACCCCAATCCTAGGCCTCAACCTAGGCAGGTAAGACCTCCATTCCCAAGAGGACCGTGCTACAGATGCCAAGGAGATCACTTCATTCGTGATTGTCCCTTACCTCCGCCTACACAAACTCAGTCCGTGACGATCCAAGGCTTTTGCCAAGACTGTGGAAAAGAGCATCTCTTACGAGATTGCCCTAAGAATCCTAATAATATGCCAAAAATCATGCCTATCAACGTTATTGGGTTAGTGGTAGATTCCACAGGAAGTGTCACTTCCACAGCACCAGTGCAGGTAGTCACTAGAGCTCAAGCATTGCAGCAAAACCAAGGGGTAGACCAGGAAGAGAGCTCAACAGCTAGTGAAACTGAGAGTATAACCAAGAAAAGGACTAGAGCTTGGAGAGATAGCCGTGAACGCATGAAAAGGCAATGGGCAAAGAAGATGAGTGAACTTGAGGAAAGTCTACGAGGAACCAAGGCCAAAATCATAGAGATCACATCTCAACCGCACTCCCACACAATCCCACCGCTACCATCCCCATCACACTCCACCCCTCCACCCTCTAACACACCCCACGTAACCCACCCACCACCCCAAGCAGGATCAGTCCTAGCAGATCCCACCCCCGAAGACCTTAATATGGTGCTTAAAGCATATCAGGCCAGAATCCAAGAAGGGCCAAACGTAACTGATCATGAAAAATGCTACCCTAGAGCCGAGCTAGAGCTGGAACGAACCAAAATTTGTGCCAAAATGGTGGAATTGGCTCAGACCATGTTTGAGGCCAGTCACCTATTTAACATCTCAAGTTCAGCGAAGACATAGTTGCATTTTGATGGATTGTTAGAAAGAATAGAGAGGTTAATTGCACAATCAGAAAAGGAACCTGCCCCTCAAAGAAAGGAAAGAGCAAGAGAACGAATAAGCCAGCCTCTTCAGGAAGCCCATGTGCCTCCTCAAGAAGCTTATCTTCCCCCTCAAAAGGCAGAGGAACCTCCCTCGAAAGTTTGCATACCTCCACAGGTTGCCTACATTCCTTCTCAGGGAGCGTATGAGCCTGTTCGGAAAAGTAATAGAATAAGTAACCCTCCCCAGGAAGCTTGTGCTCCAGCCATCTATGGGAACGAGGAGAGAGCCAACGATAGAATAAGCCCTCCTTCCCAGGTTGCTTATGTGCCTAATTCTACGGAGCCAGACACTTCTTCTTCTATGAATCGGTTTGCACCAGACTTCCTACGAGAGATTCAAGAAGACAAATGGGATAACGAAAGTGAAGTCGCCCCTCCATTTGAACTTGTGGACGATGCACACGACCAATTCCCACAAGACATCCCATCCATTTACGGGGAACATGAGAGTACTCAGTCTCATGAGAGATTGGACTTTGAGTCTAATTCCATACAGGAGCTACCCCACTTCACAGGCCCATGGGAAGCAAAGTCCACATGTATGAGAGCACCCACAGTCATGGTAAGGAACGACGACTCAGTCATACCTAGGAACACGGAGGTAGTAAAGAATGCCAGGGAGCAGCGAGATCTCACTTTGGAAGAACTGCCTAAGAATAGACCAAAAGCGTGGAAATGTGTAGCCAGTCAAGTGACTGAAGTTGCAGAACCACGTTCCCGAGTAGGATCCCATAGGACAGTGCCAGAAATTCCCTTGGATAAGATAGGAGATGTGTGTGAAGGTGAAGAGGGGAACACCTATCTTCCCATCACCTACCAGGAGTACACAACCAAGGCAATTTTGGACTCAGGCGCAGGAGTTGCAATTGCCACCACTTCCCTATGGAAGCGTTGGGGCAAGCCAGCACTCAAGCCAACGAGAATGAAATTGCAAATGGCCGATGGTCACATAGAGAGACCCCTAGGATTGCTAGAAGGAATAACTCTCACCACTTGTGGTGTCGAGTTTGAGCATAGTTTTGCTATATGTGACTTCAGCAAAAATCATGCCTATGAGATGATTTTGGGAAGACCATTTATGCGACAGTTGCAAGTGGTACAGGATTGGGGAACCAACTCCTTGTATTTGCAACACTTGGGTGTTACGACCAAAGTCAATCTCAAGGATTATTCTCATAGAGATGTCCCTCCTATCCAATGGAATCCCATCCATAGAGCCAAAGATGATACAGAATCGGTGCATTCCATAGGGTCTGGATCCTCATGGATGCATGAAGACACTCACTTATGGATGTGCAAAGTAGCAGTAGAGGAAGAGAAGAGAGAAAAGGCCAGAGAAATAGGTGCAAAAGAAACACATAGAGCAATTCAAGACCCAGCCTATGCACCTGTAGTTTTTCCTGATGAGGAATTTGAACCCCATGGCTAGGCAGAAATTTTAGCAACAATGGATGTAGCCATCAATGAAGAACAATGGACACCTCACTGTGATGAGGATGGCTATGACATTTCAGTCTTCTCCATAGAGCCAATCATGGGAGAGGCAGTTCTAGAAGAATGCGAACCTAGCCCTGATGCATATGAGGATGCAAGTGACTCCGATCTCGAGTCTATCATTATGGACCCACCATTTGCATCAGATGAAGAATACTTCCATGAAGTAGAATTTCAACCCCAAAGGCATGGAGAGCTTACAAACGATGTAAGATTAGCAACACATGTGAGCTCAAAGGAAGAAGGAAAGAAACGAAAAAAGAGAGAAGTCTCACCAGAAGAGGAAGAATCTTTGTTTGAGGTCCCAGAAAATTTTAAGAAGTATGAGATAGATGACAGGAGAGTCATGATTAGAATGCCTAAACGAGAGGCACAATCAGGAGAGGCCTATGATAACAAAGAAACCACCAAGAAAATAGTAGTGGCCATAGAAGAAGGAGAGGAGAGATGCACGTATATAGGCCATGACCTGACAGAAGAAGAAGAGCACGAATTGATTGCCTTGCTAAGAGAATACAGAGATGTATTCGCTTGGAGTTACAAGGATTTGAAAGGGGTTGACCCGGACATATGCTCGCACACCATCCCCATGACTTCAGACGCCAAACCCTCTAAGCAAAAGCCTTATACATATAACGATAATTACGCTGCTAAGATCAAAGAAGAGATAGATAGACTGGTCGAAGCTGGATTTATCTATGAAATTGAGCACACTGAGTGGGTATCACCCATCGTAGTGGTGCCCAAGAAGAATGGCAAACTGCGCGTGTGCATTAACTTGAAGAAGGTTAATACAGCCACTATTCGAGATAACTATCCGCTTCCCATCACAGAACATCTCTTAGAAAGAGTGGCAGGCAAGGAAGTGTACAGCTTCCTTGATGGATTTTCGGGTTACAATCAAGTAGCCATAGCTCCAGAGGATCAGCATAAGACAGCCTTTGCCACAGAATGGGGCATTTTTGCTTTTAGAGTAATGCCATTTGGGCTTACCAATGCACCAGCTACCTTCCAGAGGCTGATGTGCCATGTGTTTAAGGAGTTCCTGAGGAAGAGTTTAGAAGTCTACGTTGATGATCTTTGTGCTCATTCCAATATTAGACAAACCCATATTCCTGAACTCAGACAAATCTTTGAAAAATGTAGAGAATATCAAGTCTGCCTGAACCCAGAAAAGTGCGTTTTTATGGTCAGGCAAGGCAAGATTCTAGGACACATAGTGTCAAAGAATGGTATATCTACTGACGAAGAGAAAGTGCGAGCCATAGCAGAGCTACCTAGGCCCAAGAATGTCAAGGAAGTACAAGCTTTCATGGGGCACTGTGGTTATTACCGACGATTTATACACATGTATGCTGTCATTGCAAAGCCCATGTATGGACTTCTGACTAACTTTGAGTGGATGGATGAATGTGAGAATTCCTTCCAGGAGCTTAAACGAAGATTATGTTCAGCACCAATCTTGACCACACCAGATTGGAATAAGCCATTCCATGTTCACGTGGATGCATCTAATTATGCTATTGGATGCGTACTTGCACAACCTACTGGTGAAGGTAATATGGATCTTCCAATTGCCTATGCCAGTAGACAGTTGAATGCGGCTGAACGAAATTACACCACTACGGAGAGAGAAGGTTTAGGCATGGTATATGCAGTTAAGAAATTTAGACACTATTTGCTTGCAAACAAGTTTAAATTTTTTACTGACCATCAAGCATTGCTGTACCTCGTAAACAAGCCTTGCAATACAGGAAGATTAGTGAGATGGTTTCTCTTGCTAATGGAATATGATTTTGAAGTTGTGGTAAGGAAAGGTAGGACTCACTTGAGAGAAGATCACCTCTCTAGACTCACATCAGGAGAAGCCCCACAAGGAGTGTCAGATGACCTTCCTGATGCTTACTTGTTTAATTTGGAAGTTGTACCGCAGTGGGCCAAGCCATTGGTACCAGTATTGACATACGGGCCTAATCATCCAGTGGTAAACACACGGAATAGAGAGATCGTAAAAGCCCAAAAGTATCACATCATGGCAGGAAGCATGTACAAGCACACAGATCAAGGGATCTTGGCTTGTTGCGTAGAAGAGGATGAGTACGCTAAATGGTTGCAATTAGCACATGTAGGTGCGTTAGAGCAACACTACTCAAAGCAACGAACTTTACAGACCCTAAAGAGACTCGGAGTACATTGGCCAACTATGGAAGCTGATGTCCAAAAGTTGTGCAAGGAATGCCCAATCTGTTGCACTAAACCACCTGTGGAACATGCCACTCTCTATCAAGTATCCATTGTGCCAGATTGGAGTGAACCTCTAGTATCATTCTTGAGGACAAACACATTCCCTCCAGACATGACTCTAGCTAGGAAAAGGAGTTTAGAACAAGAAGCCCAGGATTATTCACTCATTGGTGATAATCTATATAAGCGTGGTAAAGATGGTTACCTGAGGCTATGTGTCCATGAAAGTGAGTATCTTAAGATCTTAGAAACTGCTCACCAAGGTGTAGCAGGAGGACACTTTGGACCGGATCGGGTGATCAAGGCAATACTATTTGCGGGCTTCTGGTGGCCTACCCTTCACATGGACGCACATACCTATGTGAAGCGATGTGATGTCTGTCAGAGAACTCAGTACCCTATACGAAAAGATGAGATGCCACTGAAACCTATGATGGGTGGACGTGCATTCTCTAAGTGGGGAATAGACTTCGTAGGTCCTATTAATCCCCCAGCTAAAGGTTCTCATGCGGAATACATCATTGTTGCAACAGATTATCTCACCAAGTGGGTAGAGGTACCTATAGAACTAGTAAGTGATAGAGGCACTCACTTCTTGAACGAAGTGATTGAAAATCTACTCCAAGAATTCCTGGTAATACACAAGAAGTCTGCCCCCTATCACCCTCAAGCTAATGGGCAAGCTGAGAGCACTAATAAGATCTTATGCAATGTACTGACGAAATTAGTGAACACTAAACGCTCTGATTGGGACAAACAGCTACACCATGCTGTTTGGGCATACCGAGTTGCCCACAAAACGGTACTCCAAGCCACCCCCTTTCAGATGGTATTCGGCCAAAACGCTGTGTTACCCTTGGACTTCTTGATCCCTACATTGAGAGTAGCACAAGAGCACGAATGGATAGGTCATGAGCTCTCCTCTAGGATTTTTGACCTTGAACGATTAGGAGAAACAAGACTGAGAGCAGCTGCAGGAATATATGCAGCCAAGAAGAGACAGAAGGCATATTTCGATGCCCATGTGAAGGATAAAGGTTTGAAAGCAGGAGATCCAGTCTTAGTCTATACACTGAAACAACACGCGAGGAAGCTAGAAAAGAGAGGCTACGGACCTATGATTATCAATAGGATCTCCACGAGTGGAGCAGTACAATTAGCCACGTTAGAGGGTGATGTTCTCCCAAACTATATTAGCGGTTGCAGAGTCAAGTTGTATCAGGAACCCCTCACGGAGGAAATGCTCAGCCAACTCAACACTGCTAAGAAATGTAAAGAGGAAGAAAAGCGAGTTCGAGAAGAGGCTCAAGCCGAAGCTTTAGAACGCATCAGAAGGATGAAGTTACGAAGGCAAGGTAGAGATCAGCCTAGAGCAAATGACTATGCAGATCAAGGATATCCCATGGCCATGTGTGAAGTTGCACGAACAAGCTCGCATAGGATAATTGATAGACGTCCTTTCTTAACCCTAAATATAGGACAAGGAAAGAGTGCAAGGAACGTAAGAGCCTTGATTGACTCAGGCGCAGCCACTAGTGCTGTTAGAGTGTCTTACTGTCAAGAGTTACAGTTAACTGTCAATCCTATGGAAGCATATCTCATAGGATTGGGAGGCGTGGAAACCCCTTGCATGGGCGAGGTGGAACTTCCCCTCTACATTCATGATGAGGAAATGACTGTTAAAGTACTGGTGTGTCAAGATGAGGATCTCACTGAACCTCTTGTCTTGCGTCAAGATTGGATCTATGACCAAGCAGTCAATCTAAACCTAAGAAGTGGACTCCTCCAGGTTTGGGTCAATCATAGTCGAGTTACAGTAGAATTAGACAATGGAGCACTCAAGGAACTAGGAAAGGCACAGACTCCTGGTCCTTCCAGGGGTACACATGAAGATGACCATGCTGTTCTTGTCCAAAACCATGTGTTGCAGAGGAATGATATTCGCAAAAAAGGAGTCAGGGATGCAACGGAACTCCCTTCTTTTCCAAAGGCCAGAAGGAGGCAACAACCCAAGGTGGATCAAAGGCAGAAGAAGCAGAGTACTACCTATGTCCGAGATCAAAAGTACCTGCGCAGCAGAATGTCCCAGAAAGTAAACTATGTGTGGGTGCGGAAAGGCGAACAACCGGTGGCACCACCGCCAATTACACGGGCTAAGTCTCTTATTAATAACCAACAACGCGACACTAATAAGAAGTCTTTCGGAAATTCTTCTGCTAACGTGAAATCTATTTGGGTGCCCAAGAAGTCGATGAAGGCTAGCCCACAATCAAGACAAATTTGGGTGCCTAAGGCTTGCTTGCGGGCACAAATAGCTATGCCGAAGCCACAACCTATACAGCGTAACCCATTCACTCGCACAACCGGCATCCACTCGTTTTCAACACTCACGAACACACCAAGGCCCATGAGCACGAACAGAATCATTTGTAAATGGGTCCCTAAAAGGCCTCATGTTCAAGCTGATACACCTATAAAGCTCTCAAGAATCTCTACGGAACCACGAGCAAAACCCATCCACTGCATTTGGCAGCCCAAGACTTGTAACAAACCCCTGGACCCCGATTGTAAATCCATGACCACCTACTAACCGCTTCACTCTCACATCACATCATTTCGCTTAGCCCTTAGGTCTACCTAACTCCTAACTACACACACCAGCACCGAGCACTTATTAACCCCTAACCACTCCCGAACTTTAAGTTAACGTTGTAACAAGGGACACCATGTCATTTTTGTGCCCATTGCAATGTTAACGTTTATTCATATATTCTCACAGAATCAGCTGCGACATTTTCAACATGGCGGAGGCAGCAGGAACTAGCTCTCACACAGAAACAAGCCCGCAAGTTGTGGACTTGGACAGTTTACCCGTTTTGCCGGAGACAATTGAAAGACCAGAAGATTTGCAGGCCGTCAAAATCATACCTATTGCGGACCCTCCGCGTGGCCACACCATGCCCGTGGGAAAGACTTCCCATTGGTTTACCGAGGTGGCAGGACCCTTGGGTGAAGGAACGTACCTATGGGAATCAGAGTTGGACTTCAATGGGAAGCAAGGCAGATACCATTTCTTTACAAGAGAATTTGAGAAATTACAAAATGCAGAAGGTCTACGTCCGATATGGGAAAAGGCAGGATTGAGTGCTTATTTCACTGCCCGACTCCCAAAACCTGACTTCATGCGATGCTACTATCTCATCAACACCTTGACTCCAAACCAGAACCCAAAAGGAACAAGCTCATTTGTGATTCCATCTCTGACAAAGGGGAATGAGCTCAAGAGGTTCAAGCTATCAAACAATTTGGTGAGAGAGGCTCTAGATATGCGCGGAATGCATATTCCTACAGAAAAGGAAACCCTAGTACTGGATTACATGAAGAATTGAAGTCTCACCAAACTCAAGGACATGGTATCCATGACGCCCAATATTGCAATACACCTTCGCATGTGCATGCAACACTTCGCTTTCCCGGCACAAGATCGATTCACCATGCCGCCCAAAAAGATTTGGTTTAGCCTGTATCTGGCAGAGACACAGAGCCTCACCATCAACCTACCCCACTGGATAATTGATCAGATACACCTAGCTCACAAACGCTGGCCGCGGAAACAGGTTTTATATGGTTGCTGTGCTCTGACAAGAATCATTTATAGGTGTTTGGCTTATGACATTCCAATCCAACGGGCCTTAATGTGGAATCGGGTAGAGCAGTTTAGAGGCAGGACGTCCACTGGACCCCCTTCTAAGAAGATGAGAGGAACTGTCCAAGTCCCATGTGCTCAACCACGTGGAGCCACCCTAACACCAGACGTCACCCCGCCACCCCGCCACCCCGAAGAGTCCGACCATTCACACTCCGACTTCCAAGACGCAGCACCGATGGTTCCACCTTGATATTCCCTCCCATTCCAACCGATCTTGAATTTACTAGTGGTGCACCTTTGGAAGAGCTCACTAATGAAGATTTCGAACAACTATTACAAGATGTAGAGTTGGAGGCAGAAGAGGCACAACAAGCTGAAAACGTGCAAACGCAGGCCACAACCTCCCAAGCACCTGTCACACCTGTTGAAGTGGATGCAGAGGATGACGGAGATGAAGAACAGGAGGATGATGAGGAGGATTATGATCAAGAACACCAAGAGGAGCAACAAGAAGTGCCAGAACTTGTAGGTGCACCAGCATATACAGCTCAACTACGAAGGTTATATGACACAATCAAAGCAGTACAGGAAAGGCATCAACTCTCTCTGGTATGAGGTCAAGCTTTGATGCAAGAAATGCTATCAGATGAAGGGGTGGACCAACACTTCATTGACACCCTCAAATTAGTGTCAGACTCTTTAGGAGTTCCGGAGGCTGTCCACACCGCAGTCCGCCAGTCCGTAAGGTATGACAAACGCAGAGTGGACACGTTACCACGAGCAGGTAAGACTATCAGGATACCCGTCACAGAACCAGAAGTACCCATTGAGACCACAGCCACCCCCACAACCACCACTGACCTCTCCGCCGAAACCTTCGTTCAGACATCACCCATCTCACCCCAGCATCCTCCATCACCACCTTCTCCACCCCCACCACCACCTCCCACCTTGGAAGAAACGACAGTCATCACCTCTACCTTCACTTATAACCCATCCTCATTCAAATCATTCTCATTTCGAGAACCCACCTCACAAGACACCCTCTTCTCCTTCGTCACCAATCCCTTGTACACTTCGTCCCGTCTATCCTCTGAACCCATGACTGGCCATCCCATAATTCCAAGTGTAGTTGGAAACCCAGCACCCACAGAAGGCACCCTGTGTTTCCCGACCTATCCCCCAATACGGGTACCTCCATTCCATGACCCCCACTTCCCATCTGGCCCCTACACCTCTTTCAACCTGACCCCGCCACCCCCATACCCGTCCGTTGTGGAGCAGTTCACCCGCTCTCCAATGTTTCCGAGGCACATTTCTCCGATGTTCGCAACGACATCAATTTACACGAACACCACACTCACTTCACCTACCATACCCACCTACATGGTAGCCCCTGTACACACCACCTTGTCTGACCCAATGGACATTTCACCAACCACAGCACCTCTCCCCACAATTCCACCATCTTCCCCTCCCTTGCCCCCCACCTCACCACTCACATCATTGGCACACACAACATTCACTACCCCCCTACCCAATCCCACCTCCCCTGCATTTCAAACTTTTCCCCTTGCATTTCATAATGTAAATAGCACGTTCAACACATTACTTCAGTGTGCACATCAGCTACAACAAGACTACCATCAATTGGAAGAACGCACTGCTGCCCTCCAGGCAGAATCTCAACGTCTGCAAGCTAGAGTCACCACTCTTGAAGCTGACTACCAGACGCTCCTAACCGAGCATACCACACTACAGCAGGCTCACTCCGAATTGGAATCAAAGACATCAACTGTAGATGACCAAGCAGTCAAGGAACTAGAAACAGTGCTTCAAGCGCAAATGATCTCTAACACTACACTCAGACGCAACATTGGGCTATTAAGGAAGCATATGGCCGCAGCACTAGAAAAGAACAAACGACTTCAACAACAAAACCAAGACAACTTTGAAGCGGCTATGGAAGGAACCATAGGAGCAACCGTTAGCCCTACCAGATATAGAGCAGTCCCATCGGACGACATTCACATCCTACTTGAGGAGCATGCAAATCTTTTGGAGTCATATGAAAAGCTAGAGACTGAATGTGCAGATCTCAAGAAACAGATAGCCAGTGTCCCCACAGCTCAACAGGAGCCGGTAATCTTGCAACACTCTACAGAAGAAATGGAGACCCTCCGGAAACAGGTGGCAGAACTCCAAGCATGCCTCTTACCATATGAACGGCCACCCTCGCCCATTGAAGAACCAGAACCTGAAACAGTAGTGGAAATCCCCGTCGATGACAGCTATGAAGAGCCATACGAGCCTATGCCGACACCTGGTGGTCGAACTACAGAAGAAGGACAAGACACGTTAGAAATTCAAGTTCCAGATTGGGTCAAAAGGGTCGAGAAAGTGGGTAAGACACATGATGATCGTGTGGCCGTGCAAATGCAATCTCTCACAAATCTGGAAGAAACTGTCCTTCGGTCTTCCTACTTTCAAAATTTATCCCATCAACGGTTAATCACAACATCAGAATCGCAATACATGCCTTATTTTGTCTTACTACATGATTATAATGCAGAAGTCAAAAGACATACAGGGAAGGAGCCCACGTTCGCCACTCAATTTGAGATAGGGGATTTACCGACAGATGCACGTGCTGGCTCGATCTTCCAACCTAATTGGCGTGCACGTTTACTCACCGATTACCCAGAGATGATGAGTACCTGGGCAACCATGCCACTATATATCAAGTATAATCCATGCTATTGTCCAGTGGTACGTCGCAGATCCTGGCAAGCATTTGCAATCAAGGTACGCAACAATAAAGAATGCTCGGCTTGGATCAACTATCCATATTTTGCTCCACCTCGAGGGACTCCAACCGTAGCCTACATGATATCAACAATCCGACACTGGTCTACACGTCTAAATAATGCACCCGATATCGCGGCGAAAATGTGTATGAAGATATTCGAGCTCATGACCATTGTCTTCAAAACCTTTCGGAATGTCCAAGCTCCATACATCTCTGGCCCTGGATTCTCTCAAGGCAACAAGGATTTAGTCTACGACATGAGCCAAACCCCCTCGGTCACTATCATCTTTGCTTGGCATGCACGAATAAAGTACTTGCCCGCATGCTTCAAGCAGACATTTGAGGAAATGTTCTCTACGGGATTCTGGGAATACAATTCCGAAATTTTCATTCCCAGACCCACACATTTGCTACATCTATTCGCAGTAGAACAAGCGATCCATGCAGATCAGTTACGTCTGCCACATCCGGACATTCCAGGACCAATCGATTGGGATCGTATGATGACAGATTTGGCCAGAGGACTACGCATACAAGAACATCAGCTTGCCACTCAGGTTGTGGAATACTACATCCAACACTCCCAGCAACAAGGGTCTGTCAGGGACGACAGACGCGAGAGAGGGGGGGGGGTGTTGAGAGCAGTATGGGCACCCAAGGATCGACTAGACAAGGAAGCCAGCGGAGAGAGTCAGAACAAGGTGAAGGAGTAAGTAGACAAAGCAGTCGACGCAAATCTGGCAGATAGGCCCTTCAATTTTTCCCAAATCAACATCTTTTAACAGTGATTCTTATCACTAACAATCATTGTAAATACCATTTCATATTTTTGTAGCTCCATTTTGTGCAAGCCAAGGAGTCCTTGAGCTTGAGGAGCCTTAGAAGTACCTACATATCAATTTTCGTATTTTTTAGACTCCGTTTAAGCCCTCAAATTGGCCCTGGAACCTAATTTTTAACTAGGCAGGACACTAGGTCTGGACAGGGCCAAAACCTAGTCAAAAACTATAAAAAGAGCTAGAGAGCTCATTTTTGAGGTTAGATTGTAATTGAAACAAACTTGTAAGAGCTTTTGAAAGTAATCTAAAGAACTCCATTGATTCTCTCTCTTTGTCTTGCTGTGTGTGCGCGTGTGTGTGTATGTGTGTGCATGCTTGTGTGCTTCTCACTCACGCACTTGTGCCGCCACTTGCTCGAGGTCTTCATACCATCCTCACTGATGGAGAGTGTTAATCTCCAAAAGAACAAGTTAACCTTGAATTTAGATCACCTCTATATCAAGATTAACCTTAGACTCCACCAAACTTAGAGAACTTTCACCAATTTATCAGAAAATTGATTATTCTGAAAAATTCAGCTTCTTCAGAAAAGTCTGCTGCAGATTAATCACTCATTGACTAATCAATCCTGTAAAGTTTTTGATAAAACTTTGCACAACACTTCGCCTTAAGGTTGCGCAACTTTGCCAAGTTAAATCTCTCAAAAAGATTGAGTATATACTGAGAAATGTGTGAAACACTTTACCTATATCTGAAAGAGCTTCTCTGCAATGGCGACTTTGACACCTGCAACTTCTTAGCACTGGTTCTCCCAAAGTAAATCCCGTTTGATCAAGATCTTTTAGCCATAGATGGCTTACCTTCCAACTTAGATTTTAAGCCCTCACTTGTGTAAAACTTTACACTGTGGACTGAGCAATGATCATTTCATTGAAGATGAAATGTGCGCCAGATTTTACGACTCTTAGAACATTCTTACATATGAATGTTCCTAATCAAAATTCTCTCAGCCTGATTATAATTAACCTCTCAAACTCTAGCCATAGATAGATTAGCTATGGACTTAGACACGTGCAGAAGGATTTCTCAAAAAATTAAACACAGAAGGAGCAGACTGCTAAACATCGGGCGCAAGTTTTTCGATTTCTTCAGAAAAATTTACATACAAGTGAGGATGGATGATTTACTCACTTCCAATGTGTCTAATGACACTAATTTCTCTCTCCCTATTCTCTAATCTTCTTCTGCTCTCATTGCCCGACATTTTCCAACATATTTATATATGAATATATACAAATGTATGGCTAAACAAAGATATAAGTCAGCTAATGTACATATGTGTACATATCTTTGGATTTTCTGAACATGTCCTTCATTCAACCATCTGACTTTGTTTTCTTCTTGACTCCTTGATTTCATTCCTCCATAATTCTTCAATTGATGATTGTCATGCACCAACAGCTCCCCCTCAATCATTAATTGAGGTTCTTCTCTATCTTGTTTACTCCAGCCATATCCTTGAATCTTTGTAGTTTTGGTCCATCTAGACTTTTTGTCATCATATCTGCAACTTGATCTTTTGTGGGAGTGTGTATGACTTCAATCTCCTTCTCAATGACCTTCTCTCTCAGAAAATGATACTGTATTTCAATATGCTTAGTTCTAGCATGAAATACAGGATTAGCTGCCAAGTATAATGAACTCATATTGTCTCCACAAATAATAGGAGTACTCTGAATCACATCAAAAACTTTCAAAAGTGTCTTTAGCCATATTACCTCTTTTGCAGCTTCCACCATACCTTTATATTCTGCTTCTGTAGATGACAAAGCAACTGTATGTTGCTTCTTGGAACACCATGAAATCAATTTGTCTCCTACATAGCACAAGTATCCATGTGTTGATCTTCTATCATCCACATTACCTGCCCAATCTGCATCACTATATATCTTCACTCTTGTATCAGAAGTAAATCCATAGTACAACCCTTCTCTGAGTGTACCCTTGATGTACCTAAGTACTCTTTGTCCTGCAATCCAATGTTCCTTTCTAGGACAATGCATAAATTGTGAAAGCACACCAACTGCATATGATAAATCAGGCCTTGTCAATGTAGCATAGATCAAGCTACCAACCAAACTTTGATAGAGTTTCATATCTTTGAACTCTTCTCCTCCAAACCTAGACAATTTATGGTTCACTTCCAAAGGTGTAGGTGCAACCCTGCAATCTTCCATTTTAAATTTGGTTAGCAAACTTTTAAGATACCTTTCTTGGGTCACATATACTCCATGTTGAGTATAAGAGATCTCCATTCCCAAGAAGAATGATAGGTTCCCCAAATTAAAATCATTTGCAAGAAGAAATATATCAAAATTTCAAAGAGTGTATGAGATAAAAGTTACAACCAATTCAAGCAATTAGGGCCATCCCAAGTCCTTTGATTGCCCTAATTAGTTGAATTAGTTGTGCCTTTTTCCTCATCCAAACAATTTCTCAATATATTAAAACCTTAGTTAGTATAAACATCTTTAAAACACTCACAATAATCTTGAAAACATCTAACAAAAGTTTTGAAAGTACACCACTTAAGATATACATTGATCTTATAAATTTTAGACACACCACAAAACCTTTCTCAAGTTCACAAACCTATAAAGACAATGAACATCTAGAAGTAGAAATAATGATTTAAATCAAGAAACAAGAATAACAAATATAGTATCTTTTGGATCTTGATATTATTCTATCGTGCTTAAATACATAATTCTAAGATACAATGTGTTAAAGAGCTCTTTTTGTAGAGAACGTGTCTTCATAAGAAAATAGAACAATGGAATATCTTCCATCATATGTTAGATATACATAAGCTTGCTAACTATTGCTATTTTTAAATAGGGAAAATTGTACATTTACGTTTTCTTCATATTCTTTTCCTTTTGGGAGCATTCACTTTTATGCTCTTTCTTTGGAGCATGCTTTAATGGAGAATGAATAGGAGGACCTTTGTTGTTATCATGTTTCTTCTTATTTGGTCATGGTGGAGATAAATCTAGATCATCTGGACAAATAACATCCCTCATGAGATTATGAATGGGGGTTTCTCTCATCAAATGGATCCATGCACCTTGATAATCATATAGATTCAAATAAGAACTATGAATTCCATGCTCTAAGAACCTTATTGCATTATTTCAAGTGAAGTACCTTGTGAAAGGTAGCTATCATATTCAATTAGATATCCCCACAATGATTTTGTCCATTTGTTACTAGGGATGGATTAGTGTTCATTTTCTTGAGCAGGTGTGATGACCAAAATAGAAAGTTTTTTGGTTCACAGTTAAACTCCAACTTATCTGTTTTGATCCAATGATTTGAGGATCATATTTCAAAGTACTCGGGTTATTATTTGTGCTTCTTGGAGAGATCAAGAGGTCTACATTGCACTTCTCAACTCAATTGTGGCTGGTGTGAAGCAAGGGTTTGCAACACCATGTCATCTCTGGAAGGTGTCCACCATCTACTCCAACAGTGGTATCAAAGCAACATCAAGGTAAAATGGGAGATGGGTTTCCATCATTCATTGACAAATTGCAGATGGTAAATCATCCAAATTGGTCCCTAAGGATGAAGTCTTACATCCAACGAAGAAGTTTGTATTGATACATATTTGGAGATGAAGAAATGCCAACCTTTAGAAGCAAAACCAACCTACAAGGGAGGAGCAAGAGAGACTAATTGCATGGTGTGCAAAGGATGCTCTAACCAGCTCTTCAATACTCAATTCAATATCTTATTTCTTGTAACCTCATATTAGGTGTTGGGAATCAAACTCACAACCTCTTGGTTAGGAGTACGATGGGATAACGACCTGCCCCAAAAGCCATGGTTGAGGATTACTTCCTAATCCTCTATCTCAAGTCATGGTTCAACCATATCCTACTAGGATTATGTGACATTCCTCCCCCCTTAGACTAAGCATTGCCCTCAATGCTCACTTGTGGACCCTTCTGAATCTCTTGGACCCAGTTTCCATGCATGAGCGCTTCCACCAACCTCAAACTTCAGCACATGGACGGATTTTGGACCTATCCAGCCCACCTCTCTTTGGTGCCCAAATGCCCATGCACCTTCATCTAAGGCTAGTTTCACACTCACCATGGATAAATGATTTTTCCAAGTGCCCACAAATGTACCCTAAGATGCACCACATCGTGCCGCCTAATTTCGCAACTAGGCTCTCATACCAATGTTGGGAATCGAACTCACAACCTCCCGATTAGGAGTAAGATGGGCTAACCACTTGCCCCAAAAGTCACGGTTGAGGAATACTTCCTAATCCTCTCTCTCAAGGCATGGTTCAACCATCTCCTACTCGGATTATGTGACATTAGGAATTGTAAGACTTCCCAAGAGACTTGGTAAGTACTATCTTCATACTGATCATCAAATACAAGAGCCAGAAAGAACCAACTTTGGATGGAGTTCACAACCTTGAAGAAGCAACCAAAGAAATGTGTAGTTGACTATGTGACCAAGATGAAGGATGGAGCTGATCAACTTGGGAGTATTGGAGAAGAAATAGAAGAGGAGCAGATAGTAAGCCAGATCATAAATGGCATCAAGGTTGATGACAAATGGGATTCTTTTACCACAATAATGGACCTATATATGGACATGCAAATACGTGACCTCAATACATTGATGGGGCAACTCTTCACACATGAGACAAAGCTCAACAAGAATGGAGATACATCTAGAGAGAATCAATCTTCTGCCCTTACACATATAAAATTAAGATTAAAGATAAAGGCAAAGGTAAGAAGAATGAAGAAAATGCAAGTATCTCTCAAGTGAATTTCACCAGGAGAGCAAGACGTATTAGAGAAAGGGGTAGAGGAGCAAAGCAAGGCAGGGGGAAACCATACAATTCTTCACCTTGCAGAATTTGTGGCTTGACAAATCATACCACATATGAATGCTTCAAGAACACAAAGAATTAGAGAGGAAGAGGCTTCCATAGAGGATGCTATGGAAAATCAAGTGGCAGGTTCAATAATGGAGGAAATAACTATCATCACAATTATAACCAAGGCTACAACAACAACTTTCAAGGAGGCTTCAATTGAAGGAGAGACTACAACAACTATACAGATGATCAAGAGGATTCCCTATTGTTGGGAAAGATGGATGGACACTCTACAAAATGAGTTGGTACTGCTAATCCCTGCTTTGTACCAACCCTCTTTAGCTTCAAGTTTGCATTGTAGGCCCTCTTGTCTTTCCAATGACACTCAATAAGTGCCTATGTACTTTGGAAATGATTCAAGTAATGTTTGATGCAGAATAGACTACTTCCAACTTTACAATCCAATGAAAACCTTCTATTTTGGTTCACACACCTACTGCTTGTTAAGCTTACTTCTTCCAGTAAAATAGGAATTAATCAAATTACTTTTGGAGTGATCAAATTAGCTTAATAAGCTAATGATTCCATGTACAATCACATAAAATGACTAACTATACACTGAGCAATAAATTTAGCAAGTAAAGCATTACCCCTGATTTTTTAGGACCTCTATAGAGAATGACCAGTGATTAGGTCGATGCACTTTTCTCCCAATCCGCTAAATGAATGGTCATCACATTCTGTTAGAATGTAGTAGACTTAGAGCGGATTCTAATGAGCTATAGAACATTGAAAATGGTGGAGTATTGACAGAGATATGAGTAGTAGAAGATGACTATTCTGAGTGATAATAACAAATAGATCAACAGATATATTGAAAGATCTATAGTATTATGAAACAATGTTGTACATGATCATTGGCATGATAATAAATGCCCAATGACACATAGAGGTGTAGGCTATAATGTGAGCCTTACTCTCTTGCAATGTGATCAATCAAAAACTCGGGATTGTAGTGATCTCTAAGTACGAGTTTTTACATTCATCTTTTTCTAGATGCTCCATTCAAAATTTGAATTTGAATTAAACTTTGGCTCTCACTAAAAACTGACCCACTAATCTAGGAGATATTCTCTCTAATGAATTCAATTTTTCTTCAATCTAAATAACTCAACGAGTTTAGTGGCTTTTACAAATATTCCTTCAAGTCAATTTGACTTTTACAAATGGTAAAAGATAGAGAGACTCATAGCAATGGTTCTCATGGGACTTCAATTATTCCTCATAAGGTCTTCTCATGCTTAGCAAAATGTGTAGGCTTGGTATTTGCACCAATAGCTCCCCCTAAAGCCAAACATCTTGGCTTGGTCTTCTTCTTCAATCCTCTTGAATGTCCTACAATCCAATCATAGCTTTAAACCTGCAAAGTTTAGTACCATCAAGTGCTTTGGTTCATAAGTCTGCACATTGCGTATTGGTTGATACATATGCCAACTCAATTTCCTTTCTCAATAGTTTCTCTCTCACATAATGATAGTGGACCTCTTATTGCTTGGTCTCAGCATGATAAATAGGATTTGCTACAAGATGTAATGAACTTGTATTATCTCCAAAAATCATTCGAGATATAGTGTGCAATCCCAAATCTGCATATAACAGTCTCATCCATATGGCCTCTTGAGTGGCATTGGCCAATCCTCTATATTCTACCTTTGTTGAAGACAAAGAAACACTAGGTTTCTTCTTGGAAGACCATGATATAGGCTTGTCACGTGCAAAGGCTAGATAACCTGAGGTACTCCTTCTATCATCTTTGCAACCTGCCCAATGTGCATCGCAATATATCTTGATATCCAAATTTGAAGTATAAGGAAAATATAAACCTTGATTTTGAGTTCCCTTAAGTTACTTCAAAATCCTCTTGGTAGCTTCCAAGTGAGGTGCCCTAGGTTTGTGCATAAATTGGATTATGACACTTACTCCATAAGCAATATCAATCCTTGTCAATGTAGCATAGTTTACGCTTCCCACTATGCTTTGGTATCCTGCAATATTTTCAAGCTCATCACCTTCATGAGCACTTAATTTTTGGTTTACCTCCATAGGAGTGCTTGCTACCTTGGCATCCTGCAAATGAAATTTCTTCAACATGTCTTGCACATACTTTCTTTGTGTAATGTAAATTCTAGAGTTAGTACAGACTAAATAAAGTCCAAGAAAATACTTTAGTGATCCAAGATCATTTATTTTGAACTCCTACATCATTTGATTCTTAATTTTCTTGATGCCATTAGCATCATTACCTGTAAGTATGATATCATCAACATACACACATAGATATATCACCTCTGAATTACTTCTCTTAACAAACAGAGAAGTATCTACTTTACACATGATGAATCCTTAATCCTGAATGTAGTCAACCTATGGTTCCATTCCCTAGGTGCCTACTTCAATCCATAAAGAGCTTTGTTCAGTTTACACACATATGTTACCTTGCTTGGTTCCTAATAACAACGAGGTTGAGACACGTACACCTCCCCTGAAATCCAACCATTTAAAAATGTATTTTTTCCATCCAATTGATACATGTTCCAATTCTTTGATGCAATCACACTTACCAATACCCTAATAGCTGGCATTTTGACCAGAGGTGAGAAGGTTTCTTCATAATCAACTCCTTAGGTTTGTGAAAAACCCTTAGCCACAAGTCTAGCTTTGTATCTGCTTATTGATCCATCAAAATTTCTCTTGATCTTGTAGATCCATCTAGAACCAATTACCTTCATAGACTCCTTCTTTGGCACTAGCTCCCATTTATCATTCTCCTTGAGTGCTTCAATCTCCTCATCCATAGCTTCCTTCCATTCTCCCTTGGTCTTTGCCTCTTCATATGATGATGGCTCTTCAAGGGACAAATCTTTTGCAAGATGAATAGAATGCTTAGTAACTAAAGAAGTGTCATACCCATATCTAATTAGCTTCTTGCTCTCCCTTTGTGATCTTCAGATTCCTTGGTTGGATGATTTAGGTATATCCTCCAAATTCTTCATCTTGACTTTGCCTTTGGACTTCCATGCCTTGAATTCTTCTAGGTTGATGATGTCCTCATCATCTGATTTGATGTCTTCAATTTGGTTTGGCTCCTCCTTGGTGAAGCTTGGAAATTCCTCTTCCACGTCATAAGGCAATTTTACTTTCAAGCATTCACTTTCAAACCAAGAATCATTTTCATCAAAGACAACATCTCTACTGACCATGAATCCTTTGTTGCAAGGATTATAAAATATGTATCCTTTCTGGATCAAGTCATACCCTATGAAGATATACTTCTCTGCCTTATGGTCTAGCTTACCTCTAATTTGAGATGGTATATGCACATAAGCAACTTATCCAAAGATCCTGCAATGATCAAGTGAAGGTCGTCTACCATGCCATGCTTCATATGGGGTCATCCAATCAAGAGACTTTGATGGCAACCTGTTAATAAGATAAGCAGTAGTAGATGCACTTTTTACCCACCTGTAATCAGGTAATTTTTTCTCATTTACCATTGACCTAGCTATTTCAACAATTAATCTATTTCTCCTCTTTGCCATCCCATTTTGCTCAAGGGTATACCTTGTTGTAATTTCTCTTTTGATTCCTCTATCCTCTAAGAATGCATCAAACTCATTTGAGAAGTACTCACCTCCTCCATCTGACCTTAGCCTTTTTAGGCTTCTTCCTATTGGATTTTCAACAAGTGGAAGATACTTCTTAAAGCAATTGAATAATTCATCTTTTTGCTTCATAAAGTATAAGATAGTCCACCTATTGAAATCATCAATGAAAGATACATAATACCTTGATCCAGAAATTGAGGGGTCCTTTCTTGGTCCCCATACATCTCTATGGACAAACTCCAAGTAGTCCTCATGCATGTAGCCTTTCCTTGTGAAGGGTAACCTGTGAGATTTTCCAAACTGACAAGCACCACATTTATAAATCACGTGTTTCTTGGATACATTAGGTATCCCAAGCACACATTGATCTCTACAAATTTGCTTTAAGGTTCTCTCACCAATGTGGCCTAATCTCTTATGCCAAATTTCAAGCTCTGACAATGTTTCATCTTTGTAGCTATAAAGTGCAATATTTCGTGTATCTTCAAGTTCAAAGGTAAATAGTCTACCTGTCTTTTCTCCTTTAGCAATTCTCTTGAATCCATGTTGGGGATCCTCCACAAATGCTCCATATTTCTTGAATCTAACCTGCAAACCTTTTTCCACAATCTTTCCTACACTCATCAAGTTCTTGGTAATTGTAGGTACATATAGAACCCTGCTCAAAAGATTTCTATTTCCATGAGAGGTTTTAACACTTCCTACCTTGATCAGTGAGTGCTTGGTGTGGTTAGAGAGAAGAGCTACATTTCCTGCCACATGGTTTGAGCATCCTCAGTCAATGTAGAAGAGATGTTCATCATTCATACCTTGCTTTAAAGTCATATTCATAATTAGAAGGGAGTCCTCTTGTTCCTGTGTATAATTGTTGTAATCTTTCCTGGATTTGTAGCATCCTTGGTACTTGTTATTGTAGATTTTGTTGTAGTTGTTATCATACCCTTGATGATGGTTGAATCTTCCTCTTTCTTGTGTATATCCACCTCTTTGGAAACCTCTACCTCTCTGATTCTTGAAATTTTGATAACACTCATTTGTAGTATGATTTGACAAACCACAAATATTACATGGGGAAGAGTTGAAAGATCTCCCCCTACCTTGGTTACCTCCTCTGCCCCTACCTCTTGAGTTTCTACCTCTCCCTACATAGTTGGCTTGGGAGGTAGCTCCTTCATTCTCAATCTTCTTGCTTTTTCCTTTTTCTTTAGGCTTGCCTTTATCTCTATATAGGGCATAAGAGCTATTACCTCTAAATGAATCTCCATTCTTGTTGAGCTTGGCTTCATGGGTAAAGAGTTGTCCCATGAGTGTGGTAAGACCTGGAATCTGCATGCCCATGTACAAGTCCATAGCAATTGTGAAGCTCTCCCATTTATCATCTGCCTTAATGCCATTGATCACTTGTCTAACAATTTTCTCCTCTTCAATCTCCTCTCCTATGCTTGTAATTGATCAACCACATCCTTGACTTTGGTCACATACTCTGAGATGCCTTGCTTGGGTTGCTTTCTTTGAGTGGTAAACTCAATCCACAACTGGTTCTTCCTAGCCCTTGTGTTGGAAGAAAAATATGAAGACAATGTTTCCCACTTCTCTTGGGATGTTTTACAGTTTCTAACGTGTAGAAGAAGAAAATCAGAGATTGATTTAAGTATGACCTTGACAATGCATCTTTTGCACACCATGAAATGAGTCTTTTATGATCCTCTCTTGCAGGTTGTCCTTTGCTTCTGAAAATGGGCATCTCCTCATCTCATGAGATGTATCCATAGAGCCTCCTTCCTTGAAAGTATGTATTCATCCTCAAGGATCATGCTTGATAGTTTTTCCTCTCCAATTTATCAATAAAATAAGGAAATCCATCTCCCATTTTACCTTAGCTTTGCTCTGATACCACTGTTGGGAAAGATGGATGGACACTCTAGAAAATGAGTTGGTACTGTTGATCCCTGCTTTGTACCAGCCCTCTTTAACTTCAAAGTTGAGTTGTAGACCCTCTTAGCTTTCCAATGACACTAAATAAGTGCCTATGTACTTTGGAAATGATTCAAGTAATGTGTGATTCAAAACAGACTACTTCCAACTTCACAATCCAATGAAAACATACTATTTTGGTTCACACACCTATTGCTTGTTAAGCTTAGTGCTTCAGTACGGTAGTAGTTAATCAATTTCCTTTTGGATTTATCAAGTTAGCATAATAAGCTAATGATTCCAAGTGAAACCACTTAAAATGATTGAATATACATTGAGCAATCAATTTAGCAAGTAAAGCATTAACCCCGATTTTTTAGGACCTCTGAAGAGAATGACCAGTGATCAGTTTGATGCTCTTTATCTAATGAATGGAATGTCCTGAAATTTTTTCAGCATGTATTAGAATTAGATCTAATTCTAATGAGCTATAGAGAATTGCAAATGCTGGAGTATCGACTGAGATATGAGTAATACAAGATGACTGTTATGAGTGACAATAACAAAGAGATCAACAGATATAATGAAAGATCTATAGTAATAAGAAACAATGTTATACATGATCATTGGCATGCTAACCAATGCCCAATGATAGATAGAGGTGTAGGCTAGAATGTGAGCCTCACTCTCTTGCAATGTGATCAATCAAAAACTTGGGATTGTAGTGATCTCTAGCCCCGAGTTTTTACATTCATCTTTTTATAGATGCTCCATTAAATATTTGAATTTGAATTCAACTTTGGCTCTCACTAAAAAGTTATCCACTAATCTAAGAGATATTCTCTCTAGTGAATTCGTGTTTTCTTCAATACAACTGACTCCACAAGTTTAATGGCTTTTACAAATATTCCTTCAAGTCAATTTTACTTTTACAAATGATAAAAGATAGAGAGACTCATAGAAATGGTTCTCATGGGACTAAAATTATTCCTCATAACGTCTTCTCATGCTTAGCCAAATGTGTAGGCTTGGTATTTGCACCAACACCTATTACTCATTAATATGACAACCAAGCAAGGTAAAGATGATGAGTACTTTTACTCCTTGTTAAAGTGCATAATTGGAATCATTTCCCATTACAAGTTCTTAGGAGAATCTTTCCACAAAATATTTGGTGAGGATTTATGGAAAGTCAAGTCCTAAAACGTTGGAGCTCTTTTAGGTAAAGATTAAAATTCAAACTTGAATCTTGGCTCCAACAAAGGGCTATAAAAGAGGACTACCTAGTCGCGTCAAGATGAGGGGAGGTATAGCAGAGATTTCAAAGGAATTTGTGTCGCATATTGAGATCACATTATAGCTCCTCTATTCCCCTCACATTATGCAATCATTCATTACCAATTTCAATGTAATTTATGTGCATTAATACATATAATATTCCCATGTCTCATTTTTAGTGATTTAAGTTGGTATAGAATCATTTGACCATCTTTTTTTTACAAAGTTTCATTCTAATTGGTCAAGTCATTCTCGATATATGTTCAAAATATTTCTCTCTAGTCTGCATACTGGTAACTCGCTAAAATGTGGGGATGCATCTTAGTTTTTCTAAGCATCATTCTCTAAGCATAATTGATCATTTCAAATGAAATAACTTGTGAAAGGTATCTATCATAGTAACTTAGATATCCACAAAAGGATTTTGTCCAACTGTTATCAAGGAAGGAGTACTGTTCATTTTCTTGAGAAGATCTGATGACCCAAATAAGAAGTTTTTTGGTTCACAGTTACCGACTTATCTGTTTTGATCCAATGATTTGAGGATCATCTTCCAAAGTACTTGGATGATTATTTGTGCTTCTTGGAAATCTCAAGAGGTCTACTTTGCACTCCTCAACTTAATTGTGGCTGATGTGAAGAAAAGATTTCCAGCATCATCTCATCTCTAGAAGGTGTCGACCATCTCCTCCAATAGACATTAAGTGGGGATGTCACTCAATTGATACTTAGGTTTTACTTCAATGCCACAAAAGTGATGTTAGAAAAACCCCTATAAACCGTATAAATATTGGGTAAAAATTGTATAATCATTTCAATAAGTAATTGTTAAATAAGAGAACTTGCAACATATTAGCAAACAATTAGCATCACATTATAATCATCTTTGCATGAAGGAAACCCACATGGAACAAGAGGAAAAGACAAAGTATGTGATACAACTACCACAAAACCAACTGTTATGAAACCAACTTACATATACATTCTATAAGAAGCTAGTGGATCAAATTACAATAGGAGTTGGTCATACTCTTGCTCATCTACATGCATGACAGCATCATCTTGAGCTTGTAAATCTTCAATAGCACTACAGTCCTCTAGCTCAGCCATGTCTCCAAGCTCATCTACTAGTGGTGGCACTCACTCCCTTGAGGCACGTTGGAATCTCTTTGTGTTGTCAATGTGCTTTCTACCCAACTTTTGTTCTTCATCTAGAGACTCATTGAGCTCATTTATATGTATTCAAATGAAACTAGCATGAGCATCATCCTTCTCTATTGCTATGGAATGCCTCAATATCTTCAATAAGAATTCCAATGTGGTATTTGTAAAAAAACATTTGCATTGGAATTGTTTCCACCATAAAAGTTTGATTTACCTATTCTAGAAAAAAAATCTAATATCCATTCATCATCATTGCTAAAGATCTCAATGCACCTCATGATTAATCTTCGTGACTTCTCATAAGGGCTCACAAGTGTCTTCTCCACGGCCACATGCCTTAGCTTCTTTGCTATAGTAGTGAACATGAGAATATTTGGAAGCCCATTCTCATTACAATGCTTCTTTACACATTCTTTATTGACCTCATCATAATATCTAATAGTCAAGCCCTTAATTGCACTCACAAAAAGGTGATAAGACATGTGGTTAATGTTTTTCTTGATCCTACATCAATGTTCAAAGCTTAGAAGTATTATATTAAAGAGAGAATATATACATACCAAGTAAGACACTCAACAAGATGAGATCTAGACTTTAAATTGGTTCACAAAGAGAAATACTGATCTCTGTTGTTGAAGTTAACAATCCTCCACAACGGGGAGAGTGTAAGCTCCACAAAATCCTTAATGAGCTTTAGAATTTATAGATGCCTAAATGGTTCATCATCATTGAAAGAGCCACTCATTCAAAAGCCATAAAACATATTTTCTATTAAAAGTGTGTAATGCTTTCTTTGGACTATCTTACAACTATTATGTACATCCTCAAAAAAACACTATAGTGTAAGTTATGGAGGGGGTCAATTGGATTAGAATACATCTTGGTCCTAGAGGAATCTTCAAGAATAGAGTCTCCTTCACATTAATTCTTCGATTCTCATGCCCTCTATATGTTAGTGAGAAATGTAGTAAGGCAAACTTTGATGGCCTCACCACCCTTCTTATTCCTTGGGGACTTCTGCAAATCAAGACCCAATCTCAACAAAAATGTTTTGAGAGATTTTCAACAATAGAAAATTGATCCTTTTCAGTGATTAATATTTAAATGGACATAAAGTTATAGCTACATTACCCATAAGAGGGATAGTTGGCACCAATATGTACCACAAATTTAATGCTTGCATTGACTTTAAATAGGACGTCCATGCTAGCCATCAAGTTGTAGTCAAGTATCAATGGCTAGCATGCTTTGGATCAAAAGATATAGACCTATGAAGATTTATCACATGAATACTAGTAATGAACAAAGGTCTTACCCAATCTCTAAACAGAATAAAATAATCAAATTGTACCTTGTAGGAGTAGGTTCTTGGATACTCTACCTAGACCTCTTCCTAAAAGAAGCACCCAGGTCTCCTCATCATGACGTCTTGAGTCTTCATAAAAGCTTTATGACTATAATAATGGAAATTGTTAGCCAAAGGGTGCTCAAAAAATATTGCTTAAAACTTCAAGGTGAGGATACCTTGTTCTTTAAGTCTGGGAACGTTTTGTTTAGGCTCAAATTCTTTGAAATAACCCTTGAGTGGGTAGAAACAATCATAATTTCATCCATGATACCCTATAGTGCCCTCCAAAGTGTATGCTTCATATTTTCTGTAGCCTCCTCAATGGACAAGCCACTCCTCTTGGACTTGCTCTTCGCATCCTCTTGGGGGTGAATCTTTACTTTTCTTTGTTTCAGCTCCTTCATGTTTTTCTTTTCTCCCACATAATAAAAATTTTATCCTAAGCTCCCAAACTCCTCTTGTCCTAAATGCCAGCTCCAAACATGGGTCAAACTTCCTAAGTCCATCACATTTTAGGTTTTTGTCAACAACTATTCAGACCTCCTTCACACACTTCCTTTTGAGGTTTCGATGTGATCTCCCCCATGCTCACTAAAACCATCAAAAAGTTCATAGTGAAAAATGGTATTCCCTTGATAGAGGGCATCTTCTCCCTATATTCATTATCCTTATTGTGATCCCAAGCAAGAAGTTTGGCTTCCTATGTTTTGAACATATGATTTACACTTTGCATACGTGAAGAAGAATGTTGTTGGTTGCTCCTTGACAAGTTATCTTTGGGCTTCTGTAGAGTTTGATGCTCCTATCATATAATTCATGTAATCTTCAAAGCTGGTCTCTTTAAAGTCTTCTATTGCATTACACTACTCTGGATCGACCATAACTAGAAAGGGAACTACAATTGCATGAGGAATTATGTTCATTTTTCTTTAGATTTTGAACATGAAGGTTGTGAGACTCTCTAATCTTGACATATTTTGTGCCCCTTCTTGGCTCAATAGGTGGCCTATAAATAATGTTGATCACCAAATGGAAAAGGTGCCCTTTCCTTACAAGCTTAATTCTGATTATCTTCTCCCTCATTTTATTTTGCTTTGTCACCAATATGTCAGATGCAATCTCTCCCCTAGGTGCTATGATCTCTTCATCCAGATTAGAAATCTATGTTGATTCATCTCTATCTATGTGCTTAACTCATGTCCTCTATGGATTTTGTTGTATAGAATGCCTTACCTTTGATTTTATAGGTGTTATTTTTTGTTTTGATTTTGGCAAGATGTTTCTTTTAATCCAAGTCATAACAACAATGATCAAAGTCTTGCACTCCTTGAAAATTTCACCAAGCCTCTCTGGCACACAACAGTCTCGAGAGAACATATCGATATTGCAGACGACATTTCTTAGTCCTTTTGTTTTCTCAAGAAAAAATATCACGTTATCAAACTCCTCATCCTCATAATCCACTCTATATTCAATGCCAAATTGAAACTCCTAAGTGGTGGTGATTCATGCACTACCAGAGGCACTTGAAAAGAACAAAAGAAATGTGTTCTTCTCTTCAGCATACTTCAAGCACCATCGGAGCTCCCTCATATCTTCAAGGGGAGTGCCTTTTTCTCAAACCAGCATCACTTGGCTTCATGTTACTCAGGCCAGCATCGCTTGGCTTCATGCTACTATGGCGAGCTGATGATGTGCTACCTCGATTGCTTGCTCTTTCCAAGGACCTCATCCTTGCAATCCTCTTTGACCATTCTCCCCATATAGTAACTACCTCTTTTGAACACTTCTTTGTGGTCAATTTTGCATTCAACTTTCAATCTGACTTGTTTTTCTAGCTTTTTAGGTTCCCTACACAACATGGAGTGTAAGGTTAAAGGTCTAATCTTGGCATGAGCTACTATGCCTCTTGGGCTGATGCAAGATGTCACCTTGAAAAATGCATAAATAGTCACATATGTACAAACCTATATGAATGCATACATACATACACATATACACACACATACATACATAGACACATAAAAACATACATAGACACAAAAATAAACACACACATACATACATACATGCACACCCATACATACACACATAAAGACACACACACATGC
>CM035420.1:173440344-173517844 GCA_020310875.1 Ceratopteris richardii | reverse complement strand
ATGTATGTATGTATTTATGTACTTATGTATGGATATATGAAAAGTATATATGTATGCATGTACTTATGTTTGTATGTATATATGCATACTTACACACTTACATGTATGTATATATGTATGTATGTAAACTTGGTATGTATATATACTTATTTATGTACATGTGTGAAGTAGGTGTGTATTGAAACATGTGAGTATGTATGTAATGTTTATATGTATGTATGTAAGTTTTTATTTATGTGACATGCGTATTTATGTAACTCTTTGGGCCATATATAACGTTGTGCCTAAATGACATAACAAAAGAACGGCATGCATGCCATGAAACAAAAGGCATTCAAGCCAGAAGTGAAAAGGGCACACATGTCATACAACATCCTAGAAGAAATCCCTACATATGTAAATAAATTTTCCACTTGCAAGAAAACATTCCACTTCCAAAAAACATTCCACTTGCAAAAAACGTTCCACCTATATGTGTCTATGTATGTACATATGTACAACAAATTTACGTACACACACACACACACACACACATATATATATATATATATATATATATATATATATATATATATATGTGTATGCATAATAAAATACTTATATGTATATATGTATGTATTGTATTGATTTATGTAACATATCTATGTATATCTATCTGTATGTATGTATGTATGTATGTATGTATGTATGTATGTATGTATGTATGTATGTATGTATGTATGTATGTATGTATGTATGCATGTATGTATGTATGTATGTATGTTTGAATGTAAGATATTTGTAAATATAACTATTTGTGCTATATAATGCCATATGGAAAGAAAAACGTTAATAGCATTTACCTTGACTATGAATCTTAGAAAAAATGACCTTATTTCATCCATAATATAAGAAAATAAGTGCAGTTAGGCCACAAATGGAAAGGACATGTACGTGAGAGAATAGAATACAAAAAATTACACCACATATAGAAAAAAGGTCCATGTGAAAAATGATGGGGGAAGTATCTCAACCCCTAAGCAACGATGAAGCGTGAATGACCTCCACAGGTATCCTTCTTTGACCTCTGCACGCCAAAAATGCTCTTACTCAGAGCTTATGCAGAGAACTCCAGTGAGCTTTTGTAGACCTGTAGTAGACACCAATATATTTCCAACAAAACAAATTTCACTTCAAATGGATGCTTACACAAGGAGAAACAATGTCTACAACATGAGCTAGTTGAATGCTCACGACTGCCAATCAAGCAGATACCTCACTTCACTCCAGCAAGCTTTTCTCAGAGATTATACACAGAATGAATCTCAAACTTGAGTCAACTTTAGAGAACTTTAATAGCTACCCAATGACACCAAAATCATAGCAAATGGATACATAGAGAAGGAGAACCAGCCCTTACAACAGAGAGCAAAATATTTCCAACAGAGCCTACACACCAAGAGAGATATCAATCACACAACTTCACTAAAATGAATGTTGCTCCTAGATTACTCAGAGAATGATCCAGAGACTTTGTGAGCATAAAATAGACTCTAATACCTATCCAATGAGACAAGAATTACATCAAATGGATACAATATGAGGGAGAACCAATGCTAACAACGCAGGAGTAGAGAGTTGCAACACTGCCTACGCACACACATAGATATGCCTACTAAAAGAAAACAAACAAGCAAGCAAGGGGCTAGCTTAAGCAAGGGGCTAGCTTAAGCAAGGGGCTTGCTTATCACAACTCCAGCACTTAGTGATCACTTTACATGAGCTAAAACTCCAAGAAGATGGGCAAAAAGAAGTCGGGATACATGCTCCTTTTATAGTGAGAAGTGTGCCCCTAAAATCTAGGAACTACCTTTCCAAATCAGCCTCCTAACTTGGAGGAATTAGTTGAGATGACTTGGGGAGTGGTTGAGTGACTTTTCTTGATGGAATCTCGTGGCTTTTTGGCTTCCTTTGATTGCTCCACATGTCCATAAAAGATTCCCCACGAATTTGTAGCTTGAAGCTTGACTTTTAACACTCCCCTTCAAGTTTCAATTCTTCGCCCTCATCCAAGCTCCTTCATGTTGATGCATTGCTTGAATTTTGAAATCTTCATCCCATCCAAAGCCTTTGTAAACATGTCGGCAACTTGGTCTTTGGTACCAATATGATGTACTGAAACTTCCTTGGATATCACCTTTTCCCTTATGAAGTGATAGTGCACTTCAATATGCTTGGTTCTAACATGATAGACAGGATTTGATGCTAGATGAATGCTACTCATGTTGTCACAAAAAATTAGATATGTGTCAACCTGCAAATTAAGCTCCATAAATAACTTCTTAATCCACATTAGCTCACATGTGACTTGAGCCAAAGCTCTATACTCAGCCTCGGTGGAAGATAATGCCACCGTGGGTTGCTTCTTTGAAATCCATGAGATGATCTTGCTACCTAGCATGACTAGGTAACCACTTGTACTTCTTCTATCCTCCTTGGAACCGGTCCAATCCGCATCAAAATAAGCTTTGACCTGCATATCATCATCAAATGAATAGAACAATCCTTCATTTATAGTGGCCTTGAGATATCGTAACATTCTTCTTGCAGCTTGCAAGTGTGTAGTCCTTGGACTATGCATAAATTGTGATAACACTCCAACTCCATATGCTATGTCAGGCCTAGTTATTGTGGCATAATTGAAAGAGCCTACAATAGAGCGATAAAAAGTTACATCCTCTAATGGCTCTCCATCAATGGAGCTTAGCTTTACATTAACTTCCATGGGATTTGAAATAGGCTTGCAATGTAGCATCCCAAACCTCTCAAGTAGGTCTAGAATATACTTCCTTTGTATGAGCATAATACCTTCTTCTTTGTATACAACTTCAATGCCAAGAAAATACCTAAGATCTCAAAGATCAGATATCCTAAACTCCTTTCCAAGCTTTGCCTTGATCTCCTCAATGCCCTTTGTATCATTACCTGTAATGATAAGATCATCTACATACACACACATGTAGACTACAAGTTCTCCTCTTTGTTTGATGAAGAGAGATGGATCCGCCTTGCATTGATTGTAACCACATTTGATCAAATAGTCCACCAATCTTTGGTTCCAAGCCCTTGGAGCTTGCTTTAGGCCATAAAGTGCCTTCTTCAACCTACAAACATGATGTGGAAACTCTTTATGAACAAAACCTAGTGGTTGCTCCATGTATACCTCTTCTTCCAAGTCTCCATTAAGAAAGGCATTCTTGATATCCAATTGGAAAAGATTCCATCCTTTGCTAGCAGCCATTTCAATGAGTGTCCTAATGGTACTCATCTTTGCCACGGGGCTGAATGTCTCTTCAAAGTCCACTCCATAGGTTTGTGCAAAACCCTTGGCCACCAATCTTGCTTTGATCCTAGAAATAGATCCATCTGAATTCCTCTTTACTTTATACACCCACTTATTACCTATTACCTTCATGTTCTCCTTCTTGGGCACTAGAGTCCATGTTTGATTTTCCTCAAGTGTGTTGATCTCTTCTTGCATTGCCTCTTTCCATTCGGTGTACCTGCTTGCATCTTCATAGCAATCGGGCTCATGATCTTCTACTACTTTGTTCATATATGCATAATGTGTTGCCATGTATGAATCATAAGTAAACCTTTGAGTTGGATACTTAACTCTAGAAGACTTCCTTTCTTCACCTTTTGGAGGAATAAACCTCCTTTGCCTTGGGAACTTGATCTCTTTCTTTGACGTAGCTTCTTTCTCCATCATGTGTCCTTCATCATCTTCAACTTCATTACCTTCTTCATCCAACTCCACCAATGTTGCTTTGCCTTTGTTGATTGATTGTGCTTCATAGCTTGATGAAGATCTCCCCCTCCATGGTGAGTTCATGCTTGAACTATCTTCATTGATGGAACACCTTGGGCCGCTTAGCTCTAGGTCGATTTGTTCTTCATCATGTCCATGCTTTTCTTCTTCATAGTCCTGCATACAATCATACTTCTTATACCAAGGGAGTAGCTCATCAAATGCTACATCCCTTGATATCCTCAAGTCCTTTGTGTGTGGGTTGAAGCACCTGTAACCTTTATGATCATTTGAATATCCTAGAAACACACACTTTTCTGCCTTTGGTTGTAGCTTGTGCCTCAATTCACTTGGCACATGTACATAACAAGTACATCCAAATATCTTCAAGCGGGAAAGATCAGGTTTCTTACCATAATAGGCTTGATATGGTGTCAAGCCATGGATCCCTAAGGTAGGAGCCCTATTCATAAGATACACGGCGGTATTTGCTGCATCACTCCAAAACATGTTAGGTACATTCATCTCATTAAGCATTGCTCTAGTGATCTCGGCAATGTATCTATTCTTTCTCTCTGCTACTCCATTTTGTTGGGGTGTGTACCTGCATGTTACTTGCCTCTTGATGCCTTGATCCATTAAAAAATCAGAAAACTCATTGGAGAAATATTCTCCCCCTCCATCGGACCTTAGCTTCCGATATATGTACCTGTTTCCTTTTCTACCATTGCCTTGAATGCTTTGAAACATGTAAACACATCTGATTTGTTTTTGATGAAATAAACCCAAACCATCCTTGTGCAATCATCTATAAAAGTGACAAAGTACTTGTTACCTCCAATGGATTGCTCTTGGTTGGCCCCCACACATCTGTATGTATCAAATCCAATGGATGTTGGCTTATGTAGCCACTCTTCTTGAATGGAAGTCTCGCTTGCTTCCCTAGTTGACAAGATTCACATAAATGCTTCATACCTTGTCCTTGGAAGTTGGGAAGACCTTCAACCAGCCTCTTGAATTGCATTTCCTTAATTCTTTGTATGTTGATGTGACCTATCCTCTTGTGCCACAAGTCCAACTCCGAAATCCTCTTGTTTCCATATGTGAAGTAGAAATGTTGAGTGGAATGAGAATTTACCTCCAAAGTGAAGAGTCTCCCTTGCTTCTTTCTTCTTGCTATGACCTTGTAACCTCGCTTAGGGTTCTCCACAAAGCATCCACCTTTGTTGAACCTTACTTGATAGCCTCTTTCAACCATTTGCCCAACTGACACCAAGTTCTTTGTGATGGTAGGTACATGCAAGACATCCTTGAGACATCTTCCTTCCTCCTTGTCATCCAAAGCTACATCTCCAACATGGGAGATCTCATGGGCTGTATCATCACCTGTTTCTACATGTCCTTTACCTTTGGGAACATGTAGATTAGTAAACCAAGAAGAATTGCAACTCATATGGTTGCTACATCCACTATCAATATACCAAGTGTTATCTACTTTGCTTGAATTCTCATTCATGTGCATCATCAAGAGATTGTCATTTTCTGAACTTGTAGAAGCATAATTACCTTGGCCTTTGTATGAAGAACCTTGATTATAGCTCCTTTGGTTTCCTCCTTGGTAGCAATCTCTAGCATAGTGGCCAAACTTGCCACATATGTAACATCCTTCGCCATCTTGGTTCCTGTTTTGTTGATGTCGTCCTCCTCTTCCTCTTGTTCTTCCTCTCCCTCTTTGTGATGAGGTGCCTTGTTCATGTCCTTGATTGCTTGAGTGGCCTTGCCTTCCTCCAAACCTTCCTTTGCCCCTTCCTTGTCCTCGTCTTCCTTTGCCCCTTTGATTACCTGCATAGAAAACTTGTGCATCCTTGCTTTTAGTTGAACTTCCACCTATGTTCATTTCTTCGGTGACCATGAGAGCAGCCAATTGCTCAAAATCGGGAAGATTATCCCTTACATATACTGAAGTGGTAAAGGGTTTCCACTTCTCATCATCTCTCAAACCATTGAGAGTATAAGCCACAAGATCGTCATTGTCTACGTGGCTTCCAATGGATCCCAATGCATCTGATAACTCCTTGACCTTAAGTATGTAGTCATTTATGCTACTCCCTGAGCTCTTCCTAAGGTTGTTGAGCTCATTCTTGAGTTGGATCTTCCTTGCTTTGGTGCTTGTTGAATAAAGCCTTTCAAGTGTCTCCCATACCTTCATGCTTGAATCCAAGTCTTGGATATGGCCGATCATGCTATTGCTAATGTGTTGGGAAAGGATAAAGATAACCCTCTTGTCTCTTTCATTCCATTCCCTAAAGGCCCTTCTCTGGTCATTGGTTGGATTCTCATCCAACCTAGGTCTTGGTTCACTTCCACTAATCAACCCCCAAAGGCCCTTGCCCATAAGATAGTTGGAGACCCTAAATCTCCATGGTTGATAGTTCCCTTTGTCTAGCTTTTCAATTTGAGTGTTGAAGTCTCCCATATCTAGTCTTTGATACTTGACCTAGCCCTTGGCTAATGCTCCAATGTGTGTAAAATGAAAATGAGGCTCTGAGGTTACCTCAATCCAAAGCTTTCCTTAGATGGACACCTTGTGCTCTTGAAACTATGAGTAGAATAGCTCCCCCTTGATGTGAGCTACCTCCAAGAAGCTTTTGTTCATGCAAATCTTCAACCACCAACTCCAAGAGGTCTTCTTGCTTGAATGTGATGCCTCCAAGATGCCCAAATGCTCTGATACCACTGATGGGGGAAGTATCTCAACCCCTAAGCAACGATGAAGCGTGAATGACCTCCACAGGTATCCTTCTTTGACCTCTGCACACCAAAAATGCTCTTACTCAGAGCTTATGCAGAGAACTCCAGTGAGATTTTGTAGACCTGTAGTAGACACCAAGATCTTTCCAACAAAACAAATTTCACTTCAAATGAATGCTTACACAAGGAGAAACAATGTCTACAACATGAGCTAGTTGAATGCTCACAACTGCCAATCAAGTAGATACCTCACTTCACTCCAGCAAGCTTTTCTCAGAGATTATACAGAGAATGAATGTCCAACTTGAGTCAACTTTAGAGGAATCTAATAGCTACCCAATGACACCAAAATCATAGCAAATGGATACATAGAGAAGGAGAACCAGCCCTTACAACAGAGAGCAAAATATTTCCAATAGAGCCTACACACCAAGAGAGATATCAATCACACAACTTCACTAAAATGAATGTTGCTCCGAGATTACTTAGAGAATGATCCAGAGACTTTGTGAGCATAAAATATACTCTAAAAGCTATCCAATGAGACAAGAATTACATCAAATGGATACAATATGAGGGAGAACCAATGCTAACAACTCAGGGGTAGAGAGTTGCAACACTGCCTGCGCACACACATAGATATGCCTACTAAAAGAAAACAAACAAGCAATCAAGGGGCTACCTTAAGAAAGGGGCTTGCTTATCACAACTCCAGCACTTAGTGCTCACTTTACATGAGCTAAAACTCCAAGAATATGGGCAAAAAGAAGTCGGGATACATGCTCCTTTTATAGTGAGAAGTGTGCCCCTAAAATCTAGGAACTACCTTTCCAAATCAGCCTCCTAACTTGGAGGAATTAGTTGAGATGACTTGGGGAGTGGTTGAGTGACTTTTCTTGATGGAATCTCGTGGATTTTTGGCTTCCTTTGATTGCTCCACATGTCCATAAAAGATTCCGCACGAATTTGTAGCTTGAAGATTGACTTTTAACAAAAAAAAACCATTCCATCTCCAATAATCATTCCACCTAGATTTATTTTTTTATGTATGTATGTGCATATGCGTGTATAAATGTATAAATATATGTATGCATGTAAGTATGTATGCATGATGTATGTATTTTAATGTGTTTATGTATTTATGTCTCATGCATGTGTGTATTTATGTATGTATTAATGTATTCATATAAGCATATATGTATGTATGTAGATATGTATGTAATTTATGTAATTATGTATGTATGTCATTTTGTAGGTATACAAGTCTGCATGTATGTAATGTATGCATGTAGCAATGTATATATGTGTTCATGTATTTATGTATGTAAGTATGTATTTATGTATGTAAGTATGTATTTATGTATGTATGTATTTATGTATGCATGTATGTATGTTTTATGTGTGTATTTGTATGTATGTATCTAAATATGTGCGTGTTTGTGTATGTATGTATGCATATGTGTGTATGTATATATGTAACTATTTTTTTTACTATTTCCATTTTTATGAGCTTTTTCCCAATACAAATAACAAATATTTTATATGAATGAAAGAATAAACAAAGAATTGAGAATTTTGGCTTATTTGGAACTACATGTAAATTTAGAGATTTGTAAGAATAAATACAAAGCTTTGCAAGGCCATTTCAATTGTCATTGGTCTATTTTAAACTACAATAATATTACCTAAAAGTAAAAATAAAAATAAACAATGAATTAGTATGGCAGAGATTGAAGGAGGGAGTGACAATGATAGAGATAGAGAGAGAGAGAGAGTATTTATGTATAAAATGCCATAAGAAAAAGAAAAATTTAAGCTTTCCTTATAGTATAGAACTTAGAAATAAATAACCATCAGGCAAAAAAATAGGCTTTCAAGTGATTAGTGAGAAAGGCACCCATGCCATAACTCACAAAAATACATTCCAACTTCAAAAGACATTCTGTCCGCAAAAGAAAAAGAAAAAGAAAACTTTATGTTTTTCTACATGTGTATACGCAGATGTGTGTATGTATGGTTGTGTATATGTTTATATGTATGTATAAATGTATGAATGTATGTGGTTGTATTTATGCATGTACGTATGTGTGTGAGTGTATAGTGTGTATGTACATGTGTATATATATATGTATGTATTTGTGTATGTTTATATGTGTATGTTTCTGTGTGAATGTATGTGTGTGTATGTATGTTGTATATATTAATTTATGTAAGTACGCATGTATGTATGTATATGTGTGTATGTAAGTGTGTGTGTGCATGTTCGATTGTAAATATGTGTGCATACATATGTGTATATGTGTGTGTACATATGTATTTATGTGTGTATGATTTTGTGTGTACGTACATGTGCATTTGTATGTACATATGTGTGTGAGGTGTGTATCAATATATGTATATTTGTGTCTACGTAAGTGTGTATGTCTATATGTGTATGTATGTGTTTGTGTATATATCGTATGTATGTGTGTGTGCATGTGTACTTGTTTCTATGTGTATAAATATGAATGTGTATGTGTTTATGTGTGTTAATGTATATATGTGTATGCATGTGTATATATACGTGTGTGTCTATGCGTGCATGTATTTCTATCTAAACATGTGTATGTATGTGTATATGTATATGTGTGTATGTGCATGTTTGATTGTAAATATGTGTGCATACATATGTGTATATGTGTGTGTGTGCATGTTTGATTGTAAATATGTGTGTACATATGTATTTATGTGTGTATGATTTTGTGTGTTCGTACATGTGCATTTGTATGTACATATGTGTGTGAGGTGTGTATCAATATATGTATATTTGTGTCAACGTAAGTGTGTATGTCTATATGTGTATGTATGTGTTTGTGTATATATCGTATGTATGTGTGTGTGCATGTGTATTTGTTTCTATGTGTATAAATATGAATGTGTATGTGTTTATGTGTGTTAATGTATATATGTGTATGCATGTGTATATATACGTGTGTGTCTATGCGTGCATGTATTTCTATATAAACATGTGTATGTATGTGTATATGTATATGTGTGTATGTAAGTGTGTGTGCATGTTTGATTGTAAATATGTGTGCATACATATGTGTATATGTGTGTGTACATATGTATTTATGTGTGTATGATTTTGTGTGTACGTACATGTGCATTTGTATGTACATATGTGTGTGAGGTGTGTATCAATATATGTATATTTGTGTCTACGTAAGTGTGTATGTCTATATGTGTATGTATGTGTTTGTGTATATATCGTACGTATGTGTGTGTGCATGTGTATTTGTTTCTATGTGTATAAATATGAATGTGTATGTGTTTATGTGTGTTACTGTATATATGTGTATGCATGTGTATATATACGTGTGTGTCTATGCGTGCATGTATTTCTATCTAAACATGTGTATGTATGTGTATATGTATCCATGTGTGGATGTGTGTATATGTCTATATGTGTACATATAAATGTGTATTTGATTATGTATTGATTAAATACTTTCTAACATTGTAATTCCTTATGGCAAAATTTTAGTTATTATGTTTTTTATGTAATAAAACTGAATAATTAAAAATATTCACTGATGAATAAGGAAATAAATTCGAACTTCCACTTACTTGAAGATTAGAATTGCATAGATATGAACTCTTGAAGTGTTCGTGTGTAGGCAGAAAGCTTTGTAATCATTAATGTACTTCAAAACAGACAAAGTGAACCTAACCATGAAAGAGCACTGTTGAGATACGAGGAAGAAATACAAAGGAAAAACTTGCAAATCTTCTTCAAGGAGTGGTGGGCTGGCAAAGCCGACAAACCCACCAAAGAGATGTGCCATATCCTTAAAAGGAAACACAACAGAGAATCGATCCCCCTACTGCTAGATCCGCACGGCAATGTATCCAATTCGGAAGAAGATAATTTTGGCATCATCGAAGGGCACTTCACGAGACTCCTGGGAACCTCGAACCCCCTCTCCCACCATAGAAGGGACTGTATGGCTGCCATTTCTAGGGTTTCCCCCCGGAGGATACCATCCAACCTCCACTCCCTACTTCATGCCCCTATCTCTGAATCAGAAATCATTGAGGTCATTGATGCCCTCCCTCTCGGTAAAAGCCCGGGACCCGACGGACTCGCTAACGAGTTCTTTAAATCCTTCAAGCTGGTGGTTGCCACCCCTCTTCGGATGGTTTGGCAAGAAGCGCTTAAGTTTGGTGCTCTTCCTTCTTGTCTAAATAACGGAATTATCAAGTTGATACACAAGAAGGGGGAAAAGAACAGAATCGAGAACTGGCGGCCTATTACGATGCTTCAAACAGGATACAAGATCATCGCCAAAGTCATTGCCAACAGACTCTCGTGCCACCTGAGATCTTGGCTTAGTGAGGACCAAAAAGGTTTCATCAAAGGCAGGTCTATCCTGGAAACCATTATGGATATTTGGGAAGGTATTCAATTTGCAAATGAGTCTAATCAAGATGTGGTTTTCCTCAAGATCGACTTTGACAAAGCCTACGACAGGCTAGAATGGGACTACATTCTGCAGTCACTCCAAGATCTCGGATGTAGTCAGAAATTCACCAAGATGATCGCGACCCTTCTCGGAAACGCAATGACCCAAATTAACGTTAACGGCAAACTTTCGAAAGCAATCCATCTTAGAAGATCTATTAGACAAGGGTGCCCGCTGGCCCCCCTTCTTTTTGCCATCGCCACTGAGGGGCTGAGCAGACTTGTGGCACATCATGTGGAGGCTGGCAATATCAAAGGCCTCCGGCTGCCTCACGACCACAGTCAAATCATCATGAGACTTTTTGCCGATGATATGAACGCGTTCGTTCACAATGATAATACCAGCCTGGAGACTTTATGGAGGTGTCTTGCTACCTTTTGTGATGCTTCTGGATCCAAAATCAACCACTCTAAGACCGCCTTTAGGGCTATTGTGGGACATCATCCTGGCCTTCTCATTGATCATGGCTATCAAATCATTCCGCAGGGTCAAATCTTTCGACTTCTTGGAATCCCCTTGGGGTTTGGCGTCTCTATGGAGCAGCGATGGAACTGGGTGTTGGCCAAACTCGAAAACAAGCTTAACTATTGGAGAGGTATGCAAATCAATCTCGCTGGGCGTGTGATGGTTATCAACACGTTCCTCCTCTCTTCTACCATCTATTTCCTCTCTTGTTGGAGACCGAATGAGCAAGGCCTGTCCAAACTGAATAGTATTTGTAGAAACTTTCTTTGGACAGGCGATCATAACAGAAGGGGGGTGCCTAAAATCAAATGGGCCATCTGCACTAGCCCTAGAGATAGCGGGGGGCTTGGTATCCTGGACATTGGGTGTATGGTTAACAAACTGGCAGCCAAATGGATGATTAAGGCTTGGTGCAATAGGGAGGCCTCGTGGGCCAAGCTGATCTTCAGAAACAAGAATGAGTTGGCCCTCATGGGGTTCCCGAACTGGAAGAATCTTGACATCATGACCCTGCTATTTTCCCCGATCCCCGTCTTCCCGAAAGGCTCCAATCTCGTGTGCTCCCTTTGGAAGGGCTGGAATAAAGTCAAAAGCTTCACAAGAATTAGTGAGGACTGGAAGTGGGCGGCCGGAATCAGACAAAACGACTCTATCTGGTTTCCGATACATGGCATCCGGAGTGTGGAGTCGTGGAACATTCAAAATGCCAAGAAGCTATGGAACAAAGGATTCAAAAAATGGAAACACCTCTGGAAACATGACACCAACAGCTGGATCAACTTCTAGGATGTTGACCCTCGCATAAACATCTCCTACGAAGAATGGAACACTTTGCAAAGCAGATGCCTCGCATGGGATCGTCACAAGACTCGCCTTCTCATGGGACACGACACACCGAACTCGCTTGGTCTCAAATGGCACAATGGAAATAGCCTACTCAAAATCCCGAACATCAAAGAAACGGCTGACCACCAGATCAGCCTCAACAAGAAGTGGTGCCTGTCTTGGACGTGGCTTCGGTGGGACATGAAATTCATGGGTATCTGGCACCCCCTTATAGAGACTAAGAAGTCTGTCCTCTTATGGCAAATTCTTCATCGAGGAATTTGGACCAACCATAAGGCTAGCAAACTTTGTGGGATCCCTCCTTGGTGCAAACGCTGCCACCGGGCTATCGAAGATGTCCCACACATCTTCCTTACTTGCCCCAACTCCTACAGAATCTGGCAGACGGTTGGAATGAAAATCAGACTTCAAAAACAACTTAGTTGGAAACAAGTCCTCTTGGGAGAAGCGATCGGCTGCTCTGCGACACTCTGGAACGCCATCAGAGGGGAAGTCCTGTGGAAAATTTGGCGGGAGAGGTGTGCTCTCAACTTCGGCGATCCCCCCAGGGAGTGGTCGATTGAGAAATCACTATTCCTCCTTGGCAAAAGGATTGTTAACAGTAAGAAATCCCCCCCCTTCAGGCATCACCAAGTCCTCCTGTTGATCAACAACAAGCTCAAACCCAAGTGGGCCCCGCATGAGGGCGACGAGAGGGTGATTAACCTTCTCTGTAATGCAACCTAGGATTCAATCAAGCTTCCCCTGCTTTGTGGGATTTGGGGGGTCCCGTGGGCACTAGTCCCCTTCTATTGTACCTTTGTTTCTTAATTTAATTCAAGTCCGGGAGAGTAGGCTATTGCCGAACTTCCTTTACATTAAAAAAAAAAACCTAACCATGAAACAAACCTAGTGAAAATTGATGACAAGGAGAGCAAGCATGAGTGAGAAAATGAAGTTTCATTTCACAAATATTTTTACTAATGAATATAGCAATGCGTGTCATTTTTAGTTTAATTTGCATCCATTTGAAATTTTTGTTTTGCTTTGTAGGTATAGATATATACATACATAAATACTTGCATACATACATACATACTTTCAAACATACATACATTACATGCATACATCACATAGATAGAAGAAAATATATTTATTTTTTTGTCATGTGGATTGCTTTTCTTTGCACGTAAAATGTGTTTTCTATAGGTCAAATGCCTATTGTAGGTGGAATGTATTTCTGTACGTTACTGCATGGATACCTTTTTTACGTATGGACTTGGAACCTTTTTTGCATACATGTTATCCTTATGTTTTTTTCCTACTTAAGGGAAAATGTTGACAAAATCTTTCTTGTTGTATGGTGTTAAATACAACCTGCCTAGTTACATGCACATATAGATGGATACCTTAACACAAAAAATAGGGTTTAGGGATTTATAAAAGCATACATAGCAATTTAACCACACTTTGGTTTGTCTTCTTCTTGATGATGTTGAGTGTGCAATTGAAAATGCACAATAGAAAGTACTCTCGCCTCTCACACTTTACTTTGATTATTAACTTTCAACATCCTATCTATCATGGAATTCTTTGCACACTTCAAACACGGTTTCCATTTGTCTCTTTATGCTTACACTTTAGCCTATGCCTTTTGTTCACACTCTTTTTACTTTTGTTGCTTACTTATCTCAGCCTGCATACACTACGCTTCACATGTGTGTCCAAGATCTTGGCCTTGGATATGCAGCCCACTTTCCCACTATGGAGTAGACACACTTCCCAACCTCTTGTAGATTCCTTATGATGCCTTTGGAGTTCATGTTGTCTCCATGAATCTTCTATCATACACTTTGACTAGATCTTTCTTTTTTTGTCATGTAATAATGTTAGGAAAGTAAACGAAAAAATTATTGGAGGACCAAGACGTACTTTACACACACATGTTAGAAATGTACAAGCTCAAATGTGTGTGAACCAAGGCTTAACTCAAGTGCCACATCATTTCACTTCTTGGTAAAGTCTACAAGCACTTTTTGATGACTTTTTTACCTCAGGATTCCATCTACCTTGATTGAGTAAAGTGGGGGATTTGGATGCATGATTTGAATTCAAAGTCTACACCAACTTTTAGAGCATTATGCAAGCAATAGCTTGGAAGACGGTCATGGCCTCCTCAAGCTTCATTTGTGATTTTTTAGGCTCCCATTGGGAGTGTATAATCAAGGTCTAAGCTAGCCCCTAGTTAAGCTAGCCCCTCATTAAGCTAGCCCCCTGCTTGCTAAAGTTCTCATTTTGGCTGAGATTTTGTTCCATCTATATCTCTTTGTCTAGTTGTCTATTTCATGTGCAAGATAGCTTGTCTTAAAGCTCTTGTGGTAAGCTTGATTTTGAATATAATCTTGCTATCAATTTTTCCTTATCCTTGTGTACATTGATCTTGAAAGCTCTCTGGTCTATCTCTGCATATTCCCCAACATATGTGTGTGAAGAGGTACACATAAGTGTAAGCTATCTTTTTGGGCAGATTTTGATCTGTCTTGTGCAACGAGGCTGATATAGCTCACATTCTCCAAATTGGGTGACTTATGGCTTGTTGGAAAGCTTAAGAAGTATATTTTGATCGAGCAATATTTCATAGGTTCAGTCTTCACGTATAGAGAGAAATTAAGTTTTTGGTGGACTATGGTAGTGAATTGTTTAGGTCCTAGGAAGGGCCTATCATTATTGTGGTACAACTAGGAGTGGATATACTGCATCAGTGGTATCAAAGCTCATCATTGAGCATTGAGGATGTTGGCAGTCAAGGAACTGAAGGATTCACAAGGCAAGGAATTCAAGGAAGGGAGTCGGAGCGAAGAGAAGGTACAAGCAGACAGAGTAGTCAAAGAAGATCGGGCAAGTAGGCCATTATTTTTTTTCAGGAAGCTAAAGCATATCAAAGAGGTGGACACATAAGGAGAAGAAGCAAGTAGGAAGCTCGAAGATGTGTATGTCAAATCGTTAGAGGAAATCCCTACAAAAATAGTGATTTTCATCACTAAAAGCCATTGTAAATACCATTTCATATTTTTGTAGCTCCATTTTGTGCAAGCCAAGGAGTCCTTGAGCTTGAGGAGCATTAGAAGTAGCTACCTACCAGTTTTCATAATTTTTAGACTCCATTTGAGCCTTCAAATGGGACCTAAAACCTAATTTTTAACTAGGCCGGATACTAGGTCTGGACACGGCCACAACCTAGTCAAAAACTATAAATAGAGCTAGAGAGCTCATTTTTGAGGTTAGCTTGTAATTGATTGGAACTTGTATGAGAATTTTGAAAGTAATCTAAAGAACTCCATTGCTTCTCACTCTTTGTCTTGCCTTGTGTGCGCGTGTGTGTGTATGTGTGTGCATGTTAGTGTGCTTCGCACTCACGCACTTGTGCCTTCACTTGCTCGAGGTCATCATACCATCCTCACGTCTTCCCGGATTGACATTAAAGGAGGTGCTACTCATCACTGAGCTACACCAAATTTTGGCGCCGTTGCTGGGGATCGAGATTTGAGGACGAGCGTGTGATGGTAAGACATAGAATTGAGACGTTGGCGTTGTAGGTAATTTCTTTACTTTTCATATTTTTCTCTTTCTTACCTCACCATCATCATCACCATCATCATCCTCACCATATCCGATCTCCATCTCCATCATCGCGAAAAATTTCAGTTTTTTTATCATATCACCTTCTCCCTTCCATTTCCTTCATTCCACTTGTGAGAGAGAGCAAATTGTGTGCATTGTTTTTCTGTCTGTTTTGTGAGTAATCTTGCAGGTACAGCTGTATCATCCCCTCCAGCACGCTGCGCAGGTACGGACGAACTCGAAACTGTCTCTGTGTCGCAGACCTCTATTGATCGCGATCGAAAAAAAAATCGCTCAGTTGGTAAAACAAAGCACACCACAATGACATGCACAAGGAGCACATTCCAAATCACTAGAAAAAACTAAACATTCCGTGTTTTTCTGTCAGTCGCAATTGACACCATCGATCGCGACCGACAGCCACGATCGACAGATTCTGTCGATCGCGACCGATAGAGACGACCGACTGACCCTGTCAATCGTGATTGACACCATCAATTGCGATCGACAGGCACGACCAACACCCTTGTCAGTCGCGTTTGACACCGTCGATCGCGACCGACAGAATTTTGACGATTGACTGAATTTCTCGCGTTGCCACGTGTCCATCGTGACGGACACATCCCCGATTGATTGAAATCACGGCGAAAATCCCGGAAAAAGTGTCGCTTGCGATTGACACCATCGATCGCGATTGACAGGACCCATGACCAACTCTGTCGATCACGATTGACACTGTCAATCGCGACTGACGTGTCAATCGCGACCGACAGGCCCGACGGACACCTCTGTCAATCGTGATTGACAGACCTGTCGATCGCGATTGACTGGCTTTTTCGGCCAAATTTCTAGGGTTTTTAATACCAATTTTTGGGGTAATTTTTGGCATACTTTTCAACCAATTAGTGATTTGTGAGGTCCCTACAAGTGTTTCTTGAGAAAAATCCTGGGATTTGTCAGCCGGTTTGAGCCCTGTTTTAACCCCAAAACCCTGAACTGTCATAACTTCCTCATACGAAATCCATTTGTTGTGATTCTTGTCGTGTTGGAAAGCTCGTGGGGAGTACAACCAAAACTTCCACTGGTTACGGTAAAATTAATATCAGGATTATAAGGTAGGGTATTTTGAAGTTGACCATACCCCGGGGTAGGAAAACTGAAGGATCCTTGGGATTGTTTTCCATAAAGGCAAAGGGAAATTTGGTCTGTGAATTACATGCATGAAAGTGACCTGTCTGTCATTTGAATTGAAGTCTTGAACTAGCTTTGGGAATTTTACAGGTCCACTGAGAGCACTTGAGGGCATCCAAAGCAAGGGTGATTTGCAAGCTTGAGAACCGGGTTCTTGAGCACCAAAGGGCAAGGGATCAGCAAGCGAGGTTGGAATACTCTCAACTCCCTCTGTCAATTCCTAGCTTAGGCTAAGTACGAATAGTGCTAGAAGTAAGTCAAGGCGACGATAGGCATTTATCAAGTTGAAGACTACCTAAATACTCAAGTTCAAGCTAACAACATAATCTTTGTACGGTCGATAACTTTAAAGGAAAAGACTTAACGTGGAATGATCAACTTCAAGTGAAGAAATTAACTCAAGGATTCCTGACGACGTGGTATTAGACAAGATCCTAAACACGATAATCGACTAAAAAGAATCAAGTAACTGATACAAAAGAACTCAACAACGAGGTTGTACTTGGGTAAAATTGGGGATTGCTCAATAAAGCACATGAACCTTAGATCAGGACGATATCTAGGGAGGGATAGACAAAGTCTTAGGTCTTCAGAGGCTAGTGTTAATTACACTGCTAGGTCTTGGGCCCAGCAGTTGAGCCACTTTTCACATTACCCTAGCTCAGAGACTAGTGAATCAGGGATGTCTCAAGGTATGGAGAGACCTACGGGGAGTTCAGGTGTGCCATACTTGTATAGGGTGGAAGGCCCCTACAAGACTCAGCTGGAATACCTTAGGACCAATCGATTAGGTGCTAGCATTTATGAGGACGGCCTAGGAAGGTCTGTGGTATAGATCAAAAACCTAGACCAATCCATTGGACTAGAACATCCAGCGATCAAGTTCAAAAATGGAGCATACTTGGACAAAGAAGGAACAATATACGTAGTCACCAGTCACCTAGATAGGACAGACGAGTTCGGAAACGTGATCCCTAAGACGGACATAGGTGACCTAGAGCAAGGAAACATGGGTGTAGAACCTAGAACCCCCCGAGGCAAATCTGTTCTTACTAGAATCCTCAATCCGAAGTGGATTCCCCAAGACAATAAGAGCATCGATCTACTCCTGAACTGAGAGACTGATGAAGCCTTTTGGAGGTATAAATCTGATCAACCGAATGAGGTAGGAACAATCATGATATATGAGTTCAAAGATCCTGATAGCCCAGGCAGAGTGACCTACTTAGATCATGCTTTAGAGAGGATCTTTGTGGTTACAGAAAATGATAGGCATGCTTACACTTGGAAAGGTGAATTTATTTTCCCCCAACCAAGATCGAATGTGTCCTTTGGTCACCCAGGAGCTGGAACATCCCAAGCTCATGGAGCTCAAAGAGACAGACATAGAGATAGACCTGAGGTAAGCTTTGCCAATCCAGTGGGAAGAGAAAGAACGAGAACGGAAACAAATCGAGCGGAACCTGAGGGACTTAGAGCCCCAAGGAACCAAAGGAATGTTGATGATTCCCCTCTGCCAAGTCCTAGGGAACACACCATAACATTGAGACCTACACAACTGGTTAAGTCCATGAAGAACTACTTCGATGGCACAGGAGACCCGTATGATCATGTGGCTGAGTTTAGGCAAGTCTTGAGAGCTGAACAAGTTGAGTCCTATTCACACAATATAATGCATTTGGTCTAACCCTTAGGAACACAGCCCTTACGTGGTTTCAACCATTGAATGAGAGACAGTTCAGGAGCATAGACCAACTCTTAGAGGCCTTCATCACTGAATTCTCTAAAAGTGGCATAAGGCATAATACTTCCTCATTGATACATAGCTTCAAGCAGACCCCTCAAGAGACAGCTAGACTTGCAAGAAGAAGGTTTAGGCAATACCTAGAGAGATGCCCTGTTCCAGAGTTACCCACACCCGCCAAACAGGTGGCATTATTCTTGGATGGATTGCTAAGTACCAAATTGAGGTCATATGTGTACTTGAATGACCCTAGGACCATTGAAGAGTGCGTACGCATGTGCATCGACATAGAGGATAACCTAGGGGAAGAGTTAGAGCTTTCCAAAATCTATAAAGATTCAGATAGTGCCTCTAGCTTTTCTTCCACACAATCTACATCTATTGAGGAACTCGTAGAAAAGGTAGCTCAAAAACTAGGTGTCTCTAGCAAACAAATTCCAAGATTTGCCCCAGTAAAGAGATGCTATAGTTGCGGTGGTGACCACATGGCCAATGTATGTCCCATTATGGCTCAACCCCAAGTAAATCCTAGTAGCCAGTACTGCACCATAGAACGGAGGTACACCAATCACACCGCGCAAGATTGCCCCTACAATAAGCAAGCAGTTAGGCAGACGTACCCACAACCATACCCTCAACAAGGTAGATACCAGAACCAGTACCCACCGCAGCAGTATGCTAGGACTCAACAAACCTACCAACCCTACCAAAACCAACAAAGGCCTCAGCCTGTGTTAGCACAACAACCCCCTGCTCCAGCTAATGTAATTCTGGTAAAGTATGCAGTTGCAGAAGAGAATTTGAATAGATCTATAGTGCCAGTAACGCCATTGCTTTCAGAAAGTGATCCCAGTGACCATAGCTTTGATTCTAGACATGTTGATAGTCCCCAGGCTTACTACATGCAATCTCCTGAACATGGGGAGTCCTACTACAGTGAAGAACCAAGTGAACCTAGTTGGGAGCCAGAGTACACAAATGTAATGTACACAAAACCTAACTCTAGACCCCAACCTAGGCAGGTAAGAGCCCCATTCCCTAGAGGACCATGCTACACATGTCAGGGAGATCACCTCATTCGTGATTGCCCCTTACCTCCACCTACACAACCCCAGTCAGTGACAATTCAAGGCTTTTGCCAAGATTGTGGAAAGGAGCATCTCTTACGAGATTATCCAAAGAACCCTAATAATATGCCAAAAATTACTCCTATCAATGTTATTGGGTTAGTAGTGGACTCTACAGGAAGTGTGACGTCCACTGCACCAGTACAGGTAGTCACTAGAGCTCAGGCATTGCAGCAAAACCAAGGGGTAGGCCAAGAAAAGAACTCAAAGGCTAGTGAAACTGAGAGCATAACTAAGAAGAGAACTAGAGCCTAGAGAGATAGTAGAGAAAGAATGAAGAGGCAATGGGCTAAGAAGATGAGTGAACTCGAGGAAAGCCTAAGAGAAACAAAAGCCAGGATAATTGAACTCACATCTCAAACTCCCTCTCACACTACCCCACCCCCACCATTCCCATCACCATCCGATCCAACACCTTCCAACCCACCTCACATAATCCCACCACCCCCTAGAGTAGGATCAGTATTAGCAGATCCCACTCCCAAGGACCTTAACATGATGCTTAAGGCATATCACGCCAGAATCCAAGAAGGGCCAAACGTAACTGATCATGAAAATTGTTACCCTAGAGCGGAACTAGAGCTTGAACGAACCAAAATGTGTGCCAAAATGGTGGAATTGGCTCAAACCATGTTTGAAGCTAGTCGCCTCTTCAACATCTCTAGTTCAGCTAAGACGCAGTTGCACTTTGATGGACTGCTAGAAAGATTGGAGAGGTTAATTGCACAATCACAAAAGGAACCCACCCCTCCAAGTAAGGGCAAGGCAAACTCACTGTGACGAGGATGGCTATGACATTTCAGTCTTCTCAATAGAGCCAATCATGGGAGATGCAGTTTTAGAAGAGTGCGAACCTAGCCCTGATGCATTTGAGGATGCAAGTGACTCCGATCTAGAGTCAATCATTATGGACCCACCTTTTGCATCAGATGAAGAATACTTCTATGGAGTAGAATTCCAACCTCAGAGACACGAAGAGATAACAAACGGTGTACGATTAACCACACAAGTGATTGCTAATAATGATAGCAAGAAACAAAAGAAGAAAGAAGTTCCCCCGGAGGAAGAAGAATCTTTGTTTGAGGTCCCTGAAAACTTTAAAAAGTATGAGATAGACGATAGGAGAGTCATGATAAGAATGCCTAAACGAGAGGCACAATCAGGAGAGGCCTATGATAACAAAGAAACCCCCAAGAGAATAGTGGTAGCCCTAGAAGAAGGAGAGGAGAGATGCACATACATAGGCCATGACCTAACAGAGGAAGAAGAGCATGTGTTAATAGCCTTGCTAAGAGAATACAGAGATGTATTCGCTTGGATTTACAAGGACCTGAAAGGTGTAGACCCTGACATATGCTCACACACCATTCCTATGACCGCAGATGCCAAACCATCCAAGCAGAAGCCATACACTTATAACGATAACTACGCTGCTAAGATCAAAGAGGAGATAGATAGACTGATAGAAGCTGGATTCATCTATGAAATTGAGCACACTAAGTGGGTATCCCCCATTGTAGTGGTGCCCAAAAAGAATGGCAAATTACGTGTGTGCATTAACTTGAAGAGGGTCAATGCAGCCACAATTCGAGATAACTATCCACTTCCAATTACCGAGCATCTATTAGAAAGGGTAGCAGGCAATGAAGTCTACAGCTTCCTTGATGGATTTTCGGGCTACAATCAGGTAGCCATTGCTCCGGAAGACCAGCATAAGATAGCTTTTGCCACAGAATGGGGCATATTTGCCTTTCGAGTAATGCCATTTGGGTTTACCAATGCTCCTGCAACCTTCCAAAGATTGATGTGTCACGTGTTTAAAGAGTTCTTGAGGAAGAGTTTAGAGGTCTATGTTGATGATCTCTGCGCTCATTCCAACATAAGTCAAACACACATACCTGAGCTCAGGCAAATCTTTGACAAATGTAGAGAATATCAAGTCTGCTTGAACCCAGAAAAGTGTGTTTTCATGGTCAGGCAAGGCAAGATTCTAGGACACATAGTGTCAAAGAACGGCATATCCACTGACGAAGAGAAGGTAAGAGCCATCACAGAGCTACCTAGGCCAAAGAATGTCAAGGAAGTACAAGCTTTCATGGGGCATTGTGGTTATTACCGATGGTTTATACACATGTATGCCATCATAGCAAAGCCTTTGTACGGACTTTTGACCAACTTTGAGTGGACTGATGAATGTGAGAATTCCTTCAATGAGCTTAAACGATGATTATGTTCAGCACCAATCTTGACCACACCAGATTGGAATAAGCCTTTTCATGTTCATGTAGATGCATCCAATTATGCTATTGGGTGTGTACTCGCACAACCTACGGGCGAAGGTAATATGGATCTTCCAATTGCCTATGCTAGTAGACAGTTAAATGCAGCTGAACGGAACTATACCACCACCGAACCAGAAGGATTAGGCATGGTATATGCGGTTAAGAAGTTTAGACACTATTTGCTTGCAAATAAGTTTAAATTTTTTACCGATCATCAGGCATTATTGTACTTGGTAAACAAACCATGCAATACAGGCCGATTAGTAAGATGGTTTCTCTTACTAATGGAATATGAATTTGAGGTCGTGGTGAGGAAAGGGAAGACTCACTTGAGGGCACACCATCTCTCTAGGCTCACATCTGGAGAAGCCCCACAAGGAGTGTCGGATGACCTTCTTGATGCTTACTTGTTTAATTTGGAAGTTGTACCTCAGTGGACTAAGCCATTAGTGCCAGTATTGACATACGGGCCCAACCACCCAGTCATAAACACTCAAGGTAGAGAGGTAGTAAAAGCCCAGAAGTACCACATCATGGCAAGAAGCATGTACAAACAAACAGATCAAGGGATCCTAGCTTGTTGTGTGGAAGAGGATGAGTATGCTAAATGGTTGCAATTGGCACATGTAGGTGCATTAGAGCAACACTACTCAAAACAACAAACCCTACAGACACTAAGGAGACTAGGAGTGCATTGGTGTTGGCATACAAAGCAACAAAGGAGTCATGCACAACACGGCAACAAGGCCAGATCATTTTTTCCCATAGATTATGTACAACCCAAGTGATTTTTATCACTACACAAACATTGTAAATCCCGTTTTTGGTAGATTAGACTCCATTTTGTGCAAGCCGAGGAGTCCTCGAGCTTGAGGAGTATTAGAAGTACCATCGTACCAAATTTCATAATTTTTAGACTTCGTTTGAGCCCTCAAATAAGCCCTGGAACCTAATTTTTAACTAGGCCGGACACTAGGTCTGGACAGGGCCAAAAGCTAGTCAAAAACTATAAAAAGAGCTAGAGAGCTCATTTTTGAGGATAGATTGTAATTGAAACGAACTTGTAAGAGCTTGTGAAAGTAATCTAAAGAACTCCATTGATTCTCTCTCTTTGTCTTGCCGTGTGTGCGCGTGTGTGTGTATGTGTGTGCATGCTTGTGTGCTTCTCACTCACGCACTTGTGCCGCCACTTGCTCGAGGTCTTCATACCATCCTCACGTCTTCCCGGATTGACATTAAAGGAGGTGCTACTCATCATTGAGCTACACCAAATTTTGGCGCCGTTGCCGGGGATCGAGCTTTGAGGACGAGCGTGTGATGGTAAGACGTAGAGTTGACGCGTTGGAGTTGTAGGTATTTTCTTCACTCTCATCGATTTTCTTTTACTTTCTTCACCATCATCATCATCACCATCTCCCACGTCCATCTCCATCATCGCGAAAATTTCAGTTTTGTGACTATATCCCCACCTCCACCTCATTTCCCTCATTTCACTTGTGAGAGAGAGCGAGAGAGCGAACTTGCATGTGCCGTTTTTGCATGTTTTCTGAGCTATTTTGCAGGTTTGTTGTTGTACCATCATCCCCAGCAGTGTGCGCAGGTACGACAGGCTCTGCACAGGTCCCGGGACGACAGCCTCTGTCTATCGCGACAGACAGAAAATCTTAACATTTTGTGAATGCATGTTTATCACTGTAACCTACACCTTGAGGGCACTCTAGATCACTAGAAGTTTTTCAAAAATTTGCATTTTTTCAGTCTATCGCGACAGACACCGTCTATCGCGACAGACAGAAATCCACGACAGACAGCGTCTATCGCGACAGACAGAAATCCACGACAGACAGCGTCTATCGCGACAGACACCGTCTATCGCGACAGACAGAAATCCACGACAGACACTGTCTATCGCGACAGACAGAAATCCACGATAGACACCGTCTATCGCGACAGACACCGTCTATCGCGACAGACAGAAATCCACGACAGACAGCGTCTATCGCGACAGACACCGTCTATCGCGACAGACAGAAATCCACGACAGACAGCGTCTATCGCGACAGACACCGTCTATCGCGACAGACAGAAATCCACGATAGACACCGTCTATCGCGACAGACAGAAATCCGCGACAGATACTGTCTATCGCGACAGACACCGTCTATCGCGACAGACAGCCCCCACGATAGATTGTGTCTATCGCGACAGACACCATCTATCGCGATAGACAGGCATTTTCGGCAAAAATTAAGGTGTGAATTTTTGGAAATATAGGCTAAATTTTGGGCATATTTGCACTCTCAAGTACTCATATACTTACAAAGGCCCTAGAAAATGCATTAAAACCCCTGAAAGGATCCGTTTGTCTAGTTAACCCCCTAAACCCTGAACGGTCATAACTTTTTCATACGAAACCCGTTTTCTGAGCTCTAGGGCTTGTCAGAAAGCTCGTGACATATACTACACGCCCTCAACTGTTTTTTATAAGAATACCGCGTTGATTTTCAGATAGGATATTTGGAAGTTGACACACAGAGGGGTAGGAACACCAAGGGAGCTCTAGAGGAAAATTTCTAGCAACACAAAAGGGGGAACAAGGGTCATTAAAAAAGTGTCTGAAATAAATTGTCTGTCAATTGAAAGATCTACTAGGAGCTAATCTTGGGATTTCTGCAGGTCTATTGAGAAGCAATTGAGAGTATCCAAGCAAGGGTGTCACGCACGCTTGAGAATCAACTTCTCGAGCACTAAAGAGCAAGGTTCGGCAAGAAAGGTTGGAATATTCTCAACTCCTCTTCGTCAATTCCTAGCTTAGGCTAAGAGCGATTAAAAGTAGGAGAAAGTCAGGGCGACGATAGGCCACTAACAAGTTGAAGACTACCTAAAAACTCAAGTTCAAGCTAAAAACTTAATCTCTGTACTGTCGACAACATAAGGGAAAGAACCTAACTTGGGACGATCAACCTGAAAGTACGAAGAACATTCAAGTATTCCTGACGACGAAATATCAGATAAGACCTTAAACACGAGAAATAACTAAAAAGAATCAAGTGACTGATACCAATTGATCGGCAGCGAGGTTGTACTCTGGGCAAAAATTGGGTTAATCAGTTAGGCATATGAACCTTAGATCAGGACGACACCTAGCAAGAGAGAGACAAAGCCTTAGGTCTTCAGAGGCTAGTGTCAATCATACTGCAAGGTCTTGGGCCCAGCAGTTGAGTCACCACTCTCATTACCCTAGCTCGGATACCAGTGAATCAGGGATGTCTCAAGGCATGGACAGACCTACAGGAAGTTCAGGTGTGCCTTACCTGTACAGGGTAGAAGGCCATTACAAAACACGGCTGGAGTACCTGAGGACCAACCGATTAGGTGCTAGCATCTATGAGGACGGCCTAGGAAGATCCGTGGTCCAGATTAAAAACCCTGACCAATCCATAGGACTAGAGCACCCAGCTGTCAAGTTTGAAAACGGTGCATACCTGGACAAGGAAGGAACCATATACGTAGTCACTAGTCACCCTGATAGGACAGATGACTTCGGGAATGTAATCTCAGAAGCGGACTTAGGTGACCTAGAACAAGGGAACATGGACGCGGAACCTAGAACCCCTCGAGGTAAATCAGTTCTCACTAGGATTATCACGCCTGAGTGGGTCCCCCAAGATAACAAGTGCATAGATTTGCTTCTCAATCGAGAAACGGACGAAGCCTTCTGGAGGTATAAACCGGATCACCCAACTGACATAGGAACAATCATGATCTATGAGTTTAAGGATCCAGATAGCCCAGGTAGAGTGACCTACTTAGACCACACTTCAGAGAGGATCTTTGTGGTGACAGAAAATGATAGGCATGCCTACACTTGGAAGGGCGAATTCATTTTCCCCCAACCAAGATCAAATGTATCCTATGGTCACCCTGGAGCTGGAACATCCCAGGCTCATGGAACGCAAAGAGATAGAAATAGGGATAGACCAGAAGTAAGTTTCGCCAACCCCGTGGGCAGAGAAAGAACGAGAACAGAGACGAATAGGGTAGAACCTGAGATGCATAGAGCCCACAGGAACCAAAGAAATGTAGATGGATTCCCTCTGCCGAGGCCTAGAGAGCACACAAGAACTTTGAGACCCACCCAGCTAGTTAAGTCCATGAAGAATTACTTTGACGGCACAGGAGATCCCTATGATCATGTGGCTGAGTTCAAGCAAGTCTTGAGAGCTGAACAAGTGGAAGATCTGTTCACGCAGTACAATGCCTTCGGTCTAACCCTTAGGAACATGGCACTTACATGGTTTCAGCCATTAGATGAGCGTCAGTTCAGGAGCATAGATCAACTCCTAGAGGCATTCATTGTAGAGTTCTCTAAGAGTGGCATAAGACACAATACATCCTCATTAATTCATAGCTTCAAACAGACCCCCCAAGAGACTGTCAGATTGGCCGGAAGGAGATTTAGACAATATCTTGAAAGGTGCCCTATTTCGGAGCTACCCACATCCGCTAAACAAGTAGCCTTATTCCTTGATGGATTGCTGAGTACGAAGTTGAGATCCTATGTGTATCTGAAGGACCCTAGGACTATAGAAGAGTGTGTATGCATGTGCATTGACATTGAAGATAACCTAGGGGAAGAACTAGAGCTTTCCAAAATCTACAAAGATTCAGATAGTACATCTAGTCACTCTTCCACACAAGCCACATCAATTGAGGAACTGGCCGAAAAAGTAGCCCAGAAATTAGGTGTGACTAGCAAACAAATTCCAAGGTTTGCTCCTGTGAAAAGGTGCTATACATGCGGCGGTGACCATATGGCGAACGTCTGTCCCATTATGGCTCAACCCCAAGTAAACCCTAGTAGCCAGTACTGCACCATAGAACGGAGATACACCAACCACACCGCACAAGATTGCCCATACAACAAGCAGGCGGTTAGGCAACCCTATCCTCAGCCCTACCAACAAGGCAGATACCAGAACCAGTACCCTCCACAACCATATGGCAGGCCACAACAAAATTTCCAACCTCAATATCAAAACCAACAAAGGCCTCAGCCTGTGCTAGCACAACAACCCCCAGCCCCAGCTAATGTGATTCCGGTAAAGTATACTGCTGCAGAAGAGAACCTGAATAGAGCTATAGTCCCAGTAACACCCTTGATCTCTGAAAATGACCCAAGTGATCATAGCTTTGATTCTACCCATGTTGATAGCCCCCAGGCCTACTACATGCAGTCTCCTGAGCATGGTGAGTCCTACTATGGTGAAGAGTCGAACGAACCTAGTTGGGAGTCAGATTACACGAACGTCATGTATACAAACCCCAACCCTAGACCTCAACCTAGGCAAGTACGACCACCATTTCCTAGAGGACCGTGCTACAGATGCCAAGGAGATCACCTCATTCGTGATTGTCCCTTACCTCCGCCTACACAAACTCAGTCCGTGACTATCCAAGGCTTTTGCCAAGACTGCGGAAAAGAGCATCTCTTACGAGATTGCCCTAAGAACCCCAATAGCATGCCAAAAATCACCCCTATCAACGTTGTTGGGTTAGTGGTAGACTCCTCAGGAAGTGTCACTTCCACTGCACCAGTACAGGTAGTCACTCGAGCTCAAGCTTTGCAGCAAAACCAAGGGGTAGGCCAGGAAAAGAGCCCAGATGCTAGCGATACTGAGAGCCAAAATAAAAAGAGAACAAGAGCTTGGAAAGATAGCCGTGAACGTATGAAAAGGCAATGGGCAAAGAAGATGAGTGAACTTGAGGAAAGTCTACGAGAAACCAAGGCTAAAATCATAGAGATCACATCTCAACCGCACTCTCACACATTCCCACCGCTACCATCCCCATCACCCTCCACCCCTTCACCCTCTAAGACAGCCCACGTAACCCACCCACCACCCCAAACAGGATCGGTATTAGCTGATCCCACTCCCGAAGACATAGACATGATGCTCAAAGCATATCAGGCCAGAATCCAAGAAGGGCCAAACGTCACGGATCATGACAAGTGCTATCCTAGAGCTGACCTAGAGATAGAAAGAACCAAACTATGCGCGAAAATGGTCGCATTGGCTCAGACTATGTTTGAAGCCAGTCGCCTTTTCAATTACTCAGGCTCAGCCAAAACGCAATTACATTTGGATGGATTCCTCGAGAAGTTAGAGAGGATAATTGCAAGATCTGACAAGGAAGAAAAAAATCAAGACCAAGAAAAAGCAAGCAAAAACATGAATCATTCCCAATCGAAAGTTTATGTGGCCAATTCCACTAAACCAGACAGTTTCCCCTCCTTAGAAAGAATAGAACGGCTAATTGCACAGTCAGAAAAGGAACCTACCCCTCAAAGGAAGGAAAGGGCAAGAGAACGGATAAGCCAGCCTCTTCAGGAAGCCCATGTGCCTCCTCAAGAAGCTTATCTTCCCCCCCAAAAGGCAGATGAGCCTCCCTCGAAAGCTCAAGTACCTCCACAGGTTGCCTACATTCCTTCTCAGGGAATGTGTGAGCCTGTTCGGAAAAGTAATAGAATAAGTAATCCTCACCAAGAAGCTTGTGCTCCAGCCATTTGCGAGAACGAGGAGAGAGTCAACAATAGAATAAGCCCTCCTTCCCAGGTTGCTTATGCGCCCAATTCTACTGAGCCAGACACTTCTTCTTCTATGAATCGGTTTGCACCAGACTTCCTACGAGAGATTCAAGAAGACAAATGGGATAACGAAAGCGAGGTCGCCCCTCCTTTTGAACTTGTGGACGATGCACACGACCAATTCCCACAAGACATCCCATCTATTTACGGGGAGCATGAGAGTGTTCAGTCTCACGAGAGATTAGACTTTGAGTCTAATTCCATACAAGAGCTACCCCACTTCACAGGCCCATGGGAAGCAAAGTCCACATGTATGAGAGCACCCACAGTCATGGTAAGGAACGACGACTCAGTCATTCCTAGGAACACAGAAGTAGTGAAGAACACTAATGTGCAGTGTAATCTCAAGTTAGAAGAGCTACTCAAGGTTAGACCTGAATTATGGAAACATGTAGCCAAACAAGTACGAGAGATAGCAAAACCTCGTTCCCAGGTAGGATCCCATAGGACAGTGCCAGAAATTCCCTTGGATAAGATAGGAGATATGTGTGAAGGTGAAGAAGGGAACACCTATCTTCCCATCACCTACCAGGACTACACCACGAAGGCAATTTTGGACTCAGGTGCAGGAGTTGCAATTGCCACTACCTCCTTATGGAAGCGTTGGGGCAAGCCAGCACTCAGGCCAACAAGAATGAAATTGCAAATGGCCGATGGTCACATAGAGAGACCCCTAGGATTGCTGGAAGGAATAACTCTCACCACTTGTGGTGTCGAGTTTGAACATACCTTTGCCATATGTGACTTCAGCAAAAATCATGCCTATGAGATGATTTTAGGAAGACCATTCATGCGACAGTTGCAAGTGGTACAGGATTGGGGGACCAATTCTTTGTACCTACAGCACTTAGGTGTTACAACCAAAGTCAATCTCAAGGATTATTCTCATAGAGATGTCCCTCCTATCCAATGGAATCCCATCCATAGAGCCAAAGATGATACAGAATCTGTGCATTCCATAGGATCAGGATCCTCTTGGATGCATGAAGACACCCACTTATGGATGTGTAAGGTAGCAGTAGAGGAAGAGAAGAGAGAAAAGGCCAGAGAAATAGGTGCAAACGAAACTCATAGATCCATTCAAGACCCAGCCTATGCACCTGTAGTCTTTCCTGACGAGGAATTTGAACCCCATGGATGGGCAGAAATTTTAGCAACAATGGACGTAGCCATCAATGAAGAACAATGGACACCTCACTGTGATGAGGATGGCTATGACATTTCAGTCTTCTCCATAGAGCCAATCATGGGAGGGGCAGTTCTAGAAGAATGCGAACCTAGTCCTGATGCATTTGAGGATGCAAGTGATTCCGATCTCGAGTCTATCATTATGGACCCACCATTTGCATCAGATGAGGAATACTTCCATGAAGTAGAATTTCAACCCCAGAGGCATGGAGAGGTTACAAATGATGTAAGATTAGCAACACATATGACCCCTAAGGAAGAAGGAAGGAAATGAAAGAAGAGAGAAGCCTTACCAGAAGAGGAAGAATCTTTGTTTGAGGTCCCAGAAAATTTTAAGAAGTATGAGATAGATGACAGGAGAGTCATGATAAGAATGCCTAAACGAGAAGCACAATCATGAGAGGCCTATGATAACAAAGAAACCACCAAGAAAATAGTAGTGGCCCTAGAAGAAGGAGAGGAGAGATGTACGTACATAGGTCATGACCTAACAGCGGAAGAAGAGCACGAATTGATTGCCTTGCTAAGAGAATACAGAGATGTATTCGCTTGGAGTTACAAGGATTTGAAAGGTGTTGACCCGGACATATGCTCACACACCATTCCCATGACCTCAGATGCCAAACCCTCTAAGCAAAAGCCTTATACTTATAACGATAATTACGCTGCGAAGATCAAAGAAGAAATAGATAGACTGGTTGAAGCTGGATTTATCTATGAAATTGAGCACACTGAATGGGTATCCCCCATTGTAGTGGTGCCCAAAAAGAATGGCAAACTGCGTGTGTGCATTAACTTGAAAAAGGTTAATGCCGCCACGATTCGAGATAACTATCCGCTTCCCATCACAGAACATCTCTTAGAAAGAGTGGCAGGCAAGGAAGTGTACAGCTTCCTTGATGGATTTTCGGGCTACAATCAAGTAGCCATAGCTCCAGAGGATCAGCATAAGACAGCCTTTGCCACAGAATGGGGCATTTTTGCTTTTAGAGTAATGCCATTCGGGCTTACCAATGCACCAGCTACCTTCCAGAGGCTGATGTGCCATGTGTTTAAGGAGTTTCTGAGGAAGAGTTTAGAAGTCTACGTTGATGATCTCTGTGCTCATTCCAATGTTAGACAAACCCATCTTCCTGAACTCAGACAAATCTTTGACAAATGTAGAGAATACCAAGTCTGCCTGAACCCAGAAAAGTGCGTTTTTATGGTCAGGCAAGGCAAGATTCTAGGACACATAGTGTCAAAGAATGGCATATCTACCGATGAAGAAAAAGTGAGAGCCATAGCAGAGCTACCTAGGCCAAAGAATGTCAAGGAAGTACAAGCTTTCATGGGGCACTGTGGTTATTACCGACGATTTATACACATGTATGCTGTCATTGCAAAGCCCATGTACGGACTTCTGACAAACTTTGAGTGGACGGATGAATGTGAGAACTCCTTCCAAGAGCTTAAACGAAGATTATGTTCAGCACCAATCTTGACCACACCAGATTGGAATAAGCCATTCCATGTTCATGTGGATGCATCCAATTATGCTATTGGATGTGTGCTTGCACAACCTACTGGTGAAGGTAATATGGATCTTCCAATCGCCTATGCCAGTAGACAACTGAACGCGGCTGAACGGAATTACACCACTACAGAGCGCGAAGGATTAGGCATGGTTTATGCAGTCAAGAAATTTAGGCACTATTTGCTTGCAAATAAGTTTAAATTTTTTACTGATCATCAGGCGTTGTTGTACCTAGTAAACAAGCCATGCAATACAGGTAGATTAGTAAGATGGTTTCTCTTGCTAATGGAATACGATTTTGAGGTTGTGGTAAGGAAAGGTAGGACTCATTTGAGAGCCGATCATCTCTCTAGGCTCACATCGGGAGAAGCCCCACAAGGAGTATCAGATGACCTTCCTGATGCTTACTTGTTTAATTTGGAAGTTGTACCGCAGTGGGCTAAGCCATTGGTACCAGTATTGACATACGGGCCTAACCATCCAGTGGTAAACACACGGAATAGAGAGGTTGTAAAAGCCCAAAAATACCACATCATGGCAGGAAGCATGTACAAGCACACAGATCAAGGGATCTTGGCCTGTTGCGTAGAAGAGGATGAGTACGCTAAATGGTTGCAATTAGCACATGTAGGTGCGTTAGAGCAACACCATTCAAAGCAACGAACGTTGCAGACTCTAAAGAGATTCGGAGTGCATTGGCCAACTATGGAAGCGGATGTCCAAAAGTTGTGCAAGGAATGCCCAATCTGTTGCACTAAACCACCTGTGGAACATGCCACTCTCTATCAAGTATCCATTGTGCCAGATTGGAGTGAACCTCTAGTATCATTCTTGAGGACAAACACATTCCCTCCAGACATGACTCTAGCTAGAAAAAGGAGTTTGGAACAAGAAGCCCAGGATTATTCACTCGTTGGTGATAATCTATACAAGCGCGGTAAGGATGGTTACCTGAGACTGTGTGTCCATGAAAGTGAGTATCTTAAGATCTTAGAAACTGCTCACCAAGGTGTAGCAGGAGGACACTTTGGACCGGATCGGGTGATCAAGGCAATCCTATTTGCGGGCTTTTGGTGGCCTACCCTTCACATGGATGCACATACCTATGTGAAACGGTGTGATGTCTGTCAGAGGACTCAGTATCCTATACGCAAAGATGAGATGCCACTGAAACCTATGATGGGTGGACGTGCATTCTCTAAGTGGGGAATAGACTTCGTAGGTCCTATTAATCCCCCAGCTAAGGGTTCTCATGCGGAATACATCATTGTTGCAACAGACTATCTAACCAAGTGGGTAGAGGTAAAGGCTACGACCAAGAACGATGCTCAAACAACTGCCAAATTCTTGTTTGAGAATGTATTCACGAGATATGGGCTACCCATAGAGCTTGTAAGTGATAGAGGCACTCATTTCTTGAACGAAGTGATTGAAAATCTACTCCAAGAATTCTTGGTAATACACAAGAAGTCTGCCCCGTATCACCCTCAAGCTAATGGGCAAGCTGAGAGCACTAATAAGATCTTATGCAATGTACTAACGAAATTAGTGAACACTAAACGCTCTGATTGGGACAAACAGCTACACCATGCTGTTTGGGCATACCGAGTTGCCTACAAAACGGTACTCCAAGCCACCCCCTTTCAGATGGTATTCGGCCAAAACGCTGTGCTACCCTTGGATTTCCTGATTCCTACGTTGAAAGTAGCACAAGAGCACGAATGGACAGGTCATGAGCTCTCCTCTAGGATCTTTGACCTTGAACGATTAGGAGAAACAAGACTGAGAGCCGCTGCAGGAATATATGCAGCCAAGAAGAGACAGAAGGCATATTTCGATGCCCATGTGAAGGATAAGGGCTTGAAAGCACGAGATCTAGTTTTAGTCTATACACTGAAACAACACGCCAGGAAGTTAGAAAAGAGAGGCTACGGACCTATGATCATCAATAGGATCTCCACGAGCGGAGCAGTACAACTAGCCACGTTAGAGGGTGATGTTCTCCCAAACTATATTAGCGGATGCAGAGTCAAGTTGTATCAGGAACCCCTCACGGAGGAAATGCTCAGCCGACTCAACACTGCTAAGAAACGCAAAGAGGAAGAGAAGCGAGTTCGAGAAGAAGCTCAAGCTGAAGCTTTAGAACGCATCAGAAGGATGAAATTACGAAGGCAAGGCAGAGATCAGCCTGGAGCGAATGACTATGCAGACCAAGGATTTCCCATAGCCATGTGTGAAGTGGCAGGAACAAGCTCGCATAGGATAATTGATAGACGTCCTTTCGTAACCTTAGATATAGGACAAGGAAAGAGTGCAAGGACCGTAAGAGCCTTGATTGACTCAGGTGCAGCCACTAGTGCTGTTAAATTGTCTTACTGCCAAGAATTACAATTGACAGTCAATCCTGTGGAAGCATATCTTATAGGATTGGGAGGAGTGGAAACCCCTTGCATGGGCGAGGCGGAACTTCCCCTTTACATTCATGATGAGGCAATGACAGTTAAAGTACTGGTGTGTCAAGATGAGGATCTCACTGAACCTCTAGTCTTGGGTCAAGATTGGATCTATGACCAAGCAATTAACTTAAACCTAAGAAGTGGACTTCTCCAGGTTTGGGTCAATCATAGTCGAGTTACAGTAGAATTAGACAATGGAGCACTCAAGGAACTAGGAAAGGCACAGACTCCTGGTCCTTCCAGGGGTACACATGAAGATGACCATGCTGTTCTTGTTCAAAACCCTGTGTTGCAGAGGAATGACATTTGCAAAAAAGGAGTCAGGGATGCAACGGATCTCCCTTCTTTTCCAAAGGCCAGAAGGAGGCAGCAACCAAAGGCAGATCACAAGCAGAAGAAGCAGAGAACTACTTATGTCCGAGATCAAAAATACCTGCGCAGCAGAATGTCCCAGCAAATAAACCAGGTGTGGGTGCGGAAAGGCGAACGACCGGGTGCACCACCGTCAACTACGCGGGCAAAGCCTCTTATTAGTAACCAACAACACGACGCTAATAAGAAGTCTGTCAGAAATTCTTCTGCTAAAGTAAAATCTATTTGGGTGCCCAAGAAGTCGATGAAGGCAAGCCCACAATCTAGACAAATTTGGGTGCCTAAGGCTTGCTTGAGGGCACAAGTAGTTACGCCAAGGCCACAACCTATGCAGCATAACCCATCTACGAGTACAACCAGTATTCCCTCGTGCTCAACACTTAGGAACACACCAAGACCCATGAGCATGCATGTAATCACTTATGAGTGGGTCCCTAAAAGGCCCCATTCCCAAACAGCGACACCGACACGGCTCTCTGGAGTCTCTACGAAACCGAAAGCAAAGCCCATCCACTGCATTTGGCAGTCTAAGATCTGTAATAAACCCCCCGACCCCGATTTGTAAATTCACCCCACTTACTAACGGCATTAGTCTCCTAGGAATACACAAACGTTAACTACACTCACTATCTTCGTGCACTTACTAACCACTAACTCACCATATACCTCATGTTAATGTTGTAACGGGGACAGCAACGGATTTAGTCTGTCCATTACGATGTTAACACATGCTTCTATATTCTCACAGAATCAGAAGGCAAGCAGTAAAATGGCAGAAGCGACAGGTTCGGGCTCACAAGTAGGGATCCTTACTGCAGGAATTGATGTGGATAGCCTACCTGTGGACGTGCCCCCTACTGAACGACCAGTGGAGATGCAACACCTTCAGCAACTCCCGGTGCCAGACCCACCTACAGGAATCACGGAAAGAGTCCATGCCAACTCTCATTGGTTCAATGGCATGCCCGGTCCATTAGGAGAGGCTAAGTATATCTGGGAGTCTAAATGCGAGTATGACAGATCATGGGTGCGTTTCCAATTTTTCTCCAAGGAGTTCGAAACTTTACAGAACACAGAAGACCTCCAGATCATATGGCAACGAGCAGGGTTGGCGGAATATTTTGAAGCCCCACTACCTAAAACCGACCTCCTCCGATGTTACTATCTGGTCTCTACATTACAAGCTCATGAAGATAAGGACCAACCCGGATCATTTGTTCTCCCCTCATTGCTGGGCAACAACGAGTTGAAGAGGTTTGAACTTACTGTGGAGCTGGTGAGTGATGCTTTAAAAATGCATGGCACGCATGTACCCTCAGAAAAGGATGCTCTCGTTCCCAACAACATGAAGGACAGGAAAGTAGTGAAGCTGAAAGACATGGCAGCCCTCACCCCAAATGTGTCCATCCCTCTCCGCATGTGCATGCAACACTTCGCCTTCCCCGGTCAAGACCGATTCACGCAACCACACAAGAAGATCTGGTTTGCTCTCTACTTGGCGGAAGCAGGTGCGCTACCTATTAAGCTACCAGTGTGGATTATAGATCAGTTGTATGAAGCGAACAAACGGGCTTCTAGGAAATTAGTGGTGAACGGATGCTGTGCACTCACACGCATCATTTACCGATGCTTGGCATATGATGTCCCCATTGAGCGTGCCTTAACTTGGGCACAATTACAAATGTTTAAAAGGCTCAAGACATCCACACATCAGTCCAAGCGCATGAGGGGCGCGATTCCGTGTGTCCAGACAAGGGAAGTCCTGACTACTCCTGAGGCATCACCATTAAGAGAGGGCACTGTACCTCCTTTTACCATTAGGATACCCAGGTCGGAATCTGACACTACGACACAACCCACCCCATCGGCTCCTCCGGTTACACCTGAATTCGAGTTTGCTGCCATTGGAGAGGCTGAAGGACTGGACCCCCAGGATTTCGAAGCATTCCTACAAAGCACACAATTCTTTGATGTGGAGTTTTATTCAGAGGCAGAGGAGCAGGGCACATCCTCACGGAGAAGAAGAAAGTCTACAGACGGTAGACATGTCCATTGGAGTGACGCTCAGCAAAGTCAACAACACGGACACCCGGAAGAAGAAGAAGCGTATGAAGAAGAGACCACTGAAGCCCCAGCATATACAGCCGAACTCCGAAGGCTGTATCAGATTATGGAAAGAGTACGATCGCAGCAATTACTCACTGAACAGAGCAGCAGAGTACTTATGACTCAGTTGTTGGAAGAAGCGGGAGTTGACTCAGAGTACAGGGAAGGTCTCTTATTGATGGCAGAAACATATGGAGTTGTAGAAGCTGTGCGCACTGCCATTCAGAGGCCTTCAGTTCAATATGACCCACGAAGGTTCCAGACACGACCTCGCTCAGGTAAAAATATACAAATTCCCGTTACAGTTGCAGAAGAGCCGACTACTACACCTGAAACTATCAGAACAACCTCCCAGACAGCTAGCCAACAGCACCCAGCCACCCATGAGGAGTCCACCGAACCACTACCACCTACTCCCCCACCATCACCTCCTAGAAGAGAAACAGTAGAAACCACATCGACTACTCAACCCACCGACCCCACCTTCATTTTCCGTACTCCGATCTCCAGTGCCACCCTATTCTCTACCACTGATAATCCTATCTTCGAAGACTACCCCAACACTACACAATCCGCCGAACCCCTCCTAGACCCTGCCCTAGGGCAACCATCCCCAACGCCCTTAGCCACGGGTCATCCTGACCCTAGATCCACATTCATGGGCTTCCCTGCTACCACACAACCCTTTCAGCCCTCCTCAAATTTACGACCCCAACCCCCGATATCCCTCTCTCCATTTCTACAATCCCTCCAGGACATCTTTGCTAGGGCTTTTCAACCAGGCCCTCAACCATTCCCTGTCTTTTCAGCTCCCCACCCCACGTCACATCTATTCACCACTTCCACACACACACCACCTACCATACCAATGTATATGGCAGGCCCCACACTAACACCCACTCCTGAAGGTATGGACATTTCACCACCCATGGCACCTCCACCCACGGTTTCACCCCCTCCCATTCCCCCTCCACCAATTTCACCCACACACACAACTTTCGTAGACACATCATTCACTGTCTCCCTTCCCCAATTCCCTTCCCATGCATCTTCCACGGTAAACACCCCCCACTCATCTATAGGTAATGCATTGGACACCATGTTGGCTTGTATATCAAATTTAAGAACAGATTACATTCAGCTACAGCAACAAAACGCACGCCTGCAAGAGCACTCAGCGACACTACAGCTCCGCCTTGCGGTACTAGAAGAGGAGAACGCTCGCCTCCACACACAGTTCCAAACCCTCCAAGATGCCCATAATATATTGGAGGTACAGCTACAGAACGTAGATCAGGAAGCAGTGCAGGTGGTAGAAGGTCACCTACGAACCCAGCTGGAACGCAACTCAAAACTTCAGCGAAATATGGCGCTACTTAAACGCCATCTTGCGGCTGCTCAGGAAGAGAACAGACGTCTACAAATACAAAATCAAGAGAACCTGGAGGCAGCTATTGAGAGCACACCGGGGGCACCCATCAGCCCATCCAAGTTTCAAGCAGTGACCCCCGATAATATCAAGATTATATTGGAAGATTATGCCATGCTGCTCGAAGCACATGATAAGCTATCGGAGGAGCTAGGACAACTGAAGCAGGAACACCAACAAGGCCCAACAGCTGCCCCTCCAACCACCCCCTCTGCGGCTTCGCTTCCCTCCGACGCAGAGGCCATAAAAGATCTCCAGCAACAGGTAACTGAATTGCAAACACGCCTACTACAATATGAGAGGCCATCTTCCCCTCCGGAGGCTCCCACGGACGAAGAAGTTGTGCAAATTCCTGTGGAACAAACGTTTGATGAAGAATATGATCCGCAACCATTCCCAGGAGGCCAACAAACAGAAGAAGCGCAGGACACGTTCGAGGCACCACGGCCGCCATGGTTACGACAAGTGGAGGAAATAGGGACCTCGCATGAAGAGCGCACCGTAGTGCAAAATCAGGCTATGAGGGTCATAGAGGAGACTATTTTACAATCAGATTACTTCAATAACTTGTCATCGAGACGCCTGATTCTCTCATCGGAACTCCAGTACAGGCCATATTATATTATCTTGGCTGATTATAATGCAGAAATACAAAGAGTCACGGGTCAGATTCCTACTTTTGCGACCCAATTTCAACCCGAAGACCTTCCTCCAGAGGTGCGAAAAGGCAAGATTCGTCAACCAACATGGCGGCAGAAACTTTTAGAGACTTATCCAGAAATGCTACGCACATGGAACAACGCGCCGTTGCACCTCCTGTACAACCCATGCTACGGTCCAGTCCCCCACCGCAGGTCGTGGAAGGCATTTAATATCAAGGTACAGAACAATGCGCAATGCAAGGAATGGCTGAACTACCCGTACATAGCGCCACCACAAGGACCACCATCGGTAGCATATATGATGGGGACCATTCGCCACTGGATGCCGCGCTTGAAGCCCATGCAAGATGTAGCAGCGCAAATGATGCTTAAAATCTTAGATATGATGCAAGTAGTGCTGAAGACCTTTAGAAATGCAGCCGCACCACAGGTACGTCTTCCGGGGTTTAGCAATGGAAATTACGACTTGGTGTATGACATGAGCACCACCCCCAGTATCCGTGTGGCTTACGCTTGGCATGCACGCATCAAGTACCTCCCCGCCTGCTACAAACAGACCTTCGAAGAAATGTTCAGATCAGGTTTCTGGGAGTACCACTCGGAGATTTTCGCACCAAAGCCGACACATCTGCTTCAACTGTTTGCTTGTGAACAAGCAATGTATTCAGAGTACTACACCACCCCGCAACCAGAAACCCCCGGTGCAATAAATTGGGAGGCATTGGAAGCCGATCTAGCAAGAGGCTTAAGGATAGGAGAACATGAACTGGCCACCAATGTCATCCAATATTACATCGACCACCCGCGCGAACAAAGGTCTGTCAGGGGCGACAGACGCTAGGAAGGGGGGAGTGTTGGCATACAAAGCAACAAAGGAGTCATGCACAACACGGCAACAAGGCCAGATCATTTTTTCCCATAGATTATGTACAACCCAAGTGATTTTTATCACTACACAAACATTGTAAATCCCGTTTTTGGTAGATTAGACTCCATTTTGTGCAAGCCGAGGAGTCCTCGAGCTTGAGGAGTATTAGAAGTACCATCGTACCAAATTTCATAATTTTTAGACTTCGTTTGAGCCCTCAAATAAGCCCTGGAACCTAATTTTTAACTAGGCCGGACACTAGGTCTGGACAGGGCCAAAAGCTAGTCAAAAACTATAAAAAGAGCTAGAGAGCTCATTTTTGAGGATAGATTGTAATTGAAACGAACTTGTAAGAGCTTGTGAAAGTAATCTAAAGAACTCCATTGATTCTCTCTCTTTGTCTTGCCGTGTGTGCGCGTGTGTGTGTATGTGTATGCATGCTTGTGTGCTTCTCACTCACGCACTTGTGCCGCCACTTGCTCGAGGTCTTCATACCATCCTCACGTCTTCCCGGATTGACATTAAAGGAGGTGCTACTCATCATTGAGCTACAATTGGCCTACTATGGAAGCTGATGTACATAAGATGTGTGAAGAATGCCTAATCTGTTGCACTAAACCACCTGTGGAACATGCCACTATGTATCAAGTGTCCATAGTGCCAGATTGGAGTGAACTGTTAGTAGCCTTCTTGAGGACGAAAACATTCCCTCCAGATATGACACTGGCTAGACAAAGAAGTCTAGAACAAGAAGCCCTAGATTACTTACTCATTGGTGATAATTTATACAAGCGTGGTAAAGATGGTTACCTTAGATTATGTGTCCATGAGAGCGAGTATCTTAAAATCTTGGAAACTTCTCACCAAGGTGTAGCAGGAGGACATTTTGGACCAGATAGGGTGATTAAAGCAATCCTGTTTGCAGGCTTCTGGTGGCAGACCCTTCACATGGATGCACATACCTATGTGAAACGGTGTGATGTTTGTCAGAGAACTCAGTACCCTATTCGCAAAGATGAGATGCCACTGAAACCTATGATGGGTGGACGAGCGTTTTCTAAGTGGGGAATAGACTTCATAGGTCCTATTAATCCCCCAGCTAAGGGTTCACATGCTGAATACATCATTGTTGCCACAAACTATCTAACAAAGTGGGTAGAGGTAAAATCTACGGCTAAGAACGATGCTCAGACGATTGCTAAGTTCTTATTTGAGAATGTGTTCACTAGATACGGGCTACCCATAGAGCTAGTCAGTGATAGAGGCACACACTTCTTGAATGAAATTATTAAAAATCTTCTCCAAGAGTTCTTGGTAGTGCACAAGAAGTCTGCTCCCTATCACCCACAAGCTAATGGGCAAGCTGAAAGCACAAATAAGATTCTATGCAATGTGCTAACCAAATTAGTGAATAATAAATGCTCTGATTGGGACAAACAACTACACCATGCTGTTTGGGCATACCGAGTTGCCTATAAAACGGTACTCCAAGCCACTCCCTTTCAGATGGTATTCGGTCAAAATGCAGTGCTACCATTGGACTTCTTGATACCTACACTGAAAGTAGCACATGAGCATGAATGGACGGGTCATGAACTCTCTTCGAGGATTCTTGATCTGGAACGATTAGGTGAAACCAGACTAAGAGCGGCAGCGGGAATATATGCAGCTAAGAAAAGACAGAAGGCATACTTTGATGCCCACGTTAAGGATAAAGGCTTGAAGGCAAGAGATTTAGTTTTAGTCTACACCTTGAAGCAACATGCCAAAAAATTAGAGAAACGTGGCTATGGACCTATGATCATAAATAGGATCTCAACTAGTAGAGCAATTCAACTCGCTACACTGGAAGGTGATGTTCTCCCTAGCTATATAAGCGGATGCAGAGTCAAGTTATATCAAGAACCCCTAACAGAGGAGATGCTAAATCGACTCAACACTGCCAAAAAACGCAAAGAAGAAGAAAAACGAGTTCGAGAAGAGGCACAGGCAGAAGCATTGGAACGCATCTGAAGGATGAGGTTGCGAAGACTAGGTAGAGATCCGGCCAGGGTGGATGACTATGCGGACCCAGGTTATCATATGGCAATGTGTGAAGTCTCAAGAATAAGTTCTCATAGAATAATTGATAGACGAACTTTTGTAACCTTAGAGATAGGAAAAGGAAAGGGTGCAAGGACTGTAAGAGCCTTGATTGACTCAGGTGCAGCCACTAGTGCTGTTAAATTTTCTTACTGTCAAAAGTTGAAATTAATTATCAATCCTATAGAAGCATATCTCATAGGATTGGGAGGTGTGGAAACCCCTTGCATGGGCGAGGTGGAACTTCCCCTCTACATTCAAGATGAAGTAATGACAGTTAAAGTGCTAGTGTGTCAAGATGAGGACCTCACGGAGCCTCTTGTCTTGGGTCAAGACTGGATCTATGATCATGCAGTCAACCTAAACCTACAAAGTGGACTCCTTCAGGTCTTGGTAAATCAGAATTCCATTACAATTGAGTTAGAAAATGAAGCACTCAAGAAATTAGACAAGGCACACACCCCTGGTCCTTCCAGGGGTACACATGAAGATGACTGTTGCAGAGCTAAAGAGCGCACAAAGCAGAGAAAAAGGACGGGCCCCAAGATTTTTCCAATTTGGACCACATATTTTTGTAACATATTCATTCTTGTAATATATTTCCCTTTGTAAAGGCACTAGAGGAGTCCTCTAGATGCATTCCCACAGAAGAATAGAAGCTTACCCATGTAAAATAGTAGGAAATTAGCTTTTAGTGAATAAAAGTGCCGGTCACTTGTGTGAAAGGACCATTTTTAGGGCACTAGTATATAAGTCAAATGTGACTCTTTGTAAAGAACTTTTTGCCATTGTGAGAATAGAGAGCACAGAAATTCGAATTTGTGTCTTCTTCCCTCTTCATCTTCTTCTTCGCGAGCTTGTATGCATGTGTATTGCTTGGAAAGAGTGCTTGTGAGTGTTGTCTATCCTTGAGAGTGTTTCTTTGCTGTAGGAGAGGCATGTGCGAAGTATAGGAAGTGCTGAAGTGTAGGAAAGTATTCCCGCAACTCAGTATTTCTGTCATAACTTGAAGTAGGAGCGTCGGAATTGAGTGAGACCACTGCCATTGGATGCGTCTTCTCGAGAGCTTCGAAACGCATATGCTATTCGCTATGTTTGGAGCTCTGAGCTAGGAGAAAAGTCCAAAATACTGACGGCTGCTGCACCAAGTATCGTTTCGCCTTGACCAACAGTTGAAGCTTGTTAGGATAAGTATTTACCTCATTTTCATTCTTGAGTAGTTCATTTGCATTGACCATTACATGATTGCATGTCTTCATACACTCGGCTAGGTTAGTATACTCTTTGGATTGATATTTAAAAGCGTGTATCCCCACTATATGCACTTGTGAGGGGATTGAGGTATAGTCTCTTTCTCCGCAAGTCCCTAAGTTGAAGCTTAGGTCAACACACTTTTTGGCGCCGTTGCCGGGGAGTGACGAATCAAACCGAGGCATTCGTGTGATGGTAAGTAGCTTTTGGATTTGAAGAACTTGGAGGAGCGGAAATCTTCTCTTCTTTGGTAAGTCATTTTCAGCCGCACTTGCTACTTCTCATTCTTGGAGTGTGTGTAGTGAGTTGATAGATTAGGGAAGAGAGTAGAAGAAGTAGAGTAGGAGTGAGTAGAGAGTGGTCTAAATCTTTAGAGTAGGCTTTAGTTTTGTTCAAAAAATTTTCCTTTCTGTAAGCTAGAAATTTCCAAGTATAAAAGCCAAAAAAAATTTCATTTTTCAATTCACTTGTTGAACAAGTATCGTGGAGAGCGCAGTCGGGTATCGTGAGAGCTTGCAGAGATCGTCTGTGAGCACGAGGTGATCTGGAGCTTTTCAAAGCAAGGGGAAGAGAGAAAGGAGTTGAAAGTGCATCAGAGGTGAGTCTACTAGGTGCTAATCCTCTTACATCAGTCAGAAAAATCATTTTCAGTCAAAAACGATCTGCGCTGAGTATCGTTTGGGCTTTCAGGGGCTAAAAGTTGTTTGTTGAATGATACAGTGAGTGAGGGTAAGAGAGAAGAGATAGGTGAGCAAGGGGGAAACATCAAATCTCAAAAAACATCTGCAAAAAATTTGAAGTTGGGTCAAGTATCGTCTTTGCTCCCGCGGTCGAGTATCGCGATACTTGTCAAGTATCGTGGAACTCCTGTGGTTGAGTATCGCGATATTTCCCAAATATCGGTATCGTCTCGATCAGAGATCGTTTGAGCTCAGAGATCGTGTATCGTTGGCTCAAGTATCGTGTTCCAGAGATCGCGATACTTGCCAAAGATCGTCGATCGTTGGGGTCAAAGATCGGTATCGTTTCGGTCAGATATCGTGTTGGCCAAGTATCGGATATCGTGTCCTAGAGATCGCGATACTTGCCAAAGATCATCGATCGTTTGGTCGAGTATTGTGTGTCAAGTGTCGTCTGCGTCAAATATCGTGTATCGTGGCCTGAAGATCGCGATACTTGTGAAGTATCGTGTATCGTTTGACCAAGTATCGTGTTGATAGAGATCGTGTATCGTTTTGGTCAAGTATCGTGTATCGCGTCTCAGAGATCGCGATACTTACCAGCGATCGCGTATCGTTTTGAGCCAAGTATCGTCGACCGTGTATCGTGTTGACCAAAGATCATGGAGTCCAGAGATCGTTTTGCCAAAGATCGTTTGGGGAAGTATCGTGTTGATAGAGATCGTGTATCGTTTTGGTCAAGTATCGTGTATCGCGTCTCAGAGATCGCGATACTTACCAGCGATCGCGTATCGTTTTAAACCAAGTATCGTCGATCGTGTATCGTGTTGACCAAAGATCGTGGAGTCCAGAGATCGTTTTGCCAAAGATCGTTTAGTGAAGTATCGTGTATCGTGTATCGTCTGGACTCAGGTATCGAGTATCGTTTCAAACTCAGATATCGTGTATCGTGTCCATCAAGTATCGTCTGGGCGGAGATCGTTTTCCAGCGATCGTTTCGTCCAAGTATCGTGTCAGTCAGCGATCGTTTCCTCAGAGATCATGAGAGTCAAGTATCGTGACTTGAAATTTTCTTTCAGTCATTTTCAGCCTAACTTTTTCCTAGACTTCTAAGCCATAACTTAGAATTCTAGAGGCTAGAGGTGGACAAGATTTGATCAGAGCTCTTAAGTGAATGAACCTGAGATCCGGAAGAACCCTAGGAAGCCGAAGAAGTGTAATTTCTTCCGTAGGGAGTGTAGCTGAACCAAGTAGCCGTTCACACTATTCTGAGACCTCCAGTGAGTCAGAAGGAGAAATCCCCATGGCTTCAGAGGATATGCAAAACACTGTGCCCATGATTGGCCAGATGTCCATCATTGAGGGAGAATACAGAACTTCCTTAGAATACGTGAGCACCAACCACAATGAGATCCCTATCTATTTGGATGGTCTAAATAGATCAGTGGCCAGATTGAGGAAGGCTTCAGAGGCCTACATAGTACCGAGACCAACAGTTAAGTACATAGGAGGACTGTACATGGACAAACGAGATATTCAATACATGATCACCGAACACCCGGAAATCATTAATGAGCATGGTGAGGAAAATAATGCGTCAAGTTTAAATGGATATGGAACCGAAGAACAAGTAACTACTCCTAGAGGGAGATCAACAATTACTAAACTTTGGAGAGGAGACTTAGTTCCCCAGGATGATACTCTGATAGATGTGTATTTGATCAACGGAATGGAACACCTGCTTAGAGCCCATTCCTCTATATGGGAAGCTGCTCCTAATCCAGTTACCATCTATGAGTTGCAAGACCCTGAGTTCCCCACCATCATCACGTATTTGGACAAAAATCACAGAAGATATTGGCCAATAACAGAATTAGAGAGAGCTGAGTTGAAATATCAGAACATCCCAGTGTTCCCCCCAAGGGACCAAGCCACTACTTCACGGAATCCACATGGAACTTCTCAAAATGATTCAATTCAACAATCAGGACAAACACAACAAACGCATCAGACCCAGATCCCTGTCAGACCACAGGTACAATTCGCAATGCCTGCCACTAATCCTAACTACCGGCCACAACCAGCCATTAACCCAAGACATGGAGTTCATGCTCCAATCAGACCGCAGGTAGTACGAGGACCAGGTATACCAATAGGAAGACCAAATTACCCTGCAATGCAGAGACAACCTGAAGCAGGAAGGAGACTAAGGCCGATTCAAGTGGCCAAGTGCATGAGAAATCATTATGATGGCTCTAGTGAACCCTATAATCACATAGCAGAATTTAAACAAGTAGTTAGAGCCGAGCAGGTAGATGACTTCATGATTCAATTTGAGTCTTTTGGCCTTACCTTGTCAGACACAGCTTTGGCTTGGTTTCAGCCATTGGATCCAAATACCTTTCAGAACATGGATCAGGTATATCAAGAAATGATTGAAGAATTTACCAAATCTGGAATTAAAAACAATTCTTCGTCATTAATCCACAGCTTCAAGCAAGTCCCTACCGAGTCAGTAAGATTGGCAGCAAGGAGATTCAAGCAGTATGTGGATAGATGCCCCCTAGAAGAGAGACCGACGCAAAACAAAATGGTATCATTGTTCTTAGAAGGACTGTTGAACGAAACCTTGAGGTCATTAGTGTACGTAAAGAGAGTTCAAACTTTGCAAGAGTGCATGAAGGAGTGTATAGACCTAGAAGATAACCTTGCAGAAGATTTGAAAATACCCCAAGGTAGTGTGAAAAGCGAAGAGTCAACAAGTAGCACATCAAACCCCAAAAACAACGTAGAGGAAATTGCCGACCTGTTAGCAAAAAAACTGAATGTTCAAGGACAGAGGAATTATCCCACCAATCCTATGAGAATGCCTATGCTTAGAAGATGTATGCAGTGCGGAGGAGATCATCCTTCTCATTTGTGTACTAGGGGAGTAGTCCCACCACCTGCCTATGCTCCTCATAGACCTTCTGTCCCCGGACCTCTACAATATTGCAGTATAGAGCAGAGATACACAAACCATAGCACTGAGAACTGCCCTTACAATAGGCAACCCAGACCCACCCAGCCTTATGTGAGACCATATGGATACCCACAGAACCAGCAGGGAGGAGAAGCCTTTAGATATCCCTCATACCAGCCGCAGGCACCAATACCACGACCATATGCATATCAGGGATATACGCAACCTCAACCAGTGCTAGGACAACAACCGCCCCACCCTCAGAATGTTGTCCCAGTTAAGATAGCGCAACCAGAGGAAAATCTAGAAAGAGCTATAGTACCAGCCACACCTTTGACTAGTAGTGAACCATATGACTCATTTTACGAACCTAGTCAAGGAACATACTCTGGTTATGAGAGCTCAATAATGGAATATGGGCAACAATATGACCCATATGCTTATGGCATGGAGCCACCAGAGAGTTCAGATAATTACGAGCAGGATTATGTACCTTTAATGTACACGGCTCCGAGAGCAACCATGCCACCTCGACCAATGAATAGACCGCCTGTACCTAGAGGACCATGCTACAGATGTGGAGGTGACCACTATATTAGAGAATGTACATTGCCAAACCCACCACCACCACAACGAATTTGGGAAGGCTACTGTAGCGATTGTGGTAAGGAGCATCTTTTCAGAGATTGTCCTAAGAACCCCAACAAAGTCACATCTAACGTGTAGATTAATGTGATAGAAGTGATTGAATCATCAGGGAGCGACAAAGAGTACACTATACCTTTAAAGGCCATAACAAGAGCAAAGGCTAGAGAAAACCCTGATAAAACAGACGGAAGTAATCAAAGTGACAAAGAGGGAAATACACCCATCCCTCACAGAGTGGAAGACTCCGAAGAACCAGAGAGAAGTATTGCCAGCAAAAGATCACAAAGATGGAAGAACCGGAGAGACAGGATAAAAGAAAAAAAGTTATTGCAAAAGAAAAAAAGTTATTGCAAAAGAAGGAAGTAAACAGAAATCAACAGAAGAATCACAAGTGGAATAAGAAAATAAAAAGGAGAATAAAAGGGAGGAGGTAGGATCAATATTAGCGGACCCAATGCCTGAAGAATTAGCCATGTGGATTCAGGCATACAAGGCGAGAATAAAAGCAGGACCTTCCATAGAGCAACACGAGAGAGAGTATCCGAGAGGCGACTTAGAGAAAGAAAGACTGGAAATCTACAAAAAACTGATAGAAGTCGCCCAACAAACATTAGAAAAACCCGCATCACCTTTACCAAACAACCGAATTTGCGAAGAAAAATTCCAAGAGTGCCTAAACACTCAGGAAAAGCCTAACGTAAATAGACCTCTGAATGATGAAATTTGTATTGAGAGAAAGGAAGGATCCATAGTCCCTGAAATAGAAGGAGATTGGACTAAGGATCTATGGGCACGAGTTCAAGAGGACAAGTGGAAAAAGGTAGAAGGAATGGAACCGCCCTTTGAAGAATTAGAGGCAGAAAACGAACTAGAGGGTTCAATACCTGAACTCAATTCAGAAGAAATTTTTCCAATGGATGCAAGTGACAAAGAAGTGGAAGACGATGTAAAGGAACTACCCAACTACACCGGGGAATACGAGCACAACTCAGAATTGTATCGCATTCCATCAATCAAGAGACGAGAAACAAATCCATCAGTTCAAACATCGGAAATCATACAACGTCTTAGAGAAGTGAAAATCCCATGTACCTTAACGTTCGAGGAACTGTTAAAGGTAAAACCACATTTAAAAGAGAAATTGATCAATCAATGGGAAGTCAAGGAGGAAAAGAAGGAGGTAGCTGACGAAGTGAAAACGGTGAGAATTCCAGTGGATAAAGTAGGAGACTTTAGCGAAGGAGATGAAGGAAATACATGCCTACCAATCACCTATAGGGGTTATACTACCAAAGCCATACTAGATTCAGGAGCCGGTGTTGGCATTGCCACCAAAGAAATTTGGGAGAAATGGGGAAAACCAGCATTGAGACCAACACGCATGAAATTCAAATGGCAGATGGACATACGGAAAGACCCTTAGGATTGTTGGAACGAGTAGTCTTCACTACGTGCGGAGTGGAATTCGAACATACTTTAGCAATATGTCACTTTGAAAGGCCAAGTAATTATGAAATGATCTTGGGAAGGCCATTCATGAGACAGCTAAAGGTCGTACAAGATTGGGGAAAAGATGCAGTGTACCTACAACACGCAGGAATCACCACTAGGATCAACCTACATACATATACATATCAAGATGTGCCACCTCTGCAATGGAATCAAATCCATAAAGAGGAAGACGAGCAATCGGTTCATAGTGCAGGTTCTAGTGACCAATCCTGGATGAACGAGGACACTCATCTATGGAGATGGCAAGCTGCAAAAAAGGAAGAAGAGAGAAGAAAATGTTGGCAGCAGAAACAAGGTGTAGTGAGATCGGTACAAGATCAGGCATATATGCCACAAGTATTTCCAGACGAAGAATTTGAACCTCACGGTTGGATGGAAATCTTAGCCACCCTCGATGTCTGTGTAAATGAAGAAGTGGTAACTATGAACGAATGTATTGACGAGGAGGGTTATGACATTAGTCTGTATATGGTAGTCCTTCAGGAGGCAGAAGAAGGAGAAGTGATCGAGAAAGACTGGAAGGAGGACTACGAGAGTATTGAAATGGAACCAGAACCCATGGATCTAGGGATTAGTACCACCAACATGGATATCACTGCCAATGAAAAACATAAGGAACTCACACAAAAAGAAGAATTAGAAGTTGAAAGGGAGTTAGAAGATGAAGAAAACAAACCCCAAGACCAATTTGAGGTACCAGCTCATTTTAAAAAATACGAAGTGGAAGAGAGGAAAATTGCTATTCAAATGCCTAAAAGAGAAGCACAACCTGGAATAGCATATGATAATAAGGAGCAAACCAAAAAAATAGTTGTAACCATGGAAGGAGGAGAGGAACGATGTACTTTCCTAGGACAGGATGTCTCAGCGGAAGAAGAACAAGAGTTAATTCGACTCATAAGAGAATACCGGGATGTCTTTGCTTGGACTTATAAGGACTTAAAAGGAGTAGATCCATCTATATGTGCGCATAGAATCCCCATGACATCCGAGGCCAAACCTTCTAAACAGAGACCTTATACTTATAATGATGTGTATTCAGCCAAGATAAAAGAAGAGATAGATAAGTTGTTGGATGCTGGATTCATCTATGAAATTGAGCACACGGAATGGGTGTCACCCTTAGTGGTAGTACCAAAGAAAAATGGGAAGTTAAGAGTGTGCATCAATTTGAAAAAAGTAAACGCCGCAACCATAAGGGATAGCTATCCCTTACCAATCACTGACCATCTTTTGGAAAGGGTAGCAGGGAAGGAAGTTTATAGCTTTCTGGATGGCTTTTCAGGGTATAATCAGGTAGCCATTGCTCCTGAGGACCAACATAAGACTGCATTTGCAACAGAATGGGGAGTATATGCCTTTAGAGTCATGCCTTTTGGTTTAACCAATGCCCCAGCTACATTCCAAAGACTGATGTGTCATGTGTTCAAGGAATTTTTGAGGAAAAGCATGGAGGTATACGTGGATGATCTGTGTACATATTCAGCTATACGATCAGAGCACATCCCTGAACTAGAAAAGATTTTTGCTAAATGTCGACAATATCGAGTATGCCTCAATCCTGAAAAATGTGTCTTCATGGTGCGACAAGGGAAAATCTTAGGACATATTGTTTCTAAGAATGGAATTTCCACGGATGAAGACAAAATCAAAGTCATTATGGATTTACCGAGACCGAAAACTGCTAAAGAAGTTCAAGCATTTATGGGACATTGTGGTTACTATCGGAGATTCATACATATGTACGCCATAATTGCTAGACCTCTTTATGCATTATTAACTCAATTCAATTGGACCAAAGAATGCGAAAAAGCTTTTAATGAGTTGAAGAATCGACTGAGTTCAGCACCCATTCTTCGAGTCCCTAACTGGAATAAACCGTTTCATATTCATGTTGATGCTTCCAAGTTTGCCATTGGTTGCATCTTAGCTCAACCAGCTGATACAGGTAAATTAGACCACCCGATAGCCTATGCCAGTAGACAGTTAAATCAAGCGGAACGCAATTATACCACTACGGAGAGAGAAGGCCTAGGGATGGTATACGCAGTAAAGAAATTCAGACATTACTTACTGGCAAACAAATTCAAATTCTTCATTGATCATCAAGCTCTATTGTACTTAGTCAACAAGCCTTGCAATACAGGACGACTAGTACGATGGTTTTTATTGCTAATGGAATTTGATTTTGAAGTAATACTCAAGAAAGGAAACACACACATAAGGGCAGACCACTTATCTCGCATGACCCATGGAGAACCACCCATAGGAGTTCCTGATGATCTGCCAGATACCTATCTCTTTAACCTGGAAGTATGTCCTCAATGGGCCGAAAAATTGATCCCGATACTTACACATGGACCTAAAGATGGGATCACGCCAAACCAAAAGCAAGATCTCTGGAGGACTAAAAACCTTCACATTATTGCTGGAAGTTTGTACCACCAGGATTCAAGCGGACTGCTGATGAGATGCGTGGAAGAAGGGGAACAGGAGATGTGGCTTCAGAAAGCACACATAAATCAATGGAACACTCATTTGAATGCAAATGCAACGTGGCAAACACTCAAGAGATTTGGCATCTATTGGCCAACAATGCAACGAGATGCACATAACTACGTGTCAACCTGTCAAACCTGTCAAGAACAAATCCCAGACGCGAACTCTACATTATGCTATTCTACAATAGCACCAAGGTGGAGCATGCCTCTGGTAAAGTTCCTGAAAACTCGAGAGTACTCTGATGGAGCTACCCTAGCAAGGAAACGTGCTCTTGAAGAACAGAGTAAGGATTACGTCATCTTAGGAAAACAACTCTTTAAACGCGGGAAGGATAACCAACTAAGAATGTGTATTCATGAAAATGAATATCTCTCTGTCTTAGATATGGCACATGCAGGAGCTGCAGGAGGACATTTCTCAGTAGACAGAACGGTCAAGATGATTCTATTTGCAGGCCTGTGGTGGCCAACTCTTCATATGGATGCAGAAACATATGTGAGAAGTTGCGAAACATGCCAGAGAGCAAAATATCCCATTAGAAGAGATGACATGCCTTTAAGACCCATGGTTTGTGCAAGAGCATTTACCAAGTGGGGAATTGACTTCATAGGACCTATCAATCCACCGGCCAAAGGATCACATGCTGAATATATCATAGTAGCTACCGACTACTTGACTAAGTGGGTAGAAGCAAAAGCCACTAGAAAGAATGATGCTCAAACCACAGCAAAATTTCTCTTTGAGCACATTTTCACACGCTTTGGACTACCGATTGAGATAGTGAGTGATCGAGGAACACATTTCTTAAACGAAGTCATTGAATCACTAATGAATGACTTTCTTGTGATTCATAAAAAATCAGCCCCATACCACCCTCAAGCTAATGGGCAAGCTGAAAGTTCCAACAAGGTACTATGTACTGTATTGACAAAGATTGTCAATAATGGAAGGTCAGATTGGGACAAACAATTGCATCACGCAATTTGGGCCTTCCGTGTGGCATATAAAACGGCCATTGGAACTACACCTTTCAACCTAGTGTATGGGCAGAATGCCATTTTGCCAATTGACTTCTTAGTACCTACATTGAAAGTGGCCCAGCAATATGAGTGGAACGGTCATCAATTGTCTCAGCAATTAGATCAAATTGAGAAGCTGCACGAGACTAGATTGCAAGCGGTAGCAGGCATTTATGCCGCTAAACGGAGACAAAAGGCTTATTATGATGCACATATAAAAGACAAGGGACTAAAAGAAGGTGACTTAGTCCTAGTTTACACCCTCAAACAACACGCAAAGAAGCTCCAAAGACGCGGATATGGACCCCTGATTATAAATCGAATCTCTACTAGTGGTGCAGTCAATCTCGCCACACTAGACGGAGACGTTTATCCTAACTACATCAGTGGATGCAGAGTGAAAAGATTCATGGAGCCTTTGACGGATCAAATGCTAGCACGACTGTTAGGAGCTCAGAGTAGGAAAAAAGAAGAAGAACGAATACGAGAAGAAGCGAGACAGGAAGCCCTAGAACGCATCAGAAAACGGAAAGAGTGGATGAGAGAAAGAGACGAAAGATATCGAGTAGGAGAAGAACTCATCCCAATGGCTAATTTTAGAGCCACTGAGAACTCAGGACAACAAAGAAGACAGCCTTACTTGAATCTGGGAGCAGGACGAAAAGAGTACCACTTAGTGGATGCTCTCATAGACACCGGAGCAGCCATAAGCTGCATTAGATTTTCTTTGTCTCAGAGACTTAACGAGGAGTTACGGCCATCGAAGGCACAACTAATTGGAATAGGAGGAAAAATTACTCAATGCATAGGTGAGATAACTTTACCTTTACATATGGGGAACAACACTATGGAGCAGAAACTCTTAGTGTGTCAGGACCAGGATCTACTTGAAGATGTGGTGTTAGGACAAGATTGGATCTAGGAATATGAGGTAACCATTCAATTGGCTTTAGGATACATATCTGCCAGAATAGGACCTCGTGAGGTATTTAGTTTGCTAGACGAACGACCACACAAAGCCGCTAATATAGAGCCAGAAGTTCATCCCAATGAACAAAGTCATGATTGTATGTTCACTAGCACTATAGAAACCCCATCGTCAAGTACTTCATGTGAAAATACCGTGAGTCCTGTGTGCACTCCATCTTTGAGTATAGAGAGTCACAAGAGTGCACAAGAACCTGAAATCCAGCCCAGCGAACCACAAGGCAAACGAGAGAATATTCCTCTGCAAGAATTGGAGTCTACACCTGTGAAACTATACCCTATTCCACATTCTACACTAGCTTGGATAAGGAAGGATCAAAAGAAGGCATACCTTCAGCAACAGAAAAGTCTTCTACATCAGCGTGTCCAATCGAATAAGAAGACAAAGAATTTCGAACACTTCAATCAACCACGATTCAATAGCGTATGGATCCCAAAGCAACTGATAACTGCACAACCTGATCGAACGAAAATATGGATCCCAAAGTCATGTACTCCAAGGACGACCATCCCAAACAAGGAACATCCTCAGAAGGGCTATCACCATCAAAATGGTCAACAGACACATCAGACGAGAAAGAGGACATATTGGAGGAAGAAGGAATCTACAGACGCAATACAAACCAACTTGAGATTCCCAAAACAGAATAAGCAAACGTACTACCGAAGAAGAACCGCATTCATCAAAAAGGTGGAGAATACAATACATTCCATCCAAGTGAAGCAAGTTTGGGTGCCGAAAGACAAGACAAATTGCATACATCAAGAAACTACTTCCAATTGCACACAAGAGGAGTTGTCAAGATCCAAAGTATGCATGATAGGGCCACATTACAAGGCCAAGCATTCGGCACGTCTTTCTTCTACTTCCGGATAGTCATGCACATTTTCCCTTTGGAAATAGGAGAGCACTTGTACATACATAAAATTATTACTCCAAAAAAAAATTATTAACCGCTTCGGCTATGGACTAACTTTTATGTTTTCTTTTCAGCAAAAAAAAAATGTAAAAATACATGAAAAATTCAGGTATTACCTTTCTCACACCCACGGGAAAGGGACGGCACCATGCACTCAGAGCAACATCGAATTATTAATCAACATATGGAGGAGGATTTCTGAAAAATATATGGATACTAATTCATACTCCATATTGAGTGCAGATGGCTTCCACTGATTCCGAAGCAACACAGCAAGAAGAGGTGCAACTTCTTCCGATGGAATCAGTAACTAAAGCAAGAGGTCACTGGTTCAGGGACGATCAGCCAGTGTCGGACCTAATTTTCATGGCTACCATCAAGATCATGGACACGCACCATTACTTTCCTATCATGTCTCAAGATTTCAAAACAATAATACAAGGACTACCTCATATTGAGGAGGTGTGGACACAAGCAGGCATAGAGTCATTCTTGAAGTTACCCATATATGTACCAGATTTTCAGAGGTGCACACAGGTGATGAACACTATGCAGCCTGCTGGAACAAAAATCTCAGTCCCAGAAGCGCAAGTATTGGACAAAGTTGGGACATGGAAGACCATACAATTCACACATGAATTGATTAATAAAGCGTTTGGATGGAATCAAGCAGGGATTACTAATGTGAAGGAAGAATGCCATGATCCGAAGAAGAGATCATTTCTCGAAATCAATAGAATTGATATAGAGGATGCTGTACGACTGGTGCATCAACACTTTTGTTTTCCAAGTATGCACAGGTATACAGCCCCACAAAAAATTGTAGTCCAACTACTGTCGCACGCCATGAGACAAATAGGCAACAAAATGAATCTAACAGGGTATGTACAAGAACGACTGTTTGAAGCCCAAAAGAAATGGGGCCAGAAGAGATTCTTGAATGGCAGTTCAGCTTTGACATTGCTCATATATGAAGCTTTGGACATGAAGAATTGTTTAAGGGAAATGCCAACCTCAGAAGGACTAACTACATATGTGAAATCCGCCTCAGTTCCCAAAAAGAAGAAAAGTGCTACAGAAATGGAAGAGGCAGGAACTAGCTCTCAGCCAAGAATGAGAGGCACCAAAAGACTAAGGGAAGTCAAGACAGAAGAAGAAGGAATACCTATGAAAAAAAGAGTCCATGTACTTCCAAAGGTGACACTTGCAGGACGGAAACAAATCAGGGAAGAAGAATTGACTAAAGCACTCGAAGAGACGCACAAATACACGGAGGGACAAGTCAACTTACCAGTGCAAGGTCATCACTATCAGCAGTCACAACAGGAGTAAAAAACAAAAAGAAGACTCACTAAAGTCCACCGATACCGCGAAATTGGGTTAGATAACTCCAGCTCATCTACTCAAGACAAAGAAGAAAAGGACACATCATTGTTGGATGTGGAAATTCGAAGCGAATCAAAAGATGATGGGCAATGGACCGAACTCAATGAAGTGAATTATGATGAAGAACCAGAATGCCCCAAACCGATATATCAAGATATAAAAATGAATCAGAAAACCACAAGCACAAAGGCAGATGAGGAGATTTTGAAAAAGCAAAATGAAGATCAGGATATAGGGACAGAAGAACCATTCACACCTATCAGGGTTGTAGCAGAACCTTCCCCAATGGATGTCACGTTTCAGGGGAGTGCTACTAAAAAGAAGGAAGCAAAAGGCAATGATGAGGAACCCAAGATACAATTGCAAGTTAGACAGCCACACAACGAGACACTTCAGGTGGTAGAAGGCAAAGATGTGCAAACAGGAGAGACTCCTGAAATACCAAAGACATGGCTAAATGTAGACATCGCTCAGCTCAAGCCTGTTGTGCAAGATATGATTAGAACAGCTCTGGATACACAACAACTGATGCTTGATGCTGATGAAGATTATGACCAAGCCATGCAAGAAAAGAAAGAACTTGAAAGAGCAGGCAAAGAGCTTTCTGAAGAACTATCCAAGGTGCGAGAACAAGCTCTGACAAAAGAAAAAGAACTTCAAGAGGTCAAAACACAAAACAGTATGCTAGAAACAGAGCAGACAAAATTGAAAGACCAAGTACAGGAATTAACAAAGAAATTAGAGACGAGCGAGACTGAAAAGACACGCCTGCAAGCACGCAGCAAAATATTAGAGTCTCAGCTCAAGGCCAGTATGGAGGAAGCTGACAACATGCGACAAAGAAATAAAGAGCTAATGACAGCTCTCATTAGTGATCAGCCATTGGCAATTGCTGATGATCCACAACGAAATATCAAAGACCTGGAAGATCAGATCACTAAATTACAAGATCAGCTCAGACAGGAGCAAGAAGTCATAACGGATTGGGAAAAGAGGTATATGGAGGACACCGCAGCCCTCAGAACGAAATGGAAAAAAGCAGAAAATAACTACCTGCGACAGTGCAAGGAAGACACGGAGCACATGAACATTGTGGCCCAAGAACTAATGAAACATCAAGCCACTATTGCTAAGGCCGAAGAGGAAATCAGACAAAAAGATGATTTAATCAAACAGCTTCAGGAACAGTTAGAGCAGCGAGCACAACAAGGGACACCAGTAGTTCCGCCAGGGACCTCGGCTACTGTGGAGGAAGAGGTACGCCCTCTCTCTCCCCCCTTGTATAATTCACCAATAAGGGAGGAAAAGGAGGTTCCATTAGAACCTAACACACGAAAAATTGCAGAGCTGAGCAGGACAGAAAGGGCACTACTGGTGTCCCAGCTTACGGCTGAATTTGAAGATCAAATCATCAATCTAATGAAAGACGCTCAAATCGACAGCAAGCAACTGGAGCAAATACTAAGGCCATTCAATGTACCATACGGGCTTTTGAAGGAACAAACTAGACATTACATAAAACATGCTACAAATAAGGAACCTGATCAAAATCTCCATTTTCGGTATGATACTTTTAAATATACTCAGGTAGAGTTTGAGGCAGCAAATCCAATTTGGAGAAGAAAGCTCTTGGAAAAGCACCCTACACTACGGGTACAGTGGGAAGCATCCCCGTATGAGCTTCAAGTAAACCCATCATTTTGCCCACTACCCCGCCGAAGAGCATGGATGCAATTTTGGGAAGGCCAGCGACAAGGTAGCATTAATAACCAATGGCTTAATTATCCGCTATTACCTAGTCCACCACACAACTACCTACCGACAGAGGAATACATGGTCAAAACCATGGAATTTTGGCTTGCACGATATGCTACAGTTCCGGACCTAGCAGTCAAAATGACAAATAAAATATTTAGCATGCTCCTTACAGTAATTAAAGTGTTCCAACATGCACAGTATACTTTTTTGAATTTCATCGGCATTACACAGGGCTCGGAGGCTTTAATTTTTGATTTATCTACAATTCCCAGCCGGTTAACAATTATGGCTTATTTTTCTCGCCTCATGTTTCTACCATCGACATATATGCAGACATTTGAAGAAGCATTCTTTACAGGCTTTTTTGAAATGGATTCAGAGATCTTCATTAAAATGACCTCCAATTTGAATGCACGACTGGTGGCCTACGAGATAAGTTTCTTTGCTGACCATAGACAGGCACCAGAGGACGGAGTAAAGTCTCGCCAATGGAAGGAGTTCACGCTATGTCACGCCAATCTGCTAAATCAAAGAGAGCAACAGGTCATTCAAACCTATACCCGTCGCCACAAAAAGCCTGTCGAGGACGACAGAGTCCAGGAGGGGGGCAGTGTCGAGGGCGAGACGAGTAAAAAGAGGAAAAAAAGAAAACAACGAAAGAAACAGCTTCACTAAAAGGCAAGATATGAAGATACATCTCTGCAGGAAGCCCCGCAGGGGCGCAACACCCATCTCTGCACAGAGCCCCGCAGGGGCACGCACCAGGCCACAAAGCTAAACCCCGGGGTCCCGAGTAGTGGACTTTTCAAACATCAGAGTAGGGCCAAAAGTTAGAAAGGGGTAGAGGCTGAAAAGTTGAAGAGGGTGACTAAGAACAGCACATTCCTAGTCACTGGTGGCGTGCGTGGCAACCCAAGTCAACAGGCAAGACAACTACATCAGGCTCTCGAGTTGTAGAGCTTGAATCAAGAAGGCCATCGAATCTGCATGTCTGTTTAACTACAGACAATACTGACCACAGGGCACGTGCGCGAAGCAAAGTCTGTCAAGGGAAGCAAAGTCTGTCAAGGGACGACAGAGACGAAGAGGGGGAGAGTGTTGCAGAGCTAAAGAGCGCACAAAGCAGAGAAAAAGGACGGGCCCCAAAATTTTTCCAATTTGGACCACATATTTTTGTAACATATTCATTTTTGTAATATATTTCCCTTTGTAAAGGCACTAGAGGAGTCCTCTAGATGCATTCCCACAGAAGAATAGAAGCTTACCCATGTAAAATAGTAGGAAATTAGCTTTTAGTGAATAAAAGTGCCGGTCACTTGTGTGAAAGGACCATTTTTAGGGCACTAGTATATAAGTCAAATGTGACTCTTTGTAAAGAACTTTTTGCCATTGTGAGAATAGAGAGCACAGAAATTCGAATTTGTATCTTCTTCCCTCTTCATCTTCTTCTTCGCGAGCTTGTATGCATGTGTATTTCTTGGAAAGAGTGCTTGTGAGTGTTGTCTATCCTTGAGAGTGTTTCTTTGCTGTAGGAGAGGCGTGTGCGAAGTATAGGAAGTGCTGAAGTGTAGGAAAGTATTCCCGCAACTCAGTATTTCTGTCATAACTTGAAGTAGGAGCGTGGGAATTGAGTGAGACCACTGCCATTGGATGCGTCTTCTCGAGAGCTTCGAAACGCATATGCTATTTGCTATGTTTGGAGCTCTGAGCTGGGAGAAAAGTCCAAAATACTGACGGCTGCTGCACCAAGTATCGTTTCGCCTTGACCAACAGTTGAAGCTTGTTAGGATAAGTATTTACCTCATTTTCATTCTTGAGTAGTTCATTTGCATTGACCATTACATGATTGCATGTCTTCATACACTCGGCTAGGTTAGATACTCTTTGGATTGATATTTAAAAGCGTGTATCCCCACTATATGCACTTGTGAGGGGATTGAGGTATAGTCTCTTTCTCCGCAAGTCCCTAAGTTGAAGCTTAGGTCAACAATGACCATGTTGTTCTTGTCCAAAACTGTGTGATGCAAATGAATGATGATTTCAATCAAGAAGTCAGGGGTGCAATGGAACTCCCTTCTTTTCCAGAGACCAGAGGGATGCAGCAACCGAAGGCAGATCAAATACAGATGGAGCAGAGTAATACCTATGCTAGAGGTCAAAAGAACCTGCGAAGCAGAATGTCTCAGCCATTGAAACAAGTGTGGGTGCGGAAAGGCGAACACCCTATTGCGATCAAGCCAACCACACGGGAAAAACTTCTTATTAATAATCAACAACACGACACTAATAAGAAGTCTTTCAGAAATTCTTCTGCGAAAGTAAAGTCTATTTGGGTACCCAAGAAGTCGATGAAGGCCATCCCACAATCACGACAAATTTGGGTGCCTAAGGCTTGCTTGCGGGCTCAAATAGTTACACTGAGGCCACACCTTGTACAACATGGTTCACTCACTCGAACATCTGATACCTTTCTTATACAACATGCACGGACACACATTGGTCCATGAGCACAATCAGAATCACTTGTAAATGGGTCCTTAAAAAGCCTCATTTCCAAGTAGACACTCCTGAAAAGCCCTCCAGAGACTCCACAAAATCAAGACCAACAACAAATCAGTTTGTTTGGAAGCCCAAATTGTGTAATAAACCCCACGACCCTCATTTGTAAATTCATAACCACTTACTCACTACATCACTCATACACCGCATCTTTCCATTTAGCTCTTAGGAATATCCATTCACTAACTACACACAGGATCCCCAAGCACTTATTGACCTACTAACCTCTCACTAAAATCATGTTAATGTTGTAATGGGGACGCATGAACGCTTGGTGTCCATTGGCAATGTTAACATTCATTTGTCTATTCTCACAGAACCGGTGACCAGTCTCTTCACCATGGCCGAGGCAGGAACTAGCTCCCAAGCAGGCACCAGCCCCCAAATCCTGGACATTGAGAGTCTTCCCATTGAAGAGGAATTGAAGGAACGCCCTGTGGCATTGAGGGCATTACACGCCATACCAATTCAGAATCCTCCATAGGGGCACACAATGCCAGTCAGCAAAAACTCACATTGCTTCAGTGATGTGGCCCGATCTCAGGGTGAAGGCACTTACATGTGGGATGCCGAGATAGAGTTCAACGGGCGATGGGGCAGATATCATTTTTTCACCAAGGAATTTGAGAGGCTTCAGAATGATGAAGGTCTGAAACCCATCTGGAAGAAGGCTGGACTCTATGACTATTTCAAGGCTCAGTTACCCAAGCCAGATTTTCTACGGTGTTCCTACTTACTTAGCACTCTGACCCCTAGTAAAGAGAAAAAGGGATATAGTACCTTCATTCTACCATCACTTACCAGAGGTAATGAATTAAAGCGTTTCAAATTGACGAACAACTTGGTGAGGGAAGCTCTTGACATGAAAGGCATGCATATCCCCACCGAAAAAGAGACGATGATCCCGGATAACATGAAGAACAGGAACCTGACTAAGCTCAAAGACATGGTGGCAATGACACCCACAATTGCCATTCACTTACGAATGTTCATGCAACATTTCGCATTCCCAGCTCAAGAGCGGTTCCCAATGCCACCCAAGAAAATATGGTTCAGTCTATATTTAGCAGATGCCTTCAATTTGACAATCAACATGCCGCATTGGATTATCGACCAAATCCATTTGGCACATCAACGGTGGTATAAAAAGCAAAAGTCGGTACTGTATGGATGCTGTGCCCTCACCAGGATTGTGTATAGATGTTTGGCTTATGATGTGCCAGTTCAAAGGGCATTAATTTGGACTAGGGTACAGGAATTTCAACGTAGATTATCAACCGCAGGGCCTCCATCAAAGAAAATGAGAGGCGCAGTTCAGATGCCCTGTGCACAAGCCCGCGGTGCGACACTGACACCAGAGACAACTCCACGACTTCCAAGGCGTGTACAACCCTTCACTATCAGATTACCAAGACACAGCACTGATGGACCGAATCTGGTGTTTCCACCTGTGCCAACCGACTTAGAGTTTCCTCACGGCTTCACATTAGAAGACCTAACTGATGAGGAGGTAGCCAGAATAATCGAGGTTGTTAATGCGGAAGTCGAGGCAGAGCAAGCTAGTGGGCAACAAACTGCTACAGACCAACCCCATCCTAGACAACCAGAGGTAGTTGAAGTGGATGAAGAAGAACAAGAACAAGAGGAGGAGGTGGACAAATAGAAGACGAAGAGTAGGAATATGAACAAGGAGTTCTATAGGAACTTGAGGGTGCCCTGGCTTATACGAAGGAGTTGAAAAAGCTATATGATACCATCAACAGAGTTCAAGAATAGCACAAACTGTCCCTGGCAGTAGGAAAAGCCCTCATGAACCAAATCCTTGAAGAGGAAGGTGTGGACGAGCAATACCGAGCAACCCTTGATATGATTTTTGATGCGTTGGGGGTACCTGAGACGGTGCATACAGCTCTCGCATACTCGAGAAGATCGGAGCGACGATAGGGCAAATGCCCCCCTCGATCAAGAAAACAAATGAATATATTAGTATCAGAACCACAAGGCACCACATCCACAACCACGGGCACAGCTCATATCATTCAGGAAACTGAGGAAGCCCATACATCCAGTGCACCGCCATCACCCCCTTTACCACCCCCACCTCCAACTCCACCAACTTCACCCCCCACTACCAGTGTAACCACTACTGTCACCGCCTCAGAGTCCACTGCCCATACCGAAGCACAGACTGTCAGTCAACCCACACAACCCACACACTCTATCACCACCTCACTTGTATACACTACCACTGACACTGTAATTCTAACTGCAGCCACGGAAAACCCCGTTCCCCCGATCACACTTCCTGGCGGTTCATATTCACAACTACACACACCACTTTACACTTTCACCACCATCACCGCACCCACAATTCCCATGTTCACAATAACTCCCACGACCGCATCCACTTTTGACCTCATGGACATATCACCCACCTCCGCACCTCTCCCTCCCCCCATACATCCACAATCTCCCATTCCCCCACCACCCACTTCACCCTTTTCAAGCACAGCATACATGCTCCCATTTCCTTTTCCCTTCCCTTCTACATTCAACACCATTCCCGCATCCACCCCTATTAATAATGTATTTAATAATATGTACCAGTGTATGTCTCAACTACAACAGCACTACCAGCATCTTAATAACCAGCATACGAGCCTCTTCCGAAGCCATGAAGCGCTACAAGCACGATTCATTGATTTAGAAAGGGAAAAGCGGCTACTACAACAACAGTATGTCACTTTACAGGAACAACATGAGCAGTTAGTGGCCAATCCACCCCAGTCAGATGCGGAAGAAAAACAACAACTTGATGAGCTGCTACACTCCCAGATAACAGAGAACCTCAAGCTTCGATGCAACCTGGCCCTATTACGGAAACACATGTCTACAGCACTCGAGGAAAATAAACGACTGCAGAGACAAAACGAAGAAAACTTGGAAGCAGCAATGGAGGGTTCACCACAGGAAATCGACCCAGAGAAATTCAAGGCTATCCCATCTGGAAATATGCAAATCGTCTTGGAAACCCATGCCGACCTCATGGAAGCCCATTCAGCATTAGAAAGAGAAAGAGATGACTTATTAAAGCAACTAGCAGCTCAGTAGGAGTCACCAAGCAAAGTCACAACAACAGCCGACACTTCGGAAGAAGTTGCAGAACTCAAAGAAAAACTAGAAGAACTACGAAGTAAAGTTCTTCAATACGAGCGTCAACCCTCCCCCGTGGCGGAACCGGAGCCTGAAGACTTAGTGCCAATTCAAGTGGAGGAGATCTTTGAAGACCCATATGTTCCCATGCCAACACCCGGAGGTAAGCAAACAGAAGAAGGAATGGACACGATTGAGATCGAAGCACCTGAATGGATGCAAAGGTTGGAAAAGGTTGCTAGAACCCATGATGAAAGTTGCAGTTCAGATAGCGTCTATGTCACGATTGGAAGAAGTCTTCATAAAATCGGATTACTTTAGAAACCTCTCCCATCATAGGTGGATTGGCACGTCTGATGATCTGTATGTTCCATTCTGTGTATTAATGGCAGATTACAATGCTGAAATCAAGCAACGCACAACAAAAGAATCAACCTCGGCGACACAGTTTGCACCAGACGATATCCTTGCAAGTGCCAAGCAAGGGAATATACATCAACCTACTTGGAGAATCCGCCTGCTTGAAACCTACCTTGAGATGGTACGCACGTGGAATAACATGCCTCTGTATATCAAGTATAATCCCTGCTACTGCCCTGTCTTTCGAAGAAGGTCTAGGCAGTGCGGTTCAAGAATGTCCCAGATGTCATGGCACAGATGTGCCTAAAAATTTTTGAGCTCATGCTGATTACATTAAGGACATTTAAGAACATCAAAGAACCTCATCTTTCGGCTATGGGATTTAATGAAGGGAATCAGAACCTTGTCTATGACATGAGCACCACGCCCTCCATTAACGTCATCTATGCCTGACATGCCTGTATAAAGTATCTACCTACTTGCTTCAAACAGATGTTTGAAGAAATGTTTATCACGGAGTTTTGGGAATATCATTCAGAGATATTCATTCCCAGACCATCTCATCTATTACAGTTATTTGCGGTGGAACAAGCTCTCACTTCAGAAAAGCTATGTATACCACATCCAGAGGTTCCCGGGCCTATAGATTGGGATGCCCTACTCACTGACTTGGCCAAAGGATTGAGAATTGCGGAACATCACTTAGCAAAAGAAGTTGTGGAGTACTACATCCAACGACCCACCCAACAAGGGTCTGTCAGGGACGACAGACGCGAGAGAGGGGGGGGGGTGTTGGCAGTCAAGGAACTGAAGGACTCACAAGGCAAGGAAGTCAACGAAGGGAGTCAGAGCGAAGAGAAGGTACAAGCAGACAGAGTACTCAAAGAAGATCGGGCAAGTAGGCCATTATTTTTTTCAGGAAGCTAAAGCATATCAAAGAGGTGGACACATAAGGAGAAGGAGCAAGTAGGAAGCTCGAAGATGTGTATGTCAAATCGTTAGAGGAAATCCCTACAAAAATAGTGATTTTCATCACTAAAAGCCATTGTAAATACCATTTCATATTTTTGTAGCTCCATTTTGTGCAAGCCAAGGAGTCCTTGAGCTTGAGGAGCATTAGAAGTAGCTACCTACCAGTTTTCATAATTTTTAGACTCCATTTGAGCCTTCAAATGGGACCTAGAACCTAATTTTTAACTAGGTCGGACACTAGGTCTGGACACGGCCAAAACCTATTCAAAAACTATAAATAGAGCTAGAGAGCTCATTTTTGAGGTTAGCTTGTAATTGATTGGAACTTGTATGAGCATTTTGAAAGTAATCTAAAGAACTCCATTTCTTCTCACTCTTTGTCTTGCCTTGTGTGCGCGTGTGTGTGTATGTGTGTGCATGTTAGTGTGCTTCGCACTCACGCACTTGTGCCTTCACTTGCTCGAGGTCATCATACCATCCTCACGTCTTTCCGGATTGACATTAAAGGAGGTGCTACTCATCACTGAGCTACAGAGGACATCAAGAGGAGCTCTTGAAGTTGCTTGAGAGCCAAGGATTGAAGCAAAGACTGGCAAGATTTGAAGCAAGGTGAGCTTTTATCATCATCGAAAGTTCATGACAAGTGGAGAGTCTTGTAGGAAGGTAATATATCATTATTTCTCACATCTATCACAATCTGAGAAGGGATTAAGAGCCACGTTATAGTCTCATACATAATGAGAGACTATAATACTGAGATTGAGAAGCTTGAAAAGAGCAATTACAAACCTTGGAAGTTTAGAATCTCAAATTTTCCCATGGGAAAGGGTCTTTGGGGGTTGGTTAGTGGTATTGAGGTGAATCCATACATAGATCCACATACACCTATTGCGAATCAAAGGACAGCCATTAGAGAGTGGGAGGAAAGGGATAGGAGAGTGATCTACATTCTACCTCAACACATAAGCAACTCCATAATAGCTCATATCCAAGATCTAGATACATCTAAGAAGGTTTGGGACTATTTAGAAAGGTTGTACTCTACCTCTACAAAGGCTAGTAAAATTCAGCTCAAGAATGAACTCAGCAACCTTAGGAACACATCAAATCAGAGCATTAATGACTTCATACTCAAAGTAAAAGAGATATTGGATGCACTTGGTTCAATAGGATGTGTTGTAGATGATGACGACCGCTAGTTTCCCACACACTTAATGGGCTTAGAGAAGATGATAAATGGAAAGCATTCATAACCTCTATGCATGTAATTGGTTCATTACCAAATTTTGAGCAACTTACTTCTTTGATGGTGACTGAGGAGCTCAACCATGGAGGCAACAAGTCAAAGGGCAGCCAAGACCAACTCTTCTATGTAGGCAAAGGAGGAAGAGGCAAAGGCAACACAGATGGTTCAAAAGGAAGAGGTAGAAGCAACTACCAACAAGGTAGCCAAATCTATCAAGGGATTCAATCAAGACAAGATGAAGATCAATCATCAAGAGGAAGAGGAAGAGGAGCAGGTAGAGGAGAAAGATATCGAGGTTGAGGCTACTCCAACTCAAATGGATGCTTCACTTGTGGGAAGAAAGGACACTATGCCAAAGATTGTTGGCAAAACCAAGGTGGGAACAACTACAAAGGGCAAGGTAATTATGCTAACTCGTCAATGAATTCAAAAAATGAGCATTTGTTAGCTATGAAGCATAGTAGTGAAGGTCAACCACACGATGAGGTGTGGTATATAGATAGTGGTTATAGTAACCACATGTGAGGTACAAAGGAGTACTTCAACAATCTTCAAGCACCCAAGAAAAGAGGCTTTGTGGAGACGGAAGACAACACAGAGCATGAGATACAAGAAATGGGAGATGTGAAGCTTGAAGGAAACCATAAAGCAAGAGGACTATCTGAGCTATTGCATGTTCCTACAATTACAAAGATCTTAGTCTCTGTTGGAAAGATGGTTGAAAAAGGATATGAAGTCTATTGCAACCAAAAAGGATGCTTTATTGAAGACCCAAGGAATGGCCATTATGTGATTTCCAAATGAAAGAAGGAAGGATGGATGTTCACTCTTGACATCGGAAAATGACAAAGCAACAAGGCAATGTTCATCACCCATGGAGAGAAGAAGATTGGAGACTTGGATTTGTCGCACAAAAGGTGTGGTCACATCAACATTCAAAGGTTGAAAGAAATGGAGAAGAGGAAATTGGTAAGATGTTGACCACATTTTTCATTATAAGTGTTGCATGAGATGTGTGAAGCTTGTCAACCAGGAGAGTCTACTAGGCAACTCTTCAAAAAGATTTAATATGTAGCACATTGTGTGCTAGACCTTGTGCACATAGATGTGTGGGGGCCAACCAAAGAGCCCTCTCTTGCAAGTAACAAGTATTTTGTAACCTTCATAGATGACTACTCAAGAAAAGTATGGTTGTATTGTATAAAGCAAAAATCAGATGTGTTTGATATGTTCAAAAGGTTCAAGGTACAAGTTGAAAAGGAGACAGATTACTTCATCAAAACCCTAAGATGAGATGGAGGGTGAATATACTTTTCCCATGGCCTTTGTGATTTCTTTCAAGACCAAGGGATAATGAGACAAATCACTTGCACGTATACTCCCCAAAAAATGGCATGGCAGAGAGGAAGAATAGGTATATTGCTGAAATGGCTAGGAGTATGTTAAATGAAATGAATGTGCCTTTAACATATTGGGAAGATTCTGTATCTACTACTGTGTACTTGATGAATAGGTCTCCCACATCAGGGGTACATGACATGGCACCTGAGGAGCCATGGAGTGGAAGAAAACTAGACCTTTCACACATTAGAATCTTAGGTTGTGTATGCTACACACATGTGCCACAAGAGTTGAGAGGTAAGATGGATGCAAGGGCTGAAAGATGTATGTTTATTGGTTATGCTATGGAGTAAGAAGGTTACAGGTGCTACAATCCTAATACAAAGGATTTAAAGGTATCCAGAGATGTAGTGTTTGATGAGCTCAAACAATGCTATGCTTCCAAAGTCCGATTGCAAGATGAAGATATTGAAGAGGTAGAGAGAAGATATGAAGCTAGGTTTCAAGATAGCTTGGAAATCACTGGTCCAAGCATACAAATGAGTTCAAGCATGGATTCAACCCATCAATCAGTGAATAAAGGAAAGGCAAGATTGGTAGAGCTTGATGACAATGGACATGAAGTTGAAAACTTTGAAGAACCTATGTTAGAAGGGGGAGCTACATCAAAAGAAGAAATCAAGGCACCAACACAAAGAACATTCCACCAAAAGGAGAAGAAAGGAGTTCAACAAGGTAAAAACATCCAATCTGAAGGCTTGTTTATGACAATTATATTGCTAGGCATTATGCATTCATGACTAAGGTTATCATAGATCATGAACCTTCTACCTATGAAGAGGCCAAAGACACAAAGGAGTGGCAAGAAGCTATGGAAGAAGAGTACAAAGCCCTTGAAGACAACAACACATGGAGTCTTGTTCCAAGGCAAGAAGGGATGAAGGTAATTGGCAACAAATGGGTCTATAAAGTGAAGAGAAGCTTTGATGGTTCAATTGCTAGATACAAAGCAAGGCTTATGGCAAAAGGATTTGCTCAATCTTATGGGATTGACTATGAAGAAACATTCAACACAGTTGTAGAGATTACCAAAATTAGGGCAATCATTGGTGATACCACATCTAGGAGGTGGCCAATATATCAATTGCATATAAAGAATGCTTTTCTTAACACTGATTTGTAGGAAACAGTCTACATGACTAAACCATTAGGGTTTGAGAACCCTAAATATTCAGATTTTGTTTGTAAACTTAGAAAAACATTGTATAGCTTAAAGCAAGCTCCTAGGGCATGGAATCAAAGTCTTGTGGAGTATTTGTGCAAGTGTGGATACAAGCCAACTGATGGAGATCCTTCCTTGTACTTCAAGAAGGAAGAAGGACTAGTTCTCTATGTATGCATATATGTGGATGACTTGATTATAATAAGAAGCAATGATGTAGGTATGACATGGATCAAGGCCAAACTTGGAAATGAATTCAAGATTTCAAATCTTGGAGTTCCTAAATACTTTCTTGGGATTGAAGTTATTTATGTGGAAAGTGGTATCTACCTTGCTCAAAGGAAAAACGTGCTAGATGTGCTTTATAAGTATGGTATGAGTGGATGTAAGCCACTCAGACAACCTGTCGATCCAAACACTAAGTTATGTGCACATGAAGGAAAACCTCTTGAAGATATTTCAACATATAGAAGCATAATTGGAAGCCTTAATTATGCTACCATCAGAAGAGCTGACTTGTCTTATGTTGTAGGAGTTCTTTCTCAATTTCTAAATTCACCAACTGATGTTCATATGAATACAGCCAAGAGAGTGCTTAGGTACATTAAGAACATTCTCAACCAAGGGTTGTAATACCCTTATGGAGATGGATTACAACCTCAAGGCTTCAGTGATGTTGATTGGGCTAGTTCAAAGGAGGATAGAAAGGTCGGGCAGGAAGTCGGCACTCGGGTTGGATCAGGCCCCTCACTAGTGCGCACCGTTCTCGCTGTCCTACGAGCGGCGTCCAATCAAAGAGTCGTTTCATGGATGTCCAAGTAGCAACGGACAATTGCATTATCATCCACTGAGGCTGAGTACAAAGCTTTAGCACTTGCTACATGTCAGACCATGTGGCTTAAGAAGCTCATCAAAGACCAGGATGTGGAGGTCATGGAGTTCATTCTATTTGGAGATAACATGTCAAGGATTCATCTAGAAAAAAAACCCTATGTTCCATGCAAGAAGCAAGCACATAGAGATACATTATCACTTCATCACAGAGAAAATACTAGCAAAGGAAGTGGACATAAAGCACATCAACAAAAAGGAGCAACTTGCAGATATCATGACCAAATTCATGGATGCAAGAAAGTTCGAGAAGTTCAAGATCAACCTCCACATAAAGGAGATCAATGGAGACTAACACTTGAGCTTCAGGGGGAGTTTAAGAAAGGTACAAGCTCAAATGTGTGTGAACCAATGCTTAACTCAAGTGCCACATCATTTCACTTTTTGGTAAAGTCTACAAACACTTTTCAACGACTTTGTTAGCTCAAGATTCCATCTACCTTGATTGAGAAAAATGGGGGATCTTAGGCATGATTTGAATTCAAATTCTACACCAACTTCTAAAGCATTATATAAGCAATAGCTTGGAAGAAGGTCATGGCCTCCTCAAGCTTCATTTGTGCAATTTTAGGCTCTCATTGGGAGTGTATACTCCAACTCTAAGCTAGCCCCTAGCTAAGTTGGCCCCCTCCTTGCTGAAGTTTTCACTTTGGCTCAGATAGCTCCTCTTAAAGCTATCTGAGCCAAAGTTTTCACTTTGGCTTAGATATCTCTTTGTGTAGCTGAAGTTTTCACTTTGGCTCATATATCTCTTTGTGTAGCTGTCTGTTTCATGGGCAAGATAGCAGCTCTTGTTGTAAGCTTTCTTTTGAATATAATCTTTCTAAGTGTTCCTTATCCTTGTGTATATTGAGCTTGAAATCTTTCTGGTCTATCTCTCCACATTCCCCAACATATGTGTGTGAAGAGGTACACAGAAGTGTAAGCTATCTGTTTGGGCAGATTTTGGTTTGAGTGATCTATGGCTTGTTGGAAATCTTAAAGACTCTATTGTGAGTGTGCAAAATTTCATAGGTTCAGTCTTTAGGTCCAAAGAGCAATTCCGTTTTTGGTGGACTCTAGTAGTGAACTATTTGGTCCTAGGAAGGGCCTATGATTCTTCCGCTGTAATTAGGAGTGGATATACTCCATCAACATGCACACACACACACATATGTATATATATACATATATATATATATATATATATATATATATATATATATATATATATATATATATATATATATATATATATATATACACACACACATATACACACACACATATCATTATATATATTAATTATACTTGAACTATATGGATAAATACATATAGATGAGTGAATGTGCAATTCTTGCATATTCCTATCGATAGTGGTTAAAGTGAAATCATTGATTTGTTGGAGATTCTTGCTTGCAAATGGATATATTCTTAAAAGCTTATATGCAATGAATTATACCTCTCTCTAGCTGTTTCATTTCAAACTAAACTACACCACTACACAAATATGTTTCCATGTGTTTGTAGGTAGGCAGATATGCATATGAGAGTGTATATAGTGTATATGTAAAAAGAGAAATGTATACACATATATGTAGATATGTATGTTCTATGTATTATATAGTACTTAAACATGAATGTAAGCCTATATACATACTCATATTCATGTATGTATACATTCTACATGCATGATAATGAATTTCTACAAATACATTGGTGCAATGGAATCAATATATGAGTATGTATTTTTTATATGTTTACATATTTGTTCATTTATGAATACATGTATGCATGTATCTAGGTATGTATATGAACTTGTCTATACATATACACATTCATGTGAATATGCATGCACGTATATGTCTATGTGATTATACATATAATCACGTGGGGATGTGTGTTTGAATTTATGTATGTGTGTGTGCTTGAATCCTTTAATCAATGAACAAATGTGCATGCTTATGTCAATGAACGTGTGTGTATGCATGTATACATTCAATATGCTTGTATGAAAGCATGAAAAATACATGAATGAGTGCACGTTAGTGCATAAATATTCATGTGCAAGCATAAGTGTGAGTGCAGGTTTACATATAAATAGATATATTCATGTATGTTTGCATATTCTAAAGTTTCTATTCTTGTGTATCAATGCATGCGATCCTGCATTTTATACAGATGTGTGTGTGTGTGCACATTTTTGTCTAATACCCTCTTTCCTACTCTCTCTCTCTCCCTCTCTCTCTCTCTCTATCTTTCTATTTCTCTCTCCCTCTTAATCTTTCTTTATCTCTCTATTTGTCTCTCTCTCTCTTTGTATTCTTTCCCATCTCTCTCTCTCTCTCTCTCTCTCTCTCTCTCTCTCTCCCCTTATATCTCTATTTCTCTCCCAATTCTATGTCTCTTTATTTCTTTCCCTCTACCTCTCCCTCCTCTCTCTCTCTATCTCTCTTTCTCTTTCTTCCTCTCTTCTTCTCTCTCTTAAAATTTCTTTCTCTCTCTCTTTTCCTCATCCATCTCTCTCTTTACCTCTCTCTCTCTCTCTCTCCCTATCTCTCTATCACACACACTCTCTCTATTTTTTTTCGATCTACCTCTTTCTATGTCTCTCCTTCTCTCTTTTTTTAATATAAAGGAAGTTCGGCATTAGCCTACTCTCCCGGACTTGAATTAAATAAAGAAAAGTACAAGAGAAGGGGACTAGTGCCCACAGGACCCCCCAAATCCCACAAAGCAGGGGAAGCTTTTACAGAGCTTAGATGACATTACAAAGAAGGTTAATTACCCTCTCATCACCCTCATGTGCGGCCCACTTGGGTTTAAGCTTGTTATCGATCAAAAGGAGTACTTGATGATGCCTAAAGGGGGGGGATTTTTTACAGTTGACAATCCTTTTGCCAAGGAGGAACAACGATTTCTCAATTGACCACTCCTTGGGGGAGTCACCGAAGTTGAAAGCACACCTTTCCCGCCACATTTTCCATAGGACCTCCCCTCTGATGGCGTTCCAGAGAGTCGCGGAGCAGCCGATCGCTTCTCCCAGCAGGGCTTGCTGCCAACTGAGACGTTTTTGAAGTCTAATTCTCTTTCCAACCACCTGCCAGAGTCTGTTGGAGTTGGGGCAGGTAAAGAAGATGTGTGTAACATCTTCGATAGACCGGTAGCAGCGTTTGCACCAGGGAGGGATCCCACAAATTTTGCTAGCCTTAAGGTTGGTCCAGATTCCATGATGAAGAATTTGCCATAAGAGGACAAACTTTTTGATTTCTATGAGGGGGTGCCAGATAGCCATGAACTTCATGTCCCACCGAAGCCGCGTCCATGACAGGCACCACTTTTTGTTGAGGTTAACCTGATAGTCGATCGTTTCTTTGATGTTCGGGATTTTTGATAGGCTATTCCCATTGTGCCATTTGAGACCAAGCGAGCTCGACATGTCGTGTCCCATGAGAAGGCGAACTTTGTGTCGGTCCCACGCGAGACATCTGCTTTGCAAAGTGTTCCATTCTTCATGCGAAATGTTGATGCTAGGGTCAATATCCTCAAAGTTGATCCAGCGGTTGGTGTCTTGTTTCCAGAGATGTTTCCATTTTTTGAAGCCTTTGTTCCAAAGCTTCTTGGCATTTTGAATGTTCCAAGATTCCACACTCCGGATGCCATGGATCGAAAACCAGATAGAGTCGTTTTGTCTGATACCGGCAGCCCACTTCCAGTCTTCACTTATTCTTGTGAAGCTTTTCACTTTATTCCAACTCTTCCAAAGGGAGCACACCAGATTAGAGCCTTTCGGGAAGACGGGGATCGGGGAAAACAGCAAGGTCAAGATGTCAAGATTCTTCCAATTTGGGAAACCCATGAGCGCCAACTCATTCTTGTTTCTGAAGATCAACTTGGCCCACGAGGCCTCCCCGTTGCACCAAGCCTTAATCATCCATTTGGCCAACAGTTTGTTAGCCATGCACCCAATGTCCAAGATACCAAGTCCCCCACTATCTCTATGGCTGGTGCAGATGGACCATTTGATTTTAGGCACCCCCCTCCTATTGTGGTCGCCCGTCCAAAGGAAGTTTCTACAAATACTATCCAGTTTGGACAGATCTTGCTCTTTCGGTCTCCAAAAAGAAACGAAATAAATGGTAGATGATAAGAGGAACGTGTTGATAACCATAGCTCGACCAGCAAGGTTGATTTGCATACCTCTCCAATAGTTAAGCTTGTTTTCGAGTTTGGCAAGCACCCAGTTCCACCGTTGTTCCACAGAGACGCCAAACCCCAACGCAATCCCAAGAAGCCGAAAAATTTGGCCATGCGGAATGATTTGACAGCCATGATCAATGAGAAGGTCGGGCTGTGACCCACCAATAGCTCTAAAGGCGGTCTTAGAGTGGTTGATTATGGATCCAGAGGCTTCACAAAAAGTAGCAAGACACTTCCAGAACGTCTCCAGGCTGGTACTATCATTGTGAACAAAAGCGTTCATATCATCGGCAAAAAGTCTCATGCTGATCTGACTGTGGTCATGCGGCAAACGAAGGCCTTTAATGTTACCAGCTTCCACCTGATGCTCCACCAGCCTGCTAAGCCCTTCCGTGGCAATGGCAAAGAGAAGGGGAGCCAATGGGCACCCTTGTCTGATAGATCTTCTAAGTTTGATCACCTATGAAAGTTTTCCATTAATGCTAATTTGGGTCGATGCGTTTCCGAGAAGGGTCACGATCATCTTGGTGAATTTCTTACTACATCCAAGATCTTGTAGCAACTCTAGAATATAGTCCCATTCTAGCCTGTCGTAGGCTTTATCAAAGTCGATCTTGAGGAATACTACTACTTGTTTAGACTCATTTGCAAATTCAAGACCTTCCCAGATATCTATAATGGTTTCCAAAATTGACCTGCCTTTGATGAAACCTTTTTGGTCCTCGCTTAACCACGCTCTCAAGTGGCAAGAGATTCTGTTGGCAATGACTTTGGCGATGATCTTGTATCCTGTTTGGAGCATTGTAATGGGACGCCAGTTCTCTATTCTGTTCTTTTCCCCTTTTTTGTGTACTAACTTGATAATGCCATTGTTGAGACAAGAAGGAAGCGCGCCAAACGTGAGTGCCTCTTGCCAAACCAAACGAAGAGGGGTGGCAACCACCAACTTGAAGGATTTAAAGAACTCATTAGTGAGCCCGTCGGGTCCCGGGCTTTTACCTGAAGGGAGGGCATCAATGACCTCAATGATTTCGGCTTCAGAGATAGAGGCATGAAGCAGAGAGTGAAGGTTGAGTGGTATCCTGTGGGGGGAAACCCTAGATATGGCTGCCATACAGTCCCTTCTATGGTGGGAGAGGGGGTTTGAGGTCCCCAGGAGTCTCATGAAGTGCCCTTCAATGATCCCAAAATTATCTTCTTCCGTATTGCATACACTGTCATTTGCGTCTAGCAATAAGGGGATCGATTCTCTGTTGTGTTTCCTTTTGAGGATACGGCACATCTCTTTGGTGGGTTTGTCGGCTTTGCCAGCCCACCACTCCTTGAAGAAAATTTGCAAATTTTTCCTTTGTATCTCTTCCTCGTATCTCAGCAGCGCTCTGATTTTTCGAAGTCCTTTCTGGGCTTGAGATTTTCCTTTGTTCACTTCCTCCTCGAGCCGCCAGAGTCTATGATATAGAGCTTCTCTACGAGCCCGCCGCACAGTCTCTAGCATCTTCCTGGATCTAATCATGATCTATCGTGACTTATCGACCGCACTTCTCCAACACTTGGCTGGGGACAAGCCAGAGGCGAATGCCTCCTTCCACACATCAGAAATTTCTTGATGGACGGAGGGGAGAGAGAAGGAGGGCACACTGGCATGGAACCAAGGAGCCTTACGGATCTTGGTGGGGGGTTGAAAAGTGATGACGATCGGGTAGTGATCAGAGATGGTGAGGTTGGTGCGTTGCGAGAGGGAAGGGTGGCCCCACTGATGAGTAAAACTCTGAGAAATGTAGCATCTATCAAGTCTAGCTTTCCTCAGGTCCTCGCCTGCTTGGAGATTTGACCAAGAAAAGCCATTCGAGTCTTTGAATTCGACCAAATCCAAGTGTAGTTTAGTTTTGTCCCACGTTTCTTTCTCCCGACTATCGATGACCCTACCCTTGCCCATCCATCTGTCCATAGGGTCCTCTACCATGTTGAAGTCACCACAAATAAGCACGTTGTGGGGGAGCGAGTCCAAGGAGGCCCAAGTGTTAAGTCTCTCTAACTCCCCATTAGGGGCATACAAAGAAACTAAAGTAAAACAAAAGGGAGCACCGAAAGAAACAGCAATCCATCGATGGCATTCATCTTCAATGGAGTTCTCAAGTTTTTCAAACCAGAGTTGATTAATACCGATTACCGTTCCACCGGACCCCCGCTGATGCGCCGTTGAAATCCAAACATGGGTCGAGAAGACATGTCTAAGCCGTTTCTGGAGGTCTTCTCTGTCAATTTTAATCTCTTGAATACATATAAAATCTGGGCTTAAGCTAATGTCGCGAAGCCATTGACCAATGATGATTGCTCTTGAGGGGTCGGTTAGCCCTCTAGCATTTAACGAGATGATGATCATTGTCGTAGTGAGCCCTCTTTGCGGGAGGGAGCTTTGTCCTTTCTTTTCTTGGATTCATCTTTCTTTTTCGCTCGGATCGGATCCCGAGTTAGCAATAGGTTCTTGTGGGGGCTTTTCCACGGTAACTCCATAGGTTGTTTTCCTTTGCGGGATGCCTCCTGTTGGGAAGAACTGGGCACCGTTTTCAGCTCCGTTTCCGGAATAGTCGATCCGATGATGGAGCTTTCACTATCCATGTTATCTTCGTTGCTAGTAGTAAAGCCGTCTTCTTTGCTTGTAGTGTAACCCTCCTGCAAGGTTTCTTTACTGTCAGGGATCTCTAGGCCTTTGACGTCGGTGTCCACCTCAAGTTGGATCCCACCTGGGTAGTCAAACTCATTGATGTCCTTTTCCAGATTGCAATACAAGTTGCTGGAGGGGGTAAGTGACATGTTGTTTCGCTCAGAAGTTGCCCTAGGGCTTCTTTTCCTTCTTCTTCTGACTTCGTTGAACCCGTCTGCATCAGCTTCTGGATTAAGGGGGCCCTTGAATTCCTCTACTTTCGTCGAGTGATTCAATGCACCATTGCTATCTTGAGCATTTTTGGGGGCTTCTTGATTTCGCTTGCTTTTTCGTCTCAAAGGGCAATCTTTAATCCTGTGACCTTGTTGGCCACAACGAAAGCACGCGTTGGGAAGGTTTTTGTAACTGATGTCTTGCTCCCATATATCCCCTTCGCCCAAGTCCAGTTTGATCTTCGATGGAAGTGGCATACTGAGGTCAGCCTCGACACAGATTTGAGGGTGCCACCGAGCGTTGAACGAGTGTCTTGCACCTTCATAAATGAGACCACCAATGTCCTCGCGTGAGGCCAACGACTTGCCGATAGGAGAAACGATGTCCCACACGAAGTTGTACAAGAAGTAAGGCAGGTTAGGGAGCTCAACCCAGAGAGGGTACCGAAGCGATTTCGATTTGTCGGGAGTAAAATCAGGGGACCATCTGAATAGGCACAGGGTCGCCCGGCCGAGTTGCCAACTTCCGACACTAAGGGCTCGAAACGCCATATCTTCATTTTCAAAGACTAGCAGCAAGTGGCTTGCCGGTAAGAACTGACACTTACAAACAACTAGCCCACGGGGGAACCACTCGTTGCGAAGCCGCTGTCGCACAGTTTCGAGCGGAGGCTTAGGGCCGAACATTTGGCCGACGAGGCAAACTTTCTTGAGCTCCTCCTGAGTTGACAGAATTGCGGATCTACTGAGGGAGACCAAGGGGGGTTCAGCACTCTCGAAGGCCCCTAGGGCGGCACAAGAACCCCCCTCCAACAAAGAGGCCAGGTTATCGGTCTCCCCGGGAGGAGGGGCCAGGTTACTTCTCACAAGAGAGGGGGTCGCCAAATCCATGACAAAAGAGGGACACCCCGAGAATGAAGATCTTTTTCTTTTTTATGAACAAACTGAGAGTTTTAGAGAAGATGTCAACTGCATTGAGCTAAATCTCGGCATCTTGTCGACTGCTATCTTGGCCATCTTGAATAGTCCATGGTCACCCCACTCTAAAATGTAGCTCTTTTTTCTTTTCTAATTGTTTTCTTTTTTCTTTTTTTCTATTTTCTTTTCTTAATTCTTCCCCTTTTCTTTTTCTTTTTAATCGAATAAGCCCAGGCAACCACGACTCACGCCGCCACTTTTTAGGAGTTTATTATTATTGAATGGACTGAGCTCTTCGCGCAAAATACGGATTTTGAATGGCGACAAGCTCTTCATCAGAAGCTGCCACGCGTTTTTAGGAGCAGGCGCCGCCACTTTTTAGATAGATGAAGAAGGCCTTTTAAAAACCTCTTGAATGAAGGCTGCGACGCGTTTTTAGGAGAAGGGATAAAGTATACACGCTTCCCCAAAAAGGCTGACAGCGCTCGAAAGACAGAGAGTATCCGTCAGAACTCGCCCTGTCGCGAT
>CM035420.1:173335344-173437844 GCA_020310875.1 Ceratopteris richardii | reverse complement strand
ATACATTCACAATGTATGTTTGCGTTTTCTATCTCTTCTATTTGAAATTAACACATCCCAAGCTTCTCTCCCTCTCTTATAATCCATATGCATTATTGCATCCAAGAATGAAAGCTTCATTTCGTCTCTAAAATTCTTCTCCAATTTTCTCATATTCCAATCTGCCCATCTTACATTTTATATATGTATGCATGTGAATTTACATGGTCCTGTTTGTGTGCATGTGCGTGTATATGACATTGTGTATATCATTGTGCATGTTTCTTTGTACGCCCCTAACGGAGATTTGGAGAGACGGAACACTTGGGCCTCCTTAGACTCGCTTCCCCACAACGTGCTCATATGTGGTGATTTCAATATGGTGGAGGACCCTATGGACAGATGGATGGGCAAGGGCAGGGTCATCGACAGTCGGGAGAAAGAAACGTGGGACATGACCAAACTTCACTTGGATTTGGTTGAATTCAAAGACTCGAATGGCTTTTCTTGGTCGAATCTCCAAGCGGGCGAGGACCTGAGGAAAGCTAGACTCGACAGATGCTACATTTCTCAGAGTTTTACCCATCAGTGGGGCCATCCTACCATCACGCAATGCACTGACCTCACTATCTCTGATCACTACCCGATCGTTATCTCTTTTCAACCTTCCAACAAGATCCGCAAGGCTCCGTGGTTCCATGCCAACGCATCCACCTTCTCTCTCCCCTCCGTCCATCAAGAAATTGCCGATGTGTGGAAGGTGGCGTTCGCCTCTGGCCTGGCCCCAGCCAAGTGCTGGAGAAATGCGGTCGACAAGTCTCGTAAGATCATGACCAGAACCAAGAAGATGCTCGAGACTGTGCGGCGGGCTCGCAGAGTAGCTCTCTACCACAGACTCTGGCGGCTCGAGGAGGAAGTGAACAAAGGAAAACACCAAGCCCAGAAAGGTCTCCGAAAAATCAGAGCAGTGTTGAGATACGAGGAAGAAATACAAAGGAAAAACTTACAAATCTTCTTCAAGGAGTGGTGGGCTGGCAAGGCCGACAAACCCACCAAAGAGATGTGCCGTATCCTTAAAAGGAAACACAACAGAGATTCGATCCCCCTACTGCTAGATCCTCTCGGCAATGTATGCAATTCGGAAGAAGATAACTTTGGCATCATCGAAGGGCACTTCACGAGACTCCTGGGAACCTCGAACCCCCTCACCCACCATAGAAGGGACTGTATGGCTGCCATTTCTAGGGTTTCCCCCCGGAGGATTCCACCCAACCTCCACTCCCTGCTCCATGCTCCTATCTCTGAATCAGAAATCATTGAGGTCATTGATGCCCTCCCTCTCGGTAAAAGCCCGGGACCCGACGGACTCACTAACGAGTTCTTTAAATCCTTCAAGCTGGTGGTTGCCACCCCTCTTCTGATGGTTTGGCAAGAAGCGCTAAAGTTTGGTGCTCTTCCTTCTTGTCTAAATAATGGAATTATCAAGTTGATACACAAGAAGGGGGAAAAGAACAGAATCGAGAACTGGCAGCCTATTACGATGCTCCAAACTGGATACAAGATCATCGCCAAAGTCATCGCCAACAGACTCTCGTGCCACCTGAGATCTTGGCTTAGTGAGGACCAAAAAGGTTTCATCAAAGGCAGGTCTATCCTGGAAACCATTATGGATATTTGGGAAGGTATTCAATTTGCAAATGAGTCTAATCAAGATGTGGTCTTCCTCAAGATCGATTTTGACAAAGCCTACGACAGGCTAGAATGGGACTATATTCTGCAGTCGCTCCAAGATCTCGGATGTAGTCAGAAATTCACCAAGATGATCGCGACCCTTCTTGGAAACGCAACGACCCAAATTAACGTTAACGGCAAACTTTCGAAGGCGATCCATCTTAAAAGGTCTATTAGACAAGGGTGCCCTCTGGCCCCCCTTCTTTTTGCCGTCGCCACTGAGGGGCTGAGCAGACTTGTGGCACATCATGTTGAGGCTGGCAATATCAAAGGCCTCCGGCTGCCTCAAGACCACGGTCAAATCATCATGAGACTGTTTGCTGATGATATGAACGCGTTCATTCACAATGATAATACTAGCCTGGAGACTTTCTGGAGGTGTCTTGCTACCTTCTGTGATGCCTCTGGATCCAAAATCAACCACTCTAAGACCGCCTTCAGGGCTATTGTGGGACATCATCCTGGCCTTCTCATTGATCATGGCTGTCAAATCATTCCGCAGGGCCAAATCTTTCGACTTCTTGGAATCCCCTTGGGGTTTGGCGTCTCTATGGAGCAGCGATGGAACTGGGTGCTTGCCAAACTTGAAAACAAGCTTAACTATTGGAGAGGTATGCAAATCAATCTCGCTGGACGTGCGATGGTTATCAACACGTTCCTCCTCTCTTCTACCATCTATTTCCTTTCTTGCTGGAGACCGAACGAGCAAGGCCTGTCCAAACTGAATAGTATTTGTAGAAACTTTCTTTGGACGGGCGATCATAACAGAAGGGGGGTGCCTAAAATCAAATGGGCCATCTGCACTAGCCCTAGAGATAGCGGGGGGCTGGGTATCCTGGACATTGGGAGTATGGCCAACAAACTGGCAGCCAAATGGATGATTAAGGCTTGGTGCAATAGGGAGGCCTCGTGGGCCAAGCTGATCTTCAGAAACAAGCATGAGTTGGCCCTCATGGGGTGCCCGAACTGGAAGAATCTCGACATCATGACCGTGCTATTCTCCCCGATCCCCGTCTTCCCGAAAGGCTCCAATCTCGTGTGCTCCCTTTGGAAGGGCTGGAATAAAGTCAAAAGCTTCACAAGAATTAGTGAAGACTGGAAGTGGGCGGCCGGAATCAGACAAAACGACTCTATCTGGTTTCCGATACATGGCATCCGGAGTGTGGAGTCGTGGAACATTCAAAATGCCAAGAAGTTATGGAACAAAGGATTCAAAAAATGGAAACACCCCTGGAAACAAGACACCAACAGCTGGATCAACTTCGAGGATATTGACCCTCGCATAAACATCTCCTACGAAGAATGGAACACTTTGCAAAGCAGATGCCTCGCTTAGGATCGTCACAAGACTCGCCTTCTCATGGGACACGACACCCCGAACGTGCGTGGTCTCAAATGGCACAATGGAAATAGCCTACTCAAAATCCCGAACATCAAAGAAACGACTGACCTCCAGATCAGCCTCAACAAGAAGTGGTGCCTGTCTTGGATGCGGCTTCTGTGGGACATGAAATTCATGGGTATCTGGCACCCACTTATAGAGATTAAGAAGTCTGTCCTCTTATGGCAAATTCTTCATCGAGGAATTTGGACCAACCATAAGGCAAGCAAACTTTGTGGGTTCCCTCCTTGGTGCAAACGCTGCCACCGGGCTATCGAAGATGTCCCACACATCTTCCTTACTTGCCCCAACTCCTACAAAATCTGGCAGATGGTTGGAATGAAAATCAGACTTCAGAAACAGCTTAGTTGGAAACAAGTCCTTTTGGGAGAAGCGATTGGCTGCTCTGCGGCACTCTGGAACGCAATCAGAGGGGAAGTCCTGTGGAAAATTTGGCGGGAGAGGTGTGCTCTCAACTTCGGCGATCCCCCCAGGGAGTGGTCGATTGAGAAATCACTATTCCTCCTTGGCAAAAGGATTGTCAACAGTAAGAAATCCCCCCCCTTCAGGCACCATCAAGTCCTCTTGTTGATCAACAACAAGCTCAAACCCAAGTGGGCCCCGCATGAGGGCGACGAGAGGGTGATCAACCTTCTTTGTAATGCAACCTAGGATTCAATCAAGCTTCCCCTGCTTTGTGGGATTTGGGGGGTCCCGTGGGCACTAGTCCCCTTCTATTGTACCTTTGTTTCTTAATTTAATTCAAGTCCGGGAGAGTAGGCTATTGCCGAACTTCCTTTATATAAAAAAAAAAGGCAAATGGGAAGCATGAAATTTCAAATGAGGGGATGAAGAATAGAACAAGGAAAGTGAGAAGGAAGAGAGACAAAATATGTTATGAAAATATATACACACAAGTTCACATAATCATATGGAAAATATTTCATAAAATGCAATTACATCCTACTTGAGGTATTTCTTGATTGAAGAGGATCTTGGATTAATTAAAAACTTGAGGCTTTGTTTTGTATAATTCATGGGTTTAGAAGGTTGAATATATGGATTCTAAAGGTTAGAATATGATGTATGTTTGCCTTGGGTGAGCCGTTGAATTATCCTTGGAACATGCCTTGAAGTTTTGGGTGAAACCCTTGTTTTTAACCCACTAGGGTATTTATTCATATGATCTCCGAATTGAATGGTTGGAGCCTTAAGGTTGATTTATGCTAAGGTGTGGGAACATTAATCTTGGGAGGAGCTTCTCTAGGAGCCACCTTCTGTGTATGTGAGAGAAGAATCCTCATTTGATTTAGAAGGCATGTGATAGACCTTGGGAAATTAGAAGACATGTGATCACCCTTGGGAAAGTGTCTATATGAGCGCCACTTGTTTGGACAATTGGTTAAACACAAGAACATGCACCCCCCTAGCCTAGAGGTATATATATGGGTGGAGTTGGATGAGTGGATATGTGCTCTCTCTTCTCTAGTGGTCTTACTAGTTGGTTGATTATTTCGTAGTATAGTTGCTTGTGGAATTTCGTTTCACAACACTTCGGTTTCTTGTAAATTCAAAATGATTCATTGGAAATAATGAAGTCTTACAATGTTTGATCTCCTAGGGAATCAATATAACCATGCATATACTCATTGATATTTCATCAACTATTTTTATTGATATGTGTACTACTTATAGTTTTGTTTCATTCTCAAGCTACTAATTAGAATCTTTTGATTGTTATTCTAACTAATTTTCACATGAACACATCAACATAAATGGTTTTCTTTCTTCACATGGAGTTTCTTTCATTGTTTCTACAATGAAAGTAGTTTTGATCAAAATTAGTAGATCACAAAATTTTCATTATATGGTGGTGAAAATCTTCATTAGTTTTAATTATATGTTGCTTTGAGATGTTTGGAAACCCTATAACACTTTGGTCACGTGCATATATCCTTAAGTATTCTTTCATTCACGTGCCCAAGTCTCTTATGCCATGCCTCAAGATCACTTAGGGTTTGAGACCCAAGGTTAAAGAGAGCATATTTCTCATTTCTCCCACTTCAAATGTGAGAATTCTACCATGCTTCTCACCTCTAGATATCTTCTTGAAGCCTTTAGGTGGATCTTTTGTATAAGCTAAATGTTTTTCTTGCTATTTGAGGATTTTACATTTCAATCTTTTCCACATTGTTCTTGGCATCATCCCCTATTTGTAGCTCATGCTTGTGCTAAGGTTTCTTCAAGTTTGATAGGAGAGAAATATTGTTGATATATTTAGTTAGTGATGTGTGTGAACAGACTAGGACCGTCACGGCACTTTTACCTCTTTAGGAGGCTTTTTTCCCCCGACTTGAATATATGCCTATAACCTAATGGATCAGTGATCTTTGTACATTCTAGTGGTAATACATTCAGTATTGTGTTTTGTGCTCCAAGCTTCTTAGTCTTCCTTGTGCTCTTTGCGTGCTTTCGTAGAACTCAAACTCCAAGAACTCGCAGTAGAGCAGTCACCACTTCATCAAGGGTGTTGTTGACACCCCTTTGGTCACAATCTCAAAATCACATGAAATTTGGTGATCATACTCATGGTGATTAGTAATTCAAAAGAGCTTTTCTGTGTGGGACCAATATCACGATCTGAGCTCATTTTGGCCTATGAATGCACTATCGTAGTGCTTGTGTACGAAATTTCATCTTTTTATGCCAAATATATATATTCATTTCGGTTTGCCAGTGCAAGCATCTTGAAGTTTACTACAGGTTTAGTAGAACTTGATAGGTAATTTTCTTCAAGTTGCGATATAGTTTTTTTTTTTTTTTTGCATCAAGGTATTTTAATCAGTGGCCATGGCTGAAATTAGCGATGTATTTTGTATATTGGTTGTTGAGAATAAGTTGGACTATACCAATTACCCATTATGGGCTTATATGATGCACCATGTGTTGGTTGCATAGGGGCTATAGTGTTTGAACAAGTTCATGCCAAGTCCAAGTGTTGGATTGAGTCTCCAAATCTCATAGAAACTTGAAGCAAATGCTAAAGCTTTGAAGAGTTCACTTATGAATTCACCCTTGTAACTCTGTGAGTATTTACTTGATGTAAAAGTAAAGGAATCAAAAGTCGGTCCACTTGATGAGAAGAGAAAGAAAAGCCACAAACTCGTGATTGAGTTAGTTGAGAATCAATCATTAAGAATTTGGAAAAGTGGTTCAGGTGAGCAAGATTCAAATTCAAATCTTGGCTCCAATCATCACTATGTATATACATGATTTAGCCGTGGGGTTTACACACTCATTTAGCTGAGCTTCTTGACATATCAGAGTGTGATATCAAGGCACACACATGTACCAGTAAGTCCATTGTAATTTACATTCAATATACATTTGAATTCATGATCATTTGTGACCATATCTTCATGTCTATGTGAGTGTATTGTTCACTGTCATACATTTTCAGATTGCAGACATGGTTTCTCTGAGCATGATCCATCATTTTTAGTGATCTAACTTGGTAAAGTTAGCTCTATAAGTCTACTATATATTCCAAAATTTTTGTTGCATTTAAGTACCTCAGTCGTGAGATATATGCATTAGCAGTCGCCTATATCACTACATATTTTACTTCTCTATTAGTACTTAGACAGAAAAATGATTTTCTTAGAGCTTGTTCTGAGTGTGTAGTTGATCATTTGCCATGCTTTAAGCCTGATAGAATCATCATATTGTCTATTACAACCCTACAAAGTTTCATTAGTATTGCTTCTCGGAATCATGAGATATTAGCATATCTTTTCTCACTGGTCTGATGACCATTGTAGCCCGTGAATGTCAGGATGGAGCTCTGACTTGCTAAACTCCTTTCTCTGCATGTACTCCATTATTTTTGATGCAATCTCTCATCATTATTAGCTTAAAATTTTGATTAGAGTTCCCCAAAATGAATTAAGCCAATCGCTACTCTCCTGAGAGAACTGTTCAAAACACTGAACAAGTGTAGGAACAAAGATAGCACGTTTTTTACTATTGGATCAACTCTTACCTATCTGTTTTGATTCATCTTTTTGACATTGATCTTCCAAGGCACATAGGGTGTCTAATACATCCTTTGGCAAGCTAAAAGTGCCCACTACATATCTCTGGAGCTCATTTGGCTGGTGTAGTGCAAAGTTTCTATAGCACCACTTCATCTTCATCAAGTACAAATATATCCTCACAATGGTATCAGAGCAAGGTTGGACAACATGACAGATGGATTTCCTTCATCAATTTACAAATTGGATAGAGTTAACTACTGAGCCTGGTCTTTAAGGATGGAAGCTTATCTTGAAGGCAAGAATCTATATGTTTATATAGCCGGAGATGAAGTTATGCTAAGTTTCAGGAATAAGGGTCAACCTACACAAGAAGAGCAAGAAAGATTGAGCACATGGTGCTCCAAGGATGCACTTGCAAGGTCTTATCTCCTCAAATCTATCTCAGATTTTTTGTTGCTTGACATTAGTTGTAAAACATCACACGAAGTGTGGAATGCACTTGAGGCCTTCTTCTCGCCAATCATAAAGGCTAGAAAGAACTGACTACGGTTTGAATTCACAACACTCAAGAAATCTTCCAAGGAAAATGTGACTTATTTTTTCACAAAGATCAAAGATATTTCTCATAATCTAGGAAGCATTGGAGAAGTGATAAATGAAGAACAAATTCTAAGGCAAGTCATCAATGGACTGAAGGCAGATGAAAAGTGGGAAGCCTTTACAACAAGAATGGATCTATACATGGATATGCATGTACCACGTATCAATACATTTATGGGACAACTACTTACTCAAGAGGCCAAGCTCATGAATAATGGAGAAGGTTCCAAATGTAATAAATCTTTTTCGTTGTATAATGATAAAAATAAAGCCAAAGACAACAAAGGCAAAGGAAAGAAAGTGGATGATGAAGCAAGTACACACCAAGCTAACTATGCAGGTAGAGGAAGACATGGTAGAGGTAAAGGCAGAGGAGGAAGACAAGGTAGGGGGAGACCCCAAGCCTCTAATGCTTATTCTATTTGTAGATCAACCAATCATACAATTGAGAATTTCTTTAGGAATTCCAAGAATCAAAGAGGCAGCGTCTACAACAAAGGAAGTTATGGCTTCTCAAGAGGAAGGTTCAACAATTTCCATGGCAACCACAACATCTAGAACTATTCAATCTACCAATGGGGATACAAAGGGAGAAGAGATTACAACAATTACACAGAAAACTCAAATCAAGGAGACTCTCTTCTTTTCATGAATATGACAATGTCCCAAGGTAAATCTGATGAGAATGTTTTCTACAAAGATTTAGGTTGCTCAAATCATGTGGCAAGAAATGTGGCCTTTCTATCACATTTAGAAGATCCAAGGAACAAGCATGAAGTGCAAACAGTTGATGATGCAAGGCATCTGGTGGAGAAGATAGGAAATGTAAAAGCACCTGATGGAACCATCGACCTACTTAGCAAGGTACTCTATGTCCCTACCATCACAAAGAGCTTGATAAGTGTAGGAAAGATTGTGGAGAAAGGCCTACAATTTAGGTTCACAAAAGGAGGAGCATTTGTTGAAGATCCAAGTCAAGGATTCAAGAGGATTGGAAAGGTTGAAAAGACAGGTAGATTATTCACATTTGAATTGCAAGACACTAGGAACATTGCTCTCTTTAGTTATGGTAGCAAGACACTCACATAATTTGAAGTATGGCACAAAAGGTTAGCACATATTGGTGAAAGAATATTAAAGCAAATTTTTATGGACCAAACTGTACTTGGACTCCCTAATCTCGCAAAGCAACACATGATTTATAAGTGTAGTGCATGTCAATTTGGAAAGTCTCACAAATTACCACTCATGAAGAAAGGATATATGCATGGAGATCTCTTGGAGTTGGTTCATACAAATGTATGGGGACTAAGCAAGGATGCTTCAATATGTGGATCAAGGTGTCTCCTTCATTAATGATTGCGGTACATGGACTATACTATACTTCTATAAGACACAAGGATGAAGTTTTTCATGCTTCAGAAGATATTTAGCTCTTGTGGAGAACCAAACAGGTAAAACTATAAAAAGGCTAAGGTCAGATGGAGGGGGAGAGTACTTCTCCCACGAATTCGACTCCTTTCTTCAAGAGAGGGGAGTCAAAAGAGAAATTACTACAAGGTACACTCCTGAGCAAAATGGAGTGGCAGAGAAAAGGAATAGGATAATTGTTGAAGCTGCAAGGTCTATTTTAAATGAAAAACATTTACCTAATTATTTATGGGTTGAGGCTGTATCCACAACCACTTATTTGATTAATAGGTTACCTTCAAAATCGCTTGATCGCATGAGACATATGAGGCTTGGAATGGAAGAAGAACAAGCTTGGGCCATTATAAGATTTTTCGATGTATTTCTTATGCTCTTGTTCCTTCACAAGATAGAGGAAAGATGGATCCAAATGCTGAAAGATGTGGGTTCATTGAATATGACAACAACCAAAAGGGCTACATGCTATACAACCCAACAACCAAAGGATTCTTGGTGAGTAGAGATGTAGTATTTGATGAGAATAGTCCTTGGTATGAAGATTCATGTAGTAAGATCAAATTACCTTATGATCTTGAAGAAGATTTTCCAAAGCTTGTCAAGGATACCCCTTCTACAATTGAAGAACAAGATACTTCAAAAGATGGTGAAGGAACTTAGATTGAAAAACTCAAAATGTGGGAGTCTAAAGGAAAAGCTAGAATGCAAGAACTAAGACAAGAGGCAGAATCACCACATCATGGCCTAAGAAGGTCCATGAGGGAGAAAAGAAAACTAGAGAGGTATGGGTTTGATACTTCTCTAATTACTAAACATTGAATCTATCTAGTTGAGGACATAAATCAAGAGGAACCCTCAACATTTGAGGAAGCAAAGAAGAAATCAGAGTGGAGGCATGCAATGGAAGAAGAAATTTAAGCTCTTGAAGAAAATAACACTTGAGAATCAGTTCCCAAGTCTCCATCAATGAAAGTGATAGGCTGAAGATGGATCTACAAATTAATATAAAGGAAGTTCGGCAATAGCCTACTCTCCCGGACTTGAATTAAATTAAGAAACAAAGGTACAAAAGAAGGGGACTAGTGCCCACGGGACCCCCCAAATCCCACAAAGCAGGGGAAGCTTGGTTGATTCCTAGGTTGCATTACAAAGAAGGTTGATCACCCTCTCGTCGTCCTCATGCGGGACCCACTTGGGTTTGAGCTTGTTGTTGATCAAAAGGAGGACTTGATGGTGTCTGAAGGGGGGGGATTTCTTACTGTTGACAATCCTTTTGCCAAGGAGGAATAGAGATTTTTCAATCGACCACTCCCTGGGGGGGTCGCCGAAGTTGAGAGCACACCGCTCCCGCCAAATTTTCCACAGGACTTCCCCTCTGATTGCGTTCCAGAGAGCCGCAGAGCATCCAATCGCTTCTCCCAAAAGGACTTGTTTCCAACTAAGCTGTTTCCGAACTCTGATTTTCAGTCCAACCATCTGCCAGATTCTGTAGGAGTTGGGGCAAGTAAGGAAGATGTGTGGGACATCTTCGATTGCACGGTGGCAGCGTTTGCACCACGGAGGGATCCCACAAATTTTGCTTGCCTTATGGTTAGTCCAAATTCCTCGATGAAGAATTTGCCATAAGAGGACAGACTTCTTCATCTCTATAAGTGGGTGCCAGATACCCATGAATTTCATGTCCCACCGAAGCCGCGTCCAAGACAGGCACCACTTCTTGTTGAGGCTGACCTGGAGGTCAGTCGTTTCTTTGATGTTCGGGATTTTGAGTAGGCTATTTCCATTGTGCCATTTGAGACCACGCGTGTTCGGGGCATCATGTCCCATGAGAAGGCGAGTTTTGTGACGATCCCAAGCGAGGCATCTGCTTTGCAAGGTGTTCCATTCTTCGTAGGAGATGTTTATGCGAGGGTCGATATCCTCGTAGTTGATCCAACTGTTGGTGTCATGTTTCCAGAGGTGTTTCCATTTTTTGAATCCTTTGTTCCATAACTTCTTGGCATTTTGAATGTTCCACGACTCCACACTCCGGATGCCATGTATCGGAAACCAGATAGAGTCGTTTTGTCTGATTCCGGCCGCCCACTTCCATTCCTCACTAATTCTTGTGAAGCTTTTGACTTTATTCCAGCCCTTCCAAAGAGAGCATACGAGATTGGAGCCTTTCGGGAAGACAGGTATCGGGGAGAATAGCAGGGTCATGATGTCAAGGTTCTTACAGTTCGGGGACCCCGTGAGGGCCAACTCATTTTTGTTTCTGAAGATCAGCTTGGGCCACGAGGCCTCCCTATTGCACCAAGCCTTAATCATCCATTTGGCTGCCAGTTTATTAGCCATACACCCAATGTCCAGGATGCCAAGCCCCCCGCTATCTCTAGGGCTGGTGCAGATGGCCCATTTGATTTTAGGCACCCCCCTTCTGTTATGATCACCCGTCCAAAGAAAGCTTCTGCAGATGCTATTCAGTTTGGACAGGCCTTGCTCATTCGGTCTCCAGCAAGAAAGGAAATAGATGGTAGACGAGAGGAGGAACGTGTTGATAACCATCGCCCGTCCAGCGAGATTGATTTGCATGCCTCTCCAGTAATTGAGCTTGTTTTCAAGTTTGGCCAGCACCCAGTTCCATCGCTGCTCCATAGAGACGCCAAACCCCAAGGGGATTCCAAGCAGCCGAAAGATTTGGCCCTGCGGAATGATTTGACAGCCATTATCAATGAGAAGGCCAGGTTGATGTCCCACAATGGCCCTAAAGGCGGTCTTATTGTGGTTGATTTTGGATCCAGAGGCCTCACAAAAGGTATCAAGACACCTCCAGAAAGTCTCCAGGCTGGTATTATCATTGTGAACGAACGCGTTCATGTCGTCGGCAAAAAGTCTCATGATGATTTGACTGTGGTCGTGAGGTAGCTGGAGGCCTTTGATATTGCCAGCCTCCACATGATGAGCCACAAGTCTGCTCAGCCCCTCAGTGGCGATGGCAAAGAGAAGGGGGGCAAGGGGGCACCCTTGTCGAATAGATCTTTTAAGATGGATCGCCTTCGAAAGCTTGCCGTTAACGTTAATTTGGGTCGTTGCGTTGCCGAGAAGGGTCGCGATCATCTTGGTGAATTTCTGACTACATCCGAGGTCTTGGAGCGACTGCAGAATATAGTCCCATTCTAGCCTATCGTAGGCTTTGTCAAAGTCGATATTGAGGAAGACCACATCTTGATTAGACTCATTTGCAAATTGAATACCTTCCCAAATATCCATAATGGTTTCCAGGATGGACCTGCCTTTGATGAAACCTTTTTGGTCCTCACTAAGCCAAGATCTCAGGTGGCACGCAAGTCTGTTGGCAATGACTTTGGCGACGATCTTGTATCCTGTTTGGAGCATCGTAATTGGCCGCCAGTTCTCAATTCTGTTTTTTTCCCCCTTCTTGTGAATCAGCTTGATAATTCCATTATTTATACAAGAAGGAAGAGCACCATATTTTAGCGCTTCTTGCCAAACCATCCGAAGAGGGGTGGCAACCACCAGCTTGAAGGATTTAAAAAACTCGTTAGTGAGTCCGTCGGGTCCCGGGCTTTTACCGAGAGGGAGGGCATCAATGACCTCAATGATTTCTGATTCAGAGATCGGGGCATGAAGCAGGGAGTGGAGGTTGGGTGGTATTCTCCGGGGGGAAACCCTAGAAATGGCAGCCATGCAGTCCCTTCTATGATGGGAGAGGGGGTTCGAGGTTCCCAGGAGTCTCGTGAAGTGCCCTTCGATGATGCCAAAATTATCTTCTTCCGAGTTGCATACATTGCCATGTGGGTCTAGCAGTAGGGGAATCGTCTCTCTGTTGTGTTTCCTTTTAAGGATACTGCACATCTCTTTGGTGGGTTTGTCGGCTTTTCCAGCCCACCACTCCTTGAAGAAGATTTGCAAGTTTTTCCTTTGTATTTCTTCCTCGTATCTCAACGCTGCTCTGATTTTTCCGAGACCTTTCTGGGCTTGGTGTTTTCCTTTGTTCACTTCCTCCTCGAGTCGCCAGAGTCTGTGGTAAAGCGCTTCCCTACGAGCCCGTCGCACTGTCTCGAGCATCTTCTTAGTTCTAATCATGATCTTGCGAGACTTGTCGACCGCACTTCTCTAGCACTTGGCTGGGGCCAAGCCAGAGGCGAACGCCACCTTCCACACATCGGCAATCTCTTGATGGACGGAGGGGAGAGAGAAGGTGGAAGCGTTGGCATGGAACCACGGAGCCTTGTGGGTCCTGTTGGAAGGTTGAAAAGTGATAACGATCGGGTAGTGATCAGAGATGGTGAGGTCAGTACGTTGCGTGATGGAAGGGTGGCCCCACAGATGAGTAAAGCTCTGAGAGATGTAGCATCTATCAAGTCTAGCTTTCCTCAGATCCTCGCCCGCTTGGAGATTCGACCAGGAAAAGCCATTCGAGTCTTTGAATTCGACCAGATCCAAGTGGAGTTTGGTCATGTCCCACGTTTCTTTCTCCCGACTGTCGATGACCCTGCCCTTGCCCATCCATCTGTCCATAGGGTCCTCCACCATGTTGAAGTCTCCACATATAAGCACGTTGTGGGGAAGCGAGTCAAGAGAAGTCCAAGTGTTCAGCCTCTCCAAATCCCCGTTAGGGGCGTACAAAGAAACCATAGTAACACAGAGGGGAGCACCAAAAGAAACCGCAATCCAGCGGTGATTTACATCTTCAATGGAGTTCTCAAGCTTTTCAAGCCAGGGTTGTTTAACACCGATAGCCGTTCCGCCGGACCCCCGCTGGTGCTTTGTTGGGATCCACACATGGGCCGAGGAAACCTGTCTGAGCCGTTTCAGAAGGTCTTCTCCGTCAATTTAAATCTCTTGAATGCATATAATGTCTGGTTTTAAGCTAATTAAAGAAGAACTCAGATGGCTCCATTAATAGGTACAGGCAAGGCTTGTGGCAAAAGGCTTTGCACAAAATGAGGGAATTGATTATGAGGAGACCTTCTCTCCTGTGGTAAAGATGCATAAAATTAGAGTCCTACTTAGTATTGCTTCTTCCAAGAATTGGAAGATACTTTAATTGGATGTAAAAAATGCATTTCTTAATAGATGGATAAGAGAAGAGGTGTATATGGCACAACCACCTGGTTTTGAGAATCAAATACATCCTGATTATGTGTGTAAACATAATTAAGCTCTATATGGACTCAAACAAGCCCCAAAGGCTTGGAATCACAGGCATGTTTCATTCTTGTAGGATAAACTATTTCAACCTAGCAAGGCAAATCCATCACTCTTCTTGATGAAGAGTAATTATGAAGTCATCTATTTGTCTGTGTATGTGGATGATATTATACTTACAGGAAATGATGTAGATGAGATAAAGATGATCAAGGAGCAGATGCAAGAAGAGTTCAAGATAAGTGACTTGGGTTCACTCACATACTTCCTAGGATCCGAAGTAGTATACAGAGATCATGGTCTATTCCTTACTCAAAGGAAATACATTAAATACTTGTTGACAAAGTTCAAGATTCAAGAATGTAGGATTGCAGGTACTTGAATGGAGACAATCATAAATTGATCTCACATGAGGGTGAACTCATAGAAGATATCAGAGGTTATCAAAGTCTTGTGGGTATTTTGAACTATGCTACATTGACAAGGGTTGATATATGTTATAGTGTGAGTTTGCTAAGTCAATTTATGCACACACCCAAGAAACCTCACACGGATGCTGCCAAGAGGATACTCAGATATCTCAAAGGGACCATGAATGAAAGATTATACTACCCTTATATCTGATTAAAGTCTAAAGTTGTTCTCTGATGTAGATTGGGCTGTTTCCAAGGAAGACAGGAGAAGCACCTTAGGATACCTTACTTTTGCAGGGTCAAAACTTGTCTCATGGTCATCTAAGAAGCAACCCACATTTTCTCTTTCTTCCACAGAAGCTGATTGCAGAGGTCTTGTTATAGCTACTCAAGAAGCAATTTGGATGAAGACACTATTCATCGATCTTGGATTGGAGATCAGAACTCTAAGTATTTTTGGTGACAACATGAGTCCATTCACTTGGCTTCCAATCTAATCTTTCATGCAAGGAGTAAACATATTGAAATACATTACCACTATGTAAGAGAGAAGATTCTGAGCAAGGAAATTTAGTTATGATATGTCTCAGCTCTTCAACAATGTTTTTTAACTAAGGCATTAGATGGAACAAAACTTACTAAATTCAAAGGTATGATTGGTTTCCAAGTAATCTTGGAAGATTGAAGAACTCAAGCTTACTTGACTTGATGAGGAGCTGTTGGAACAAGTTCATGGCAAGTCTAAGTGTTGGCTTGAGTCTTCAAATGTCATAGAAGCTTGAAGCAAATGCTAACGCTTTGAAGAGTTCACTTATGAACTCACCCTTGTAACTCTTTGAGTATTTACTTGATGTAAAAGTGAAGGAATCAAAAGTGGTTAAATCCACTTGATGAGAAGAGAAAGAAAAGCCACAAGCTCATGTTGAGTTATTTGAGAATGAATCACTAAGAATTTTGGAAAAGTGGTTTAGATGAGAAAAATTCAAATTCAAATCTTGGCTCCAATCATCACTATATATAAACATGATTTAGTCGTGGGTTTTACACACTCATTTACCTGAGCTTCTTTCCATATGAGAGTGTGATCTCAAGGAACACATGTACCGATCAGTCCATTGTAATTTACATTCAATATACTTTTGAATTCAGGGTCATTTGTGAACATATCTTCATGTTTATGTGAGTGTATTGTTCACTATCATACATCTAGGTTTTTTAGTCAGATTGCAGCGATGGTTTCTCTGAGCATGATCCATCATTTTCAGTGATTTAAGTATGTAAAGCTAGCTTTTTAACTCTACTATATATTGCCAAATTTTCGTTGCATTTGGATTTCTCAATCGTGATATATATTTAGAAGTCGCCTAAATCTCTACATATTTTACTTCTCTATTAGTACTCCATCAGAATAGTGATATTCTTAGAGCTTGTTCTCAGTTTGTAGGTGATGATTTGCCATGATTTAAAACATCATAGAATTAGCATACTTTCTATTATAACCCTACAAAGTTTCATCAACATTGCTTCTTGCGATCATTAGTTATTAGCATATCTTTGATCACTGGTCGGATGATTGTTGTAGGCCATGAATGTCGGGATGGAGCTATGACTTGCTAAACTCCTTTCTCTACATGTACTCCATCATATTTAATGAAATCACTAATGGTTGTTAGCTTACTAAGTTAATTAGAGCTCCTCAAAAGGAATTAAGACATTTGTTGCTATGCTCAGAGAACTGTTCAAAACACTGAATAGGTGTAGGAAAAAAAATAGCAAGTTTTTTACTCTTGGATCAACTCTTACCTATCTGTTTTGATTCATCTTTTTGAGAGTGATCGTTGAAGGCACATAGGGTGTCTAATACATCCTTTGGCAAGCTAAAAGGGCCCACTACATATCTCTGGAGTTCATTTGGTTGGTGTCGTGCAAAGTTTCTACAGCACCACTTCATCAAGTCAAATCCATCCTCACATATGGAATATCATGCAAGGTGTTGAAAAAATCTTATTAGACGTGCAAACACAATTGTTGAAGATGATGCAAACAACATTGAAGATAATGATATTCTTCATATTCCTGTTTGTGCTTTGGTTCCTACTACACCTACTATAGAGCAAATTTTTTACATGCATTGATAGCCTTGTCTATCAAACATGCCATTACTCACATTCGCTCTTGTAGAATAGCTAAGGATGCTTGGGATACACTTACCGCTTTATACCATGCAAGGAATGAGGCTCATGTTGCTTACCTACGAAAGGAGTTCGAGAGTGAGCACATGAATGAAGGAGATTCCATGGACAGTTTTGTGGCCAAGATCAATGATTTTAAGGAACAATTGATTTCTAGTGATGAAGTCTTGCCTTACACTTCACTTGTGTAGAGTGTTCTAAATGGTCTTCCTGATTCATACCAAAATTTTTCTTCTACTCTTGGTTTAATGATGAAAGGCAATAACAATGCCTTAACATTTGAGGAGTTAGTATCTATTCTATTGTAGGAAGATCAATCTAGTTAGAACATGTCCATTATGCATGCTGCAGATCAAGCTTTCCTGGCTAGTCAAAAGGGCAAAGGTAAATGGAGCTCTTCTCCTAGTAAGTAGAAATCTGCTAATTCTGCACAATCAAAGAAGGATGATAGAGACAAGAAGAAGACAAAAAGTAGAAATTATTTTGCAAATACTGTGACAGAAATGATCATTTCATAAACAGTTGTCCAAAACTGGTTGCTAAAGAGGCAAGGAAGAAAGAGGTTGGAATGGTTGTCGTAGAGTATCCTAATATTGTGTAGAATTAAGAATGGGCATTTACCATTGTTTGGAGTTACCACTCTACACCCGAAACAAAGTCTCCTAATATTGTGTAGAATGAAGAATGGGCGCTTTCCACTGTTTGCAGTTATGACCTGTCTTCTCATGAACAATGTATGTTTGTAGTAGACTCTGATGTTTGGTACTTTGATAGTGGGGTAACCAAACATATTACCTTGCAGCCTAGTTTCTTCACTTCATTCAAGCCTGCCCCTATAGGGAATACTGTCAGATGTGCCAACAACTCCTCTTATCCTATCATGGGAGTTGGTAAGATCATTCTAACTACTATTGATGGTACTTCTTTTACATTGTCAGATGCTTTATTTGTGCCATGGATCCAAAACAATCTGTTATCAATTTCAGCTTTAGTCAAGATTGGCTTGGTTGTGAAATTTGTTGATGAGAGATGTATAGTTCATGATCTGTCAAATGGTGATATCATTATTACGTATGGAACTTTATGTTGTGGGATTTTTATTCTCATAGACAATGAAAACTTTGTGAATGATTCAGCATGTGCAGTAAATGGCGTTCAGGCTGTGTGAGATGCAAAGCTTTGGAATGCACGCTTTCACCGTCTAAATTTCGCTAGTTTGCTATCTGTGCAAAAATTTGAAATGGTCACCTTTCTACCCAAACTTCAGGCGTCTATTAATGAATGCTATATTTTGAGCAAAATGTAGCATTGCAGCTTGTTCCCAAAAGATGGTCCAACTCGAGCTGCTAAGATATTGTAGCTTGTCCACAATGATCTCTGTGGTCCTATGTAGAGACCCTACTTTGGAAACTATCTAGACTTCATGACTTTCAATGATGATTTTTCCAAGCATGCATGGGTATATCCATTGAAAGAAAAGTCCAAAGTGTTTATATGCTTGAAAGAGTTTCTAGTTTTGGTTGAAAATTTGTTTGCATGTAACATAGGCACCCTCTATTCTGATTGAGGGGGGAAATATATGTCTTTTAGTTTTAATGCATTTCTCCCTGAATGTGGGATAAAACATCAGTGTACAATGCCATATACACCTCAACAAAATGGAGTTGTTGAACTAAAGAATAGGTCACTCATAGAGATGGCGAGGTATATGGCCAAGAGTCAGACTTTACCACATAGATTCAGGCTTGAGGCTATTATGTGTGCAACATATGTACTTAATAGGTGTCCCACTAAAGAATTGTAGTCTATCACTCCATATGAGGCTTGGCATGGTCACAATCCATCTTTTGCTCGCCTACATGTTTTTGGTTGTCTAGCATATGCATTAGTGCCAAAACAAAAACATAGGAAATTTAATCACAAAGAAGTGAAACATATTTTTGTTTGGTACATTTTTGAAAGCAAATGATATCGTCTATATCATCCACAGAATAAATGCATTTTGGTTAGCCGTGATGTTGTTTTTGTGCAAGATGCTATTCAGCCATTACTTTCATGTACTAAGGAGACATCAGTTAGCTTCAAAGACATGCATGACACTTTGCTACCTCTTTTTATAGGTGGAAAGTCTAGTGATGTTCATAATGAGGGAACTTCTCAGCCTTTACAAATTTCATGTGATGATATAGATCATTCCATTTTTTATCCACGTTTACATGATGAACTTTTTTATGGGAGAACTAATATTGAGGAGGAAAAAACTATGCCAAAATGGCTAGTGTAGACTTTGCGTGATGCACCTCTATCATATTATACTTGTTCTGGTTCTCATAGTGCTTGTTTTGCATCACATTGCTATGTTATGGCTACCTCTAGTCTATGTGATGAGAATGAGCCTCTTTCATTTGATGAAGCACAAAATTTAGAAAATTAGATGGCTGCTATGCAATCTAAATATGATGTTATAATGAAGAATGGTGACTAGTCTTTATGTGACTTGCTGCCTAGCCAGAAGGCCATTGGCACTAAGTGGGTATACAAGATAAAGCATAAGCCTAATGGAACAATTGACAAGTATAAGGGTAGGCTTGTTGCAAAGCGTTTTGCTTAGGAAAGAGGCATTGATTTTGATAAGATCTTTGGTCCTACTTGCCGAATGACTAGTGTTCATAGTATTTGTGCACTTGCAACTCATCATGGTTGGAATGTACCTCAATTGGACATTAAAACTGCATTTTTAAATGGTGATTTGCATGAATAAGTGTATATTTTTTATCCCCATGGATTTGTGCACAAAGGGCATGAAAACAAAGTGTGCAAGTTGAAAAAGGCATTATATGGTTTGAAAGAAGCACCACGTGCTTGGTATGAAAAGCTACATACCTATCTGGTTGCACATGGGTTTGAGAAGAGTCCAAGTGAGAGCACCTTATATGTTTAGCATGCAAATGATGTGCTTCTAATCATTGTTGTCCTCATGAGAAGCATATTATTGATTTTAAGACTGATTTGCATGCCTCATTTGAGATGTCAGATTTAGAGCACTTGCATCATTATTAAGGAGTTCAATTCATGCTAGTTGATGGCAGAATAGCTCTATGTCAAACAAAATATATTGACACATTATTGTAGCATTTTGGTCTTGAAGAGTGCAAACCTATTACCACTCCGATGGAGATAGGTTTTCTATTGAGTTTTTATGATGGTGGAGATGTATCGGATGTTGTTGTCTATCAATAGGCTGTTGGATACTTGATTTACTTATGCATCACTCAGTTAGATGCGCCGAGTGATGCTGTTCTCTATCAATAGGTTGTTGGATGCTTAATTTATTGAGTTTGGTGTTTATGCATTGCCTAGGTGTCAAGCATTGGCAGGCAATTAAGTGCATCTTTTGCTACTTGAGTGCTACCCGACTACTTTGATGTTTTATCCCAAGGGGGGATCACTACCACCAAATTTAAATAATTTTTTTAAATCTGACTAGCTTGGTTGTTATGACACTCGTATGTCCACTAATGGCTTTTGCTTCATGATTGGTAGCTCATGTATATCTTGGTTGATCAACAGTATAACTTCAAAACTTTGATTAAACTTATAGGCTTGTACTTAGTGCAATAAAACGGTATATGTGAATTGAATAGTTGATGCAAGAAAACCTATCAACTCAAATTGTGACTATGCAAAAACTTCTAATTTAGAAGAGAAGATTGACTTCAAATGCCCAGTGCTCTAAGCCTCATTACAATGGATCAAATTCCTCTCATAGAAAGTTTTCCAATAGTGTGAAGAGTTTTACATCAATAGGGGGTCACCCCAACTTTTTAGGGTATACTAGACAAAGACTTCGAGGAAAAGAATTAGCTCCAGAATAAAATACTAGAATTGAAATTATATGAAATTTTTAACCATAAAAGTAGACGCCAATACCTTTTTAGTGAGCCCTTATGCAGGCAAATTGGACTTTTGAGCTGTGAAAACCAGCCTCTGCAATCTTGGTGACTTGAAGGAGATGATATAGAGAAATGAGGAGCAAATAAGATGATGATGATGAGAATTTATACAAGTACATGGAATTTGTATATACACTCCTTGGAGTTCTCCTTGTCGTTCACGATGAGTCTGACAACCATATTTGAATTCATATCTCACATGTCAACCCTCTGAAATGCTGTCGTTACCCGATGTCCCTTGTCGTCACCACAATTGCTGGCATCTTTCTAAGAAAAATTCATCATCACTGGTGCTGGAACCTTTCGAGAAAACTTATGGATGAGAGCATCCTCAGATTCGGATGCAGAAATATCAGCAGCGAGTCACTGGTAATTCGTTAAGCTTACGCAGACACGCACACACAATTTGAGATTCATCATTCCACATGCTGTATACAGTGGTCTGTACATGAGTCCACTCCTCATGCGACGAGCCATAGACAGTTGGAAAGCTTATAAGAGTGATTCCTCTTAGAATTTGCTTGCTTGTGCAACAGTTGTGGCCTAATGGTTTACGCCCTGAACTTTGAGGGAAGATATCTCGGGTTCAATTCCTGTGGCTGAACGTACCTTCTGGAATCCAAGAGCTGATGGGTGCCTCTACTTTACGAGGTTCGGTGTCTTCGTTATTTCCTATTCATTGTAACTTCAAAAAAGAAATAATCTTCTTGCTTTGGAAACTGTGTAAAGCTTGTCATGAACTTTTTTTTTTATATATATAAAGGAAGTTCGGCATTAGCCTACTCTCCCGGACTTGAATTAAATAAAGAGAAGTATAAGAGAAGGGGACTAGTGCCCACGGGACCCCCCGAATCCCACAAAGCAGGGGAAGCTTTTACAGAGCTTAGATGGCATTACAAAGAAGGTTAATCACCCTCTCATCACCCTCATGTGGGGCCCACTTGGGTTTAAGCTTGTTATTGATCAAAAGGAGTACTTGATGATGCCTGAAGGGGGGGGATTTCTTACCGTTATCAATCCTTTTGCCAAGGAGGAACAAAGATTTCTCAATTGACCACTCTTTGGGGGAGTCACCGAAGTTGAAAGAACATCTTTCCCGCCAGATTTTCCATAGGACCTCCCCTCTGATGGCGTTCCAGAGAGGCGCGGAGCAGCCGATCGCTTCTCCCAGCAGGGCCTGCTTCCAACTGAGATGCTTCTGAAGTCTAATTTTCTTTCCAACCGTCTGCCAGAGTCTGTTGGAGTTTGGGCAGGTAAAAAAGATGTGTGAAACATCTTCGATAGACCGGTAGCAGTGTTTGCACCAGGGAGGAATCCCACAAAATTTGCTAGCCTTAAGGTTGGTCCAGATTCCATGATGAAGAATTTGCCATAATAGGACAGACTTTTGGATTTCTATGAGGGGGTGCCAGATAGCCATGAACTTCATGTCCCACCGAAGCCACGTCCATGACAGGCACCACTTCTTGTTGAGGTTAACCTGATAGTCAATCGTTTCTTTGATGTTCGGGATTTTTGATAGGCTATCCCCATTGTTCCATTTGAGACCAAGCCAGCTCGACGTGTCGTGTCCCATGAGAAGTCGAACTTTGTGTCGATCCCATGCGAGACATCTGCTTTGCAAAGTGTTCCATTCTTCATACGAAATGTTGACGTAAGGGTCAATATCCTCGAAGTTGATCCAGTGGTTGGTGTCTTGTTTCCAGAGATGTTTCTATTTTTTGAAGCCTTTGTTCCATAACTTGTTGGCGTTATGAATGTTCCAAGATTCCACACTCCGGATGCCATGGATCGAAAAGCAGATCGAGTCGTTTTGTCTGATACCGGTTGCCCACTTCTAGTCTTCACTTATTCTTGTGTAGCTTCTGACTTTATTCCAACTCTTCCATAGGGAGCACACGAGATTTGATCCTTTCGGGAAGATGGGGATTGGGGAAAACAGCAAGGTCAAGATATCAAGGTTTTTCCAATTTGGGAAGCCCATGAGAGCCAACTCATTCTTGTTTCTGAAGATCAACTTGGCCCATGAGGCCTCCCCGTTGCACCAAGCCTTAATCATCCATTTGGCTGCCAGTTTGTTAGCCATGCACCCAATGTCCAGGATACCAAGGCCCCCATTATCTCTATGATTGGTGTAGATGGACCACTTGATTTTAGGCACCCCCTCCTATTGTGGTCGCCCGTCCAAAGGAAGTTTTTACAAATACTATCTAGTTTGGACAGATCTTGCTCTTTCCGTCTCCAACAAGAAAGGAAATAAATGGTAGATGATAAGAGGAATGTGTTGATAACCATAGCACGACCAGCAATATTGATTTGCATACCTCTCCAATAGTTAAGCTTGTTTTCGAGTTTGGCCAGCACCCAGTTCCATCGTTGTTCCATAGAGACACCCAACCCCAAGGGAATCCCAAGAAGCCGAAAAATTTGGCCGTGCTGAATGGTTTGATAGCCATGATCAGTGAGAAGGTCGGGCTGTGACCCAACAATAGCTCTAAAGGCTGTCTTAGAGTGGTTGATTGTGGATCCAGAGGCGTCACAAAAGGTAGCTAGATACCTCTAGAACGTCTCCAAGCTAGTACTATCATTGTGAACAAACACGTTCATATCATCCGCAAAAAGTCTCATGGTGATCTGGCTGTGGTCATGAGGCAAACAGAGGCCTTTGATATTACCAGCTTCCACTTGATGCTCCACCAGCCTGCTAAGCCCTTCCGTGGCAATGGCAAAGAGGAGGGGAGCCAATGGGCACCCTTGTCTCATAGATCTTCTAAGCTTGATCACCTTCGAAAGTTTGCCATTAATGTTAATTTGGGTCGATGCGTTTCCTAGAAGAGTCGTGATCATCTTGGTGAATTTCTGACTACATCCAAGATCTTGGAGCGACTGCAAAATATAGTCCCATTCCAGCCTGTCGTAGGCTTTATCAAAGTCGATCTTGAGGAAGACCACATCTTGTTTAGATTCATTTGCAAATTCAAGACCTTCCAAGATATCTATAATGGTTTCCAAAATTGACCTGCCTTTGATGAAACCTTTATGGTCCTCGCTTAACCACACTCTCAAGTGGCAAGAGATTATGTTAGCAATGACTTTGGCAATGATCTTGTATCCTGTTTGGAGCATTGTAATAGGACGCCAGTTCTCTATTCTATTCTTTTCCCTTTTTTTGTGTATTAACTTGATAATGCCATTGTTGATACAAGAAGGAAGCGCGCCAAACTTGAGCGCCTCTTGCCAAACCAGACGAAGAGGGGTGGCCACCACCAACTTGAAGGATTTAAAGAACTCATTAGTGAGCCCGTCGGGTCCCGGGCTTTTACCAGAAGGGAGGGCATCAATGACCTCAATGATTTTTGCATCAGAGATAGGGGCATGTAGCAGGGAACGAAGGTTGAGTGGAATCCTATGGGGGAAACCCTAGATATGGCAGCCATACAGTCCCTTCTATGGTGGGAGAGGGGGTTCGAGGTCCCCAGGAGTCTCGTGAAGTGCCCTTCAATGATCCCAAAATTATCTTCTTCCGTATTGCAAACATTGCCATTTAGCAGTAAGGGGATCGATTCTCTGTTATGTTTCCTTTTAAGGATACGACACATCTCTTTGGTGGGTTTGTCGGCTTTGCCAGCCCACCACTCCTTGAAGAAAATTTGGAGATTTTTCCTTTGTATTTCTTCCTCCTATTTCAACAGCGCTCTAATTTTTTGAAGACCTTTTTGAGCTTGAGATTTCCCTTTGTTCACTTCCTCCTCGAGCCTCCAGAGTCTATGATATAGAGCTTCTCTACAAGCCCGCCGCACAGCCTCGAGCATCTTCTTGGATCTAATCATGATCTGTCGTGACTTATCGACCGCACTTCTCGAGCACTTGGCAGGGGACAAGCCGGAGGCGAATGCCTCCTTCCACACATCAGCAATTTCTTGATGGACGGAGGGGAGAGAGAAGGAGGGTGCATAGGCGTGGAACCAAGGAGCCTTACGAATCTTGGTGAAAGGTTGGAAATTGATAACGATCGGGTAGTGATCAGAGATGGTGAGGTCGGTGCGTTGTGTGAGGGAAGGGTGGCCCCACTGATGAGTAAAACTCTGAGAAATGTTGCATCTATCAAGTCTAGCTTTCCTCAGGTCCTCACCCGCTTGGAGATTTGAATAACATGTCAGTTACCCCCTCCAGCAACTTGTACTACAATCTGGAAAAGGAGATCAATGAGTTTGACTACCCAAGTGGGAACCAACTTGAGGTGGAAACCAACGACAAAGCCCTAGAGATCCCTAACAATTGTCATGAAATTTTTGATGTATAAAGCAACGAAGCCATCACTTTTCGGTCCGAAATTTGCCCGATAGGATGACAGAACACATCAGCTAATGATGATGGATGTTGAAGCGTCTTGTCTTTCTTGAACAGGACGACGGGACATATGAACTTTCCGCAAAGCATGAATTTTGGCTTTTTGTACATTTACTATCTACACACTACCATATCCTTTTTTTTTAATAAAAGAAGTTCGGCCTTAGCCTATTCTCCCGGAATTTAATTAAAATAAAGAAGAAAATTTACAAGTGAATGGGACCCCCCAAATCCCACAAAGCAGGGGAGGAGTATGTGAAGCTAGAGGGCATTACAAATGAGGTGGATAAATCTATCATCACCCTCATAAGGGACCCATTTGGGTTTCAGCTTATTGTTTTCGAGGAGATAAATATAGTGGTGTCTAAACAGTGGAGATCTCTTATCTCGAGAGATTCTTTTACCTAGAAGAAACAAGGATTTCTCGATTGACCATTCCTTAGGAGAATGGTCAAAATTGATAGCACATCGCTTCCTCCAAATCTTCCAAAGGGTCTCACCCCTAATGGCATTCCACAGCCTCGATGAGCAGCCGACCGCTTCACCCAACAACACCTGTTGCCAATTGATTTGGTGCGTGAGTCTCAATATCCAGGTCACGTGACGCCAGATAACATGGGACTTGGGGCAATCGAAGAACAGATGAGCTAAATCTTCGATGCATCGATGGCAACACTTGCACCATGGTGGCACACCACAAATTTTGTTAGCCCTTGCATTGGACCAGATACCTTTGTGCAAGATCTGCCACATGAGAACGGACTTTTTGATCTCAATCAAGGGGTGCCAAATAGACATGAACTTTAGTTCCCATCGAAGTTTGGTCCAAGAAAGGCACCATCTCTTGTTAAGAGTGTGATGAACATCTAATTTCTCTTTGAAACTAGGGATTCTGGATAGTTTATTTCCATTGCTCCATTTGAGGCCCTCCAGGCAAGGAAGATCTTGACCACAGAGAAGGTGGGTAGTTGAGCGGTCCCATGCTAAACACCTGCCTTGAAGAAGAGTCCATTCCTCTAGGGTAACTCTAAGTCTCGGGTCCAAGTCTTTGAACCTAATCCACTGGCTGGTCTCTTGTTTCCAGAGTTGTTTCCACTGTTTGAACCCCTTGTTCCATAACCGCTTTGCAGTTTGGAGGTTCCAAGACTCCACCCCCCTAATGCCACCGATCGAGAACCATATAGAGTCATTTTGTCTTATCCCAGCCGCCCACTTCCACTCCTTACTGATTGTGATGAATTGTTTGGCCTTGTTCCAACTCTTCCATAAAGAACACACGAGGCTAGAGCCTTTAGGGGACACTGGGTGGGGGGAGAACAAAAGTGTGAGAATCCCTATGTCCTTCCAACCAGGATGGCCAACTAAGGTAAGGTCTTCCATATTTCTGAAGATCAATTTAGCCCAAGAGGACTCACTATTGCTCCAAGCCTTGATAAGCCACTTTGCTGCTAGCTTGTCAGCCAAACCAACGATATCGAAGATTCCCAAGCCCCCTGAGTCTTTCGGGCTAATGCAAGTTTTCCATTTGATTTTAGGAACCCCCCTCCTATTGGGGTCTCCAATCCAAAGGAAGTTTCTGCAGATTCTTTCCACTTTGGCCAAGTCTTTCTCCTTAGGTCTCCAACACGAGATAAAGTAAATAGTTGTAGAAAGCAAAAATGTGTTAACAACCATAGCACGCCTTGCCAAGTTGACTTGCATACCTTTCCAATGATTTAGTTTGCTATCCAGCTTGGATAGCACCTAGTTCCATCGTTGGTCCATTGAGATGTCGAATCCCATCGGAATGCCGAGGAGACGGAAGACTTGACCTCTAGGGATAACTTGACACCCTTGATCTAACAACATTTGGGGTGTGGGTCCACTGATTACTCTAAAAGCAGTTTTAGCATGGTTGATTTTCGAACCTGACGCCACACAAAAGGTGTCGAAGCACCACCAAAACACCTCAATGTTGTTAATGTTGTTGTGCACAAAGGCATTCATGTCATCGAAAAAGAGTCTCGCAATCATTTGGCCGTGATTTAGAGGTAGGGAAAGGCCCTTAAGATTGCCAGTGTCCATGTGATGCTTTAATAGGCGACTGAGTCCATTAGAGGCGATAGCGAAGAGTAATGGAGCTAGATGGCAGCCTTGCCTGATTGATCGTTTTAAACGAATGGGCTCAGAGAGCTTACCATTGATGTTTATTCTAGTTGAAGCGTTTCCAAGAAGAGTGGAAACCATCTTCGTGAACTTTTGGCTGCATCCAAGGTCTTTCAATGATTGAAGAATAAAGTCCCATTCCAATCTGTCATACGCTTTGTCAAAGTCAATCTTAATGAATACCAGATCTTGTGCAGACTCCTCAACAAACGCAAGGCCTTCCCAAATGTCGACAATTGCTTCAAGTATAGATCTACCTTTGATAAAACCTTTCTGGTCCTCACAAAGCCATGACTTTAAATGACAAGAGATTTTGTTGGCGATAACTTTTGCAATTATCTTGTATCCTATTTGGAGCATGGTAATCGGTCGCCAGTTTTCAATTTTGTTCTTATCTCCCCTTTTGTGGATTAACTTGATGACTCCATTATTAAGACACTCAGGGAAGGCACCAAAGGAGAGAGCCTCTTGCCACACCAGACGCAGTGGGGTGGCCACCTCATGTTTGAAGGACTTGAAAAACTCATTGGTGAGGCCATCAGGACCCGGGCTTTTCCCATTGGGAAGAGCATCAATAACCTCGATAATTTCATTCTCAGAAATGTTAGCATCCAGTAGAGAAATCATGTTCTGTGGGATTCTAGATTGATCAATCCTAGAGATGGTTGCCATGGAGTCACGCCTGTGCGGGGAGAGAGGAGCTGAGACCCCGAGAAGATGGGTAAAGTGCTCGACGATGATAGATCTATTCTCAACTTCTGTGCTACATTCGGTTCCATTGTTGTCGACCAATAAGGGGATGGATTCCCTAGCTTGTTTCCTTTTGAGGATGTTACACATCTCTTTCGATGGTTTGTCAGCCTTCCCCGCCCACCAATCTTTGAAGAATATTTGAAGATTTTTCCTTTGAACCTCCTTCTCTAATCTTAGTCTTCCCCTGATTTTCAAAAGACCTTGTTGGCAATATAATTTACCTTTGTTCACCTCTTCTTCAAGCTGTGAGAGCCTCCGGTACACCATTTCTCTTCTTTTTTTCTGGATATCTCTTATGGCCTTTTGAGTCCTTATCAGAATTTTTCGAGTCCTTTCCACTGTGCTTCTCCAGCACTTAGCCGGTTCATTACAGTAGGCAAAGGCTTCCACCCACACTCTAGAAATTTCTTGGTGGACAGAGGGGAGGGAAAACGATGTCTGAATAACATGAAACCAAGGGACTTTCTGGAGCATGGGAGTCGGTTTGAAACATAGAGTACTCGAGTAGTGGTCCGAGATAGTCAGGTCCATGTGTTGGGAAATCAAAGGAATACCCCACTCGAGGATGGTGTTTTGATCGATGTAACATCTATCAAGTCTTGCTTTCCTCAAAGAGTCCCCAAATTGGAGATTTGACCAGGAGAACCCCTTCATGTCTTTCACCTCGACCAGGTCAAGATGGAGCTTGATTTTATCCCATATCTCTTTCTTCTGGCCGTTAATAATTTTTCCCTTGCTATTCCATCGGTCCCCAGGAAATTCAACCATGTTGAAGTCCCCAGAAATCACAACATTATGTGAGAGGAAGTCGAGGGAAGCCCAAGTATCAATTCTATCTACTTCACCATTAGGGGCATAAATTGAGACCATAGGGAACTGAAAAGGGAACCCGATAGAGGCAGCAATCCAACGATCATTTCGACCTTCAAAAGTCAAGGTCACACTACCAGACAAGGAGTGACTAATACCGATTGCAGCACCCCCTGTCCCCCTAGGGTGAGAAGTGGAGAACCAAAGGTGGTTCGGAGAAATGCATTTAAGCTGTTTCTGGAGATCCTCTCCGTCGATTTTAGTCTCTTGTAAGCAGATAAACTCAGGGTTGAGGGACTTGTCTCTAAACCACTGGCCAAGAATGGCCGCTCTTGACGGGTTCGACAAGCCCCTGATCTTTAGTGATGTGAATTTCATTATTGATGGTTGCCCTCTTTGAGGGGAGGGACCCAATCTTTTTTCTTCTTGTGATCTTCTTTTTTCCTCCCAGCTTCTTGACTTAGGATCCTACTCTTGAGGGGGCTCTTCCATGGCATGCCTGATGGTTGTTTTCCTTTAAGCTTTGACTTTTGCTGTGGTAATCTTGGAATGCATACCGGAAGGGTAGGACCAAGGAAGGAGCTTTCACCATCTGGGTTGTCTTCATTGCTAGTCGTAAAGCCTTCCTCTTTACTCGTGGTGTAACCTTCTTGGTTGTCTTCTTTGCTGGTAGAGCACCCTAGGGAATTTTCAGTGGGGTTTTCTTCATAATGGTTGTCCCCTGGGAAGTCGACCTCATTAATCTCCTTTTCTAGGTTACAATACATGTTATTCAAAGGAGCAATTGTCGTAGTGTTCCTTGCTGTTGATCTTCGAGGGCTAACTTTCCTCTTGCGTCTTACTTCAGTGAATCCTTCTGAATCCGTCTCAGTAACGAGAGTTCCCTCTTCTTCCTCCATCGGAGGGGGATGACCCCGAGTGTCAACTTGAGGGAGAGGATCCAGGATCCCATCTGGTTTAACCGTGTTTTTATTGGTACTTTTCTTCAAGGGGTAGTCTTTGATCCTATGACCTTGATGCCCGCAACAGAAGCACGCATTTGGCAAATTCTTGTAAGTAACCTCCTGTGTCTAAGTCTTACCATCTCCACAGTTTATGGAGATTTTCGATGGAAGGACCTGGTTCAGGTCTGTTTCAACACAGATCTGTGGGTGCCATCTTGCATTGAAAGAATGTTGAGCCCCAACGTAGATTAACCCCCCAACATCCTCTCTTGAGGCCATCGGACGACCGATCGGATAAACGATTTCTCGAAGAAATCCATAAAGAAAGTACGGCATATTGGGAAGCTCTACCCAAAGCGGGTAACGAAGAGGCTTTGATCTGTTTGGCACAAAGTCTGGGGTCCACTTAAATAGGCAAAGGGTGGACCGGCCCACTTGCCAGGAGCCGGCTTGCAGGGCTTGGAAGGCCATCTCTTCATTCTCAAACACGAGAAGCAGTTGATTCACTGGCAAGAATTGACATTTGCACACAATTAGGCCACGCGGGAACCATCAATGCGAAGCCAACTTCTCACACTTTCTAGAGGGGGCCTAGGGCCAAAAACTTGACCGATGAGACAAGTTTTCATCAGTTCTTCTTGCTTTGCCATCACATATTCTTTACACAATGAAACCACCGGAAGGTCGACGTCCGGTGAGGCAGAATCCCTCCCGAGGGGGCACTGTGACTCTGGGGGGGCCACGTTGCACAAGACCAGCGAGAGAATAAATGTCGACATTAGAGAGAAAGGTATTGAAGAACTCAGAAAAAAAAAGGATAGGAAATCACCAATCCCACACGAGGCTCATTGAAAACTCTGCGAACTTCCGATTAAATCTGAGTAATTTCCTTACTTTTTCCCCAACAAGTGGTCCGCGAAAGTATGTCTCTCGGAGCAGAAGTTTGGAGTGTTGAGCACACAACAATTTAAGTTTCAAAACAAAGCTCTTATTCGTCTATTTCCTTTTCAATTAAACCTCACACTGGCCTGTTAAAACTTTTTTGCTAAAGATGAGCGAAAAAGAAGGAGATATTCATGAATCACTAAAACCACACCCGTTCTCCAAGGCGCCGATGAAAACAGTAATCCTTAGGTCTCCTTGAAGGCAGCACAGGCGACGTCAAGAATGGGCCTCCGTTAGCAGCATCCAGCAACCTCCTCCGTGCTCCGTCATCTTCCTGATCTTAAGCTCCTTCTTGGGTCTTAGGAAGAGAGCCAGCAGCTACAACAGTACATCATTTCCAATTCACGGTGAGATCCACTGGATCTGTATATCAGCTAGACGAAATTGAAGCAGAATAACATGATAGAAACGGAATTACACTGCCATATCCTTGTAGTCTTACAGCCTTCCTTTCGTAATGCCGTAGAGCTATAATACCTGCAAGCTGCCATATACTTTCGTAATGCCGTAGAGCTATAATACATCGAACGACGTGCAACGACGGCATTGGAGATTGTTGCCTACCTGCACGCTACCATACAAATGGCAGCGAAGCAGGATTCAATCCAATTTACGTAGAGGACATTTATCCTCGATTCTCAACTCGATCTCAAGGCACCAGTAAAGCGAGCACGTCCATTTGTAATGCCCTCTAGGTTGCCATACTCCTCCCCTTCATTGTGGGATCTCGGGGTCTCATGGCCACTAGTCCCATTCACTTGTAATTTTTCTTCTTTATTTTAATTAAAGTCCAGGAGAATAGACTAAGGCCGAACTTCCTTAAAAAAAAAAGAGGGGCACTAGTAAAGCGAGCACGTCCAGGGTATACAAACATTGAAAGAGATGTGTAACATCCTTAAAAGGAAACAAGTTAGGGAATCCATCCCTTTCTTGGTCGACAACAATGGGATCAAATGTAGCACGGAAGTTGAGAATAGATCTATCATCGTCGAGCACTTCACTCATCTTCTTGGGGTCTCAACTCCTCTTGCCGCACACAGGCATGAGTGCATGGCAACCATCTGAAGGGTTGGTCAACCTAGATTCCCATAGAACATGAGTTCTCTGTTGGATGCTAACATTTCTGAGAACAAAGTTATCGAGGTTATTGATGCTCTTCCCAATGGAAAAAGTCCGGGTCCTGAGGACCTCACCAATGAGTTTTTCAAGTCCTTCAAGCACGTGGTGGCCAACCCGCTGCATCTGGTGTGGCAAGAGGCTCTCTCCTTCGGTGCCCTCCCTTAGTGTCTTAATAATGGTGTCATCAAGTTAATTCACAAAAGGGGAGATAAGAACAAAATTGAAAATTGGCGGCCAATTACCATGCTCCAAATTGGATACAAGATAATTGCCAAAGTTATCGCCAATAGAATCTCTTGTCATTTAAAGTCATGGCTTTGTGAGGACCAGAAAGGTTTTATCAAAGGTAGATCTATACTTGAAGCATATGTCGATATTTGAGAAGGCCTTGCGTTTATTGAGGAGTCTGCACAAGATTTGGTATTCATTAAGATCGACTTCCACAAAGCATATGATAGACTGGAATGGGACTTTATTCTTCAATCACTCAAAGATCTTGGATGCAGCCAAAAGTTCACGAAGATGGTTTCCACTCTACTCGAAAATGCTTCAACGAGAATAAATATCAACGGTAAGCTCTCTGAGCCCATACGTTTCAAAAGATCTATCAGGCAAGGCTGCCCACTGGCTCCACTCCTCTTCGCTATCGCCTCTGATGGCCTCAGTCGCCTATTAAAGCATCACATGGATGCTGGCAATCTCAAGGGTCATTCCCTACCTCTAGGTCATAGCCAAATGATTGAGAGACTCTTTGCCAATGACATGAATGCCTTTGTACTTAACAATATCAACTACATTGAGGTGTTTTGGAGTTGCCTCGTGCAACAACCTAAGAATTACTGTAGACGTTGCACAGATAAACATGCTGCTATAGACTTGCCTTCTTGGACTAGGTGATGCCTCCCCAACCAGGAGATTACGTGATCAAGTCCCCAACGCTGTCGTACTGAATTGAGGTCATTTTGTAATCTCCGATAGGAGATACATCCGTTCGGCTTCCGACCAAAATTCGTGAATTTGATCTGCAGCGTTGATTGAAAAGCTTGTGTATGGACACAATGTGACTATTGTCCTCTTGGATGAAAGAATCCTTCATAAGAAGCATGTCGCAGTTCAGAATTTGCATACGCGCTTAGCTCTGCCATTATATCGCGTGACTTGTAACCACGTGGTTGTGGGTTCAACACTCGGGGGCTGCAATCTTTGATCACTTAAAGATTCTGGGATTAAACTTCTTTTACTCTGCTGTACACTTCGGACGCAGGCCCGCGAGCAGGAGTAGCCGTGAGCGAAGTCATGAGCGCATCTCGCAAAGAAGAAGAAGTTCAATATCCTCTAGAAAAATCATATTAATGTGAATGATGAAAATCATGTGCAGGTCTCCATTAAAGCTTAAGAAGAAGGTGGTAATCCCTCAAGGTCTCCATGAAAGCTAGCCGAGAGCTCTGATACCAATGCAAGAGAACAAGGATTACGACCACCACATGCTTGAGAGATAACTCTCCTCCCAACCTTATGCCTGTATATATAGCTGCTTGAATCAACGAGGACCACAAATGTAACTAGAGTCCACAAGTGCATGTGTGATCTCCACCACTCCTTTCCTACCTTCCACTAGAGTCCACTAGTGGTTGTTGTACTCACCTCTTGAGTTAAGTCCACTGGACTCAAGTTAACGTGAATTAACTTGAGTTAGAAGGCTCTATAGCTCTTTGGGCAAAACTCTCTTCCCATGCTCCCCATGGGGGTTGAACCCAAGACTTCCTCCTTCACAACCATGAGACTTAACCACTAGGCTAAGTGGATCAGTTGAATATGAGAGCACATGACTTATACTTGAGTCTATCTTGAGATCTTTGGTTCTACAAACGAGTGACCAAACGGTATCCGATTTCAGATCTGTCTGAAGCAATCGGATCCCTAACCATAGACTTACTTTATTACACCTCGACACCTTCTGTGTGGCATCAAGTTCAAAAATCAACCATGCTAAAAGTGCTTAAACTAAATCATTGGAAAGGTATGCAAGCCAGCTTTGCCGGGCGTGCAATGGTTGTTAGCACATTCATGCTTTCTACGACTATTTACTTTATCTCGTGTTGGAGACCTAAGGAGAAAGAATTGGCCAAAGTGGAAAGACTCCGTAGAAACTTCCTATGGATTGGGGACCCCAATAGGAGGGGGATTCCCAAAATCAAATGGGAAACTTGCATTAGCTCGAAAGACTCGGGGGATCGAGTATTTTGGATATCGCTGGGTTGACTAACAAGTTGGTGGCAAAGTGGTTTATCAAGGCCTGAAGAAATAGTGAGTCCTCTTGGGCTAAATTCATCTTCAGAGACTTGAAAGATCTTACCTTAGTTGGTCTTCCTGGTTGGAAGGACATTGGGATCCTCACACTTTTGTTCTCCACCCACCCGGTGTCCCCTAAAGGCTCTGTCCTCGTGTGTTCCTTATGGAAGAGTTGGAACAAAGCCAAACAATAAATCAATGATGAGTGGAAGTGGGCAGCTGGGATAAGACAAAATGACTCTATCTAGTTCTGGATCATTGGCATTAGGGGTGTAGAGTCTTGGAGCCTCCAAACTACTAAGCAGCTATGGAACAAGGGGTTCAAACAGTGGAAACACCTCTGGAAACAAGAGACCGGCCAGTGGATCAGGTTTGAAGACTTAGACCCGAGACATAAAGTTACCCTTGAGGAATGGACGCTTCTTCAAAATAGGTGTTTAGCGTGGGACCACTCAACTACCCCCCTTCTCTGCGGATAGGATATTCCTTGCCTGGAGGGCCTCAAATGGAGTAATGGTAACAAACTATCCAGAATTCCCAACTTTAAAGAGAACTTAGATGGTCATCACACTCTTAACAAGGTGTGATGCCTTTCTTGGACCAAACTTCGATGGGAACTAAAGTCATGTCATGATTTGGCACCCCCTAATTGAGATCAAAAAGTCCCTTCTCATGTGGTAGATCTTGCATAAGGGTATCTCATGCAATGCAAGGGCCAACAAAATTTGTGGTGTGTCTCCATGGTGCAAGCGATGCCATCGATGCATCGAAGATTTAGTTCACCTTTTCTTCGATTGCCCCAAGTCCCGTGTTATTTGGTATCACATGACATGGATTTTGAGACTCACGAACCAAATCAATTGGCAACAGGCGCTATTGGGTGAGGCGGTTTGCTGCTCATCAAGGCTGTGAAATGCCATCAGTGGTGAGAATCTTTGGAAATTTGGAGGGAGTGTTGTGCTATCAACTTTGGCCAAACCCCAAAGGAGTGGTCGATTGAGAAATCCTTGTTTCTTCTAGGTAAAAGAATCTCTCGAGATAAGAGATCTCCACCATTTAGACACCACTATATTTATCTCCCCGTTGATAACAAGCTGAAACACAAATGGGTCCTGCATGAAGGACATGATAGTTTTGTACGCCTCATTTGTAATGCCCTCTAGCTTACCAAACTTGTCTCCTCCATTGTGGGATTTGGGGGGTCCCATGGGCACTAGTCTCATTCACTTGTAACCTTTCTTATTTATTTTAATTAAAGTCTGGGAGAATAGGCCAAGGCTGAACTTCCTTAAAAAAAAAAAACATAGAAATGTAATATGCTATTACTACCGGAGCGGTATATATATATATATATATATATATATATATATATATATATATATATATATATATCCTTACATAAAGTTCCAAAGATATGGTAACCGTACCTGCTTATCTTCGAAAGTTATGTACTGGATATAAATTCTTACCATATTCATTATCATAGTAAGACAAATGTGGCCTTAGCAGCCATATCAATCTTCCGTCGATATTTTCAACATTGTAATCAAGGCTTACCTTTAAATTGCGCCCGCTAGAGTCAAACCTCCGGCCGGTCTCACGTTTGCTTGTGGAACTCGCCCAAATAAATTACTATTAAGTGGAATCTGTAAAAAAAAAAAACCCGATGAGGCATCTTTTTTTATCGCTTTAGTGCTTTGTCTTTGAAAAAAGAGGAAAAGAAAAAAAAGAAGAAAAAAAAAAGAAGAAAAAAGAAAAAGAAAAAGAGAAAAGATTCGAAAGGAAAAAAAAAAAGAAGAGAGCTACCGTTTATTGTGGGATTTTTGGGCTCTTCTAGATGCTTCTCTTCTCAGAGTTGTAGAAAAAGCTCTTCTTTCTCGGGGTGTCCCTCTTTTGTCATGGATTTGGCGACCCCCTCTCTTGTGAGAAGCAATCTGGCCCCTCCTCCCGGGGAGACCGTTAACCTGGCCTCTTTGTTGGAGGGAGGTTCTTGTGCCGCCCAAGGGACCCTCGAGAGTAATGAACCCCCCTTGGTCTCCCTCAATAGATCCGCAATTTTGTCAACTCAGGAGGAGCTCAAGAAAGTTTGCCTCGTCGGCCAAATGTTCGGCCCTAAGCCCCCGCTCGAAACTGTGCGTCAGTGGCTTCGCAACGAGTGGTTCCCCCGCGGGCTAGTGGTTTGTAAGTGTCAGTTCTTACCGGCAAGCCACTTGCTGCTAGTCTTTGAAAATGAAGATATGGCGTTTCGAGCCCTTAGTGTCGGAACTTGGCAACTCGGCCGGGCGACCCTGTGCCTATTCAGATGGTCCCCTGATTTTACTCCCGACAAATCAAAATCGCTGCGGTACCCCCTCTGGGTTGAGCTCCCTAACCTGCCATACTTCTTGTACAACTTCGTATGGGACATCGTTTCTCCTATCGGCAAGCCGTTGGCCTCACGCGAGGACATTGGTGGTCTCATTTATGAAGGCGCAAAACACTCGTTCAACGCCCGGTGGCACCCTCAAATCTGTGTCGAGGCTGACCTCAGTATGCCACTCCCATCGAAGATCAAACTGGACTTGGGCGAAGGGGTTGCATGGGAGCAAGACATCAGCTACAAAAACCTTCCCAACGCGTGCTTTCGCTGTGGCCAACAAGGTCACAGGATCAAAGATTGCCCTTTGAGACGAAAAAGCAAGCGAAATCAAGAAGCCCCCAAAAATGCTCAAGACAGCAATGGAGCATTGAATCACTCGACGAAAGTAGAGGAACTCAAGGGTCCCCGTAATCCAGAAGCTGATGCAGACGGGTTCATCGAAGTCAGAAGAAGAAGGAAAAGAAGCCCTAGGGCAACCTCTGAGCGAAACAACAAGTCTGTTTCCCCCTCCAGCAACTTGTATTGCAATCTAGAAAAGGAAATCAATGAGTTTGACTACCCAGGTGGGAACCAACTTGAGGAGGACACCGATGTCAAAGGCCTGGAGATCCCTGACAGAAAAGAAACCTTGCAGGAGGGTTACACTACAAGCAAAGAAGACGGCTTTACTACCAGCAACGAAGATAACATGGATAGTGAAAGCTCCATCATCGGATCGACTATTCCGGAAACGGAGCTGAAAACGGTGTCCAACTCTTCCCAGCAGGAGGCATCCCGCAAAGGAAAACAACCTATGGAGTTACCGTGGAAAAGCCCCCACAAGAACCTATTGCTAACTCGGGATCCGATCCGAGCGAAAAAGAAAGATGAACCCAAGAAAAGAAAGGACAAAGCTCCCTCCCGCAAAGAGGGATTACTACGACAATGATCATCATCTCGTTAAATGCTAGAGGGCTAACCGACCCCTCAAGAGCGACCATCATTGGTCAATGGCTTCGCGACATTAGCCTAAACCCAGATTTTATATGTATCCAAGAGATTAAAATTGACGGAGAAGACCTCCAGAAACGGCTTAGACATGTCTCCTCGACCCATGTTTGGATTTCAACGACGCATCAGCGGGGATCCGGCGGAACAGTAATCGGTATCAATCAACTCTGGTTTGAAAAGCTCGAGAACTCCTTTGAAGATGAATGCCATCGATGGATTGCTATTTCTTTCGGTGCTCCCTTTTGCTTTACTTTAGTTTCTTTGTATGCCCCCAATGGGGAGTTAGAGAGACTTAACACTTGGGCCTCCTTGGACTCGCTCCCCCACAACGTGCTTATCTGTGGTGACTTCAACATGGTTGAGGACCCTACGGACAGATGGATGGGCAAGGGTAGGGTCATCGACAGTCGGGAGAAAGAAACGTGGGACAAAACTAAACTACACTTGGATTTGGTCGAATTCAAAGACTCGAAGGGCTTTTCTTGGTCAAATCTCCAAGCAGGCGAGGACCTGAGGAAAGCTAGACTTGATAGATGCTACATCTCCCAGAGTTTTACTCATCAGTGGGGCCACCCTTCCCTCTCGCAACGCACCGACCTCACCATCTCTGATCACTACCCGATCGTCATCACTTTTCAACCCCCCACCAAGATTCGTAAGGCTCCGTGGTTCCACGCCAGTGTGCCCTCCTTCTCTCTCCCCTCCGTCCATCAAGAAATTTCTGATGTGTGGAAGGAGGCATTTGCCTCTGGCTTGTCCCCTGCCAAGTGTTGGAGAAGTGCGGTCGATAAGTCACGACAGATCATGATTAGATCCAGGAAGATGCTAGAGACTGTGCGGCGGGCTCGTAGAGAAGCTCTATATCATAGACTCTGGCGGCTCGAGGAGGAAGTGAACAAAGGAAAATCTCAAGCCCAGAAAGGACTTCGAAAAATCAGAGCGCTGCTGAGATATGAGGAAGAGATACAAAGGAAAAATTTGCAAATTTTCTTCAAGGAGTGGTGGGCTGGCAAAGCCGACAAACCCACCAAAGAGATGTGCCGTATCCTCAAAAGGAAACACAACAGAGAATCGATCCCCTTATTGCTAGACGCAAATGGCAATGTATGCAATACGGAAGAAGATAATTTTGGGATCATTGAAGGGCACTTCACGAGACTCCTGGGGACCTCAAACCCCCTCTCCCACCATAGAAGGGACTGTATGGCAGCCATATCTAGAGTTTCCCCCCACAGGATTCCACCCAACCTTCACTCTCTGCTTCATGCCTCTATCTCTGAAGCCGAAATCATTGAGGTCATCGATGCCCTCCCCTCAGGTAAAAGCCCGGGCCCCGACAGGCTCACTAATGAGTTCTATAAATCCTTCAAGTTGGTGGTTGCCACCCCTCTTCGTTTGGTTTGGCAAGAGGCACTCAAGTTTGGCGCGCTTCCTTCTTGTCTCAACAATGGCATTATCAAGTTAGTACACAAAAAAGGGGAAAAGAACAGAATAGAGAACTGGCGTCCCATTACAATGCTCCAAACAGGATACAAGATCATCGCCAAAGTCATTGCCAACAGAATCTCTTGCCACTTGAGAGCGTGGTTAAGCGAGGAACAAAAAGGTTTCATCAAAGGCAGGTCAATTTTGGAAACCATTATAGATATCTGGGAAGGCCTTGAATTTGCAAATGAGTCTAAACAAGAAGTTGTTTTCCTCAAGATCGACTTTGATAAAGCCTACAACAGGCTAGAATGGGACTATATTCTACAGTCGCTACAAGATCTTGGATGTAGTCAGAAATTCACCAAGATGATCGCGACCCTTCTCGGAAACGCATCGACCCAAATTAACATTAATGGAAATCTTTCAAAGGTGATCAAACTTAGAAGATCTATCAGACAAGGGTGCCCATTGGCTCCCCTTCTCTTTGCCATTGCCACAGAAGGGCTTAGCAGGCTGGTGGAGCATCAGGTGGAAGCGGGTAACATTAAAGGCCTTCGTTTGCCGCATGACCACAGTCAGATCACCATGAGACTTTTTGCCGACGATATGAACGCTTTTGTGCACAATGATAGTACCAGCCTTGAGACGTTCTGGAAGTGTCTTGCTACCTTTTGTGAAGCCTCTGGATCCATAATCAACCACTCTAAGACCGACTTTAGAGCTATTGGTGGGCCACAGCCCGACCTTCTCATTGATCATGGATGTCAAATCATTCCGCAGGGCCAAATTTTTCGGCTTCTTGGGATTCCCTTGGGGTTTGGCGTATCTATGGAACAGCGGTGGAACTGGGTGCTTGCCAAACTCGAAAACAAGCTTAACTATTGGAGAGGTATGCAAATCAATCTTGCTGGTCGTGCTATGGTTATCAACACGTTCCTCTTATCATCTACCATTTATTTCCTTTCTTGTTGGAGACCGAAAGAGCATGATCTGTCCAAACTGGATAGTATTTGTAGAAACTTCCTTTGGACGGGCGACCACAATAGGAGGGGGGTGCCTAAAATCAAATGGTCCATCTGCACCAGCCATAGAGATAGTGGGGGACTTGGTATCTTGGACATTGGGTGCATGGCTAACAAACTGTCGGCCAAATGGATGATTAAGGCTTGGTGCAACGGGGAGGCCTCGTGGGCCAAGCTGATCTTCAGAAACAAAAATGAGTTGGCACTCATGGGCTTCCCAAATTGGAAGAATCTTGACATCTTGACCTTGTTGTTTTCCCCGATCCCCGTCTTCCCGAAAGGCTCTAATCTGGTGTGCTCCCTTTGGAAGAGTTGGAATAAAGTCAAAAGCTTCACAAGAATAAGTGAAGACTGGAAGTGGGCTGCCGGTATCAGACAAAACGACTCTATCTGGTTTCCGATCCATGGCATCCGGAGTGTGGAATCTTGGAACATTCAAAATGCCAAGAAGCTATGGAACAAAGGCTTCAAAAAATGGAAACATCTCTGGAAACAAGACACCAACCGCTGGATCAACTTTGAGGATATTGATCCTAGCATCAACATTTCGCATGAAGAATGGAACATGTTGCAAAGCAGATGTCTCGCCTGGGACCGACACAAAGTTCGCCTTCTCATGGGACACGACATGTCGAGCTCGCTTGGTCTCAAATGGCACAATGGGAATAGCCTATCAAAAGTCCCGAACATCAAAGAAACGATCGACTATCAGGCTAACCTCAACAAAAAGTGGTGTCTGTCATGGACGCGGCTTCGGTGGGACATGAAGTTCATGGCTATCTGGCACCCCCTCATAGAAATCAAAAAGTCTGTCCTCTTATGGCAAATCCTTCATCATGGAATCTGGACCAACCTTAAGGCTAGCAAAATTTATGGGATCCCTTCCTGGTGCAAACGCTGCTACCGGTCTATCGAAGATATTTCACACATCTTCTTTACCTGCCCCAACTCCAACAGACTCTGGCAGGTGGTTGGAAAGAGAATTAGACTTCAAAAATGTCTCAGTTGGCAGCAAGCCCTGCTGGGAGAAGCGATCGGCTGCTCCGCGCCTCTCTGGAACGCCATCAGAGGGGAGGTCCTATGGAAAATCTGGCGGGAAAGATGTGCTTTCAACTTCGGTGACTCCCCCAAGGAGTGGTCAATTGAGAAATCGTTGTTCCTCCTTGGCAAAAGGATTGTCAACTGTAAAAAATCCCCCCCCCTTTAGGCATCATCAAGTACTCCTTTTGATCGATAACAAGCTTAAACCCAAGTGGGCCCCACATGAGGGTGACGAGAGGGTAATTAACCTTCTTTGTAATTTCATCTAAGCTCTGTAAAAGCTTCCCCTGCTTTGTGGGATTTGGGGGGTCCCGTGGGCACTAGTCCCCTTCTCTTGTACTTTTCTTTATTTAATTCAAGTCCGAGAGAGTAGGCTATTGCCGAACTTCCTTTATTATAAAAAAAAAATTAAAAAAAAAAAAAAAAAAACCTCCGGCCGCTATGGTGGTGCTTGATATCACGCCTCGAGCTTTTTCCATAAAGTTATGAGTCTGCAAGCAAATCACAACACACCATTGATGTTCTCAAGGTACAAATCAAAGTTGATGGAGCTGGGCACACTCCCGTTTGGAATGGTCTCCCACAAGGATTCTTGCCAACCATTGCTAGTGAACCTAATTTAAGATGAGGTTCTGGAGAAGAAGCCTCCACTGATTTCCTGCGACATATATTGACAATAGCGTAAAGCATTGGGTTGCCCAAAAAAAAGATAAAAAGGATGGAAAGCTCTCCATCTTGATACTAGCGGGAGTTCGTTATCTGCAACTCTTGATATTGTGATCTTGAAACTAAGCAGCAGCGGACAGATGTTTGACTCTAGTTGGAAGAATTTTGAGCTGGACTATGATTACAATGCTAAAAATATCGAAGGATGACCAGTGTGTCGTTAAAGGCATATATGCCTTTGTAGGATAATGAAAATAGTAAGTTTTTCATCCAATATTTACTGTTTTAAATTTGGCGATTTATATTCACTATTTAATGTTCTTAGTTAAGCAGGTACATATACCTTATCTGTGGAACTTCATGCAACGAAGGTTTGTATGTTTATATATATCCTCTAAGAAAGGTTTATATATATATATATATATATATATATATATATATATATATATATATATATATATATATATATATATATATATATATAGATGTGTATGTATATATGTATTATATATATATATATATATATATATATATATATATATATATATATATATATATATATATATATATATATATATATATTGAGGGCTATATTTTTTATACCTCCTTTAGCCATAATCTTATTCTATATATGTAATATGTTATTATCTTATTTCCCTATGATATGGATGTCTATAAAATAAATATGAAAGATAGAAGTCAAGCTAGGCCCCACCACTGAAGATATGACTAGCTCTCCCTGCACTAAAAGATAAATGAACAATATGGAAGAAAAATATAAAAGAGAGATGGAAAGTCTAGAATATTCAAGTATTTAAACCTTGTCCCACTATCTTTAGAATGAAACAAAAGTCTTTCCAAAGGCCCCATAGCCCCACCACACATTTTTGAATTTTCAACAAACGAAACCTTTTGTTTATGCATATATCCTATATTTTTGGGCTCCAAACTCAAAAGAATGATGCACCGAAGTCAAAATTTGGTGGATTGGACTACTTTCACTCATTTGGAGGAGAAAATATCATATTTTTTTTAATACAACCTCAAAATATCCAATAAATATGTGAAAATAGGCCAAATATCACACCCTCTTGAGTCTAGAATATATTAATCTTCTCGATCTTTGTAAACAATTCTTATTCACCACAAATGTAAAATATCTAGAAGATTAATTTCAAAATATGATCTCTAAATATCTCCCCTTGGGTGCCCTCCAAAGGCAAGAAGAGGTGTATGCACATACACGCTGCAGGTGTAGTGGGCACTCCAAATCTAGGAGAAGGAGTCTACCATATGTCATTATATTGAGAGAGCTATACAAGCTCCTAATTTGTAAGTCCCCCATGTCTTCATAATATTTTCTATTTAAATCAAGGTCATTTCTCCAATTCCTTCCATTTTCATTAACCTTAATCTTTGCTTATCCTATCCAATACACCCTCTCTTCTTCTCTCATTTCCTACTCCTTCCATCTTCTCCATAATTCCTAAATCCATTGAAGATTGTGGTACCACTTGGCTCCTCTTGTCATTGAGAATCTCTTTCTTGTGAGTGTTTAGTGTTTTGTGTGTTAGTACTAAGAGGGCGGCGTGGACAATCCTTGCCTTAAGAGTACTTGTGTTGATTGTTCGTGTGTCGGTACTAAGAGGGCAGCGTGGATCACCCCTGCCTTAAGAGTACACTTGTGCTGATTGTGTTTATGTGTACTAGGAAGGCGGCGTGGATCACCCCCATCCTAAGAGTGCCATTTTATTTGTGTGACAAGGCGGCACAGACCACCCCTGCCTTGGTAGTGCTGTGTGTGTTTTCATGTGAATGATTTTGTAGGAACTTGGTGTCCCTTATCTTCAATTCCATTTTTTGTTTATGAGTTGAGCATCAAGGAAGTGTTAGAGGCCATTTCATTCATGCCGCTCTCATAACTTGGTGCCCCCACTAACGAACTCAATTTAATGAAATTCCAAAACTCCAACAACCAAAATTCTCCCATTCCTCCCAACCAACCTTATTAACCAAGACCCCTTCCTTCTGCCCATATCACATATAGTAGGAAGATATTCTTCCAAAAATGCGTACTCTATCATTTCGGGGTAGAGTGTTTGGCAGAAATGCTTGAATCTCAAGAGCCCTTTATCTTTCCAGTTCTCAAATATACCCTTAGTTTCAACATCTGGATCTTCATTCTTTTGTAAGAAATCCAGTTTCAAGTTCAACCATAGCATCAATCTTCCCACACTTCTATGGAAGACCCAATGAGGATGTTGTAGAGTTTTTGGACAACTTAGAAATGGCATACCTCCTGTCAAGAAGAGATCAAGAAGTTATCAAGCGAAAGGCTTTCCCATTGGTCCTAAAGGAGCAACCTATCCAACGACACAACAAGAAGCTGGAAAGTAGTGTGTGAAGCATTCATCTTCTCTCAAACAAAAGGTGGAGACACAATTTCCAAGGACCTTTGAAGAAGCATTAGATATAGCAAGGGTGAAGTGTAGAAAATTAAAGTTTTAGTCTTCAAAGGTTGAAAAGGTTGAGGGATCCTTACTTGTCCATACAAATGTATGGGGACCAAGTAACGATCCCTCAATCTCTAGATCAAGGTATTATGTATCTTTCATTGATGATTACAGTAGGTGGACTGTATTGTACTTTATGAAGCACCATGATTTCAACAATGGCAATGTCATTTTGATGTCGAGGACATTATGCAATGCCTTGTATCGCTTGGCTAATTGATTGATTGGAGAGTGATTGAGGGAAGTTAGCCTCCCAAACTCAACTATAAATAGATGGCAGTTTTAGTCGTGGTTAGAGAGACCTATGTGAAGACCTCCAAGAGCTGAGCTTTATGCCATATCAAGGTGTGATTACAAGGCACACATATGTATCAGTAAGTCATTGTATTGTACAAGCAATATACTTTCATTTTCATGATTATTTGAGTTCATCTTTCCATGTTCTTGTGAAGTGTACTACTCACTGCCATTACTCTCAGTTTTCTCAGTCAGCTTGCAGAGATGTTTTGTCTGATCTTGGTGCATCATTTTCAGTGATTTAACTTGGTAAAGTTAGCTCTATAAGTCTACTATATGCTCACAAATTTTCATGTCATTTGAATGTTGCAATCTTTAGTTATGTTCATTTGAAGTCAACAGGGTCTGTTCATCTTCACTTCTTTGTCAGGTACCTGACTTTTTCACTCACCTTGTTAGAGCCATTTCTCAGTGGTTACTTATCCAAATTCAGTGATTTAAAGCTTGGTTAATTCAGCTTACTGTCTAGTATAACCATACAATTTTTCATAATCATTAGATTCCTAAATTTTGAGATATGTTGGTTTTTCTACTCACTGGTCTCAAACTGTAGCAGCCCGTGAAAATCGGGATGATGTCATCACTTGTTAAAACTCATTCTCAGTGTGTGGTTTATTATTTTTGATGAGATTACTCTTGAAAGTTAGCTCTTTAAGCTACCTAGACTTCCCCAAGAGGAATTAAGCTAATTGCTGTTGTGCTCAGAGAATTATGTAAAACACTGGACATGTGTATGAACCAAGAATAGCAAGTTTTCACCTCTGAGCTAAATCCAACTTATCTGCTTTGATCTATCTTTTTGAGAGTGATCTTCCAAGGTACATAGGGTGTCTAATACATCCATTGGCAAGCTAAAAGGGCCCACCATATACTCCTGGAGTTCATTTTGCAACACCTCTTCATCTTCAAGCACATACCTATCGATCTCTTCACAGTGGTATCAGAGCAAGGTTGGACAACATGGCAGATGGATTTCCTTCATCAATTGACAAATTGGACAGAGGTAACTACTCAGCTTGGTCATTAAGAATGGAAGCTTATCTCCAAGGTAGAAGTTTATATGGTTATGTGGCTGGAGATGAAGTTATGCCAAGTTTCAGGAACAAAAGTCAACCAACACAAGAAGAGCAAGAAAGATTGAGCACATGGTGCTCCAAGGATGCACTTGCAAGGTCTTATCTCCTCAACTCTATCTCAAATTTTTTGTTGCCTCACATTAGAAGTTGTAAGACATCTCAGGAAGTGTGGGATGCACTTGAAGCCTTCTTTTCTTCAAGTACTAAAGCTAGGAAGCATCAACTATGGCTGGATTTCACAACTCTCAAGAAGGCTCCCAAACAAAATGTGACTGATTTTGTCACAAAGCTCAAGGACATAGTGGATCAGTTGGGAAGCATTGGAGAGGTAATAGATGAAGAGCAAATTGTAAGGCGGGTCATCAATGGCTTGAAGGCAGATGACAAGTGGGAAGCATTCACCACAGCTATGGATTTGTACATGGACATGCATGTACCTGATTTCAACACACTCATTGGACAACTACTTACTCAAGAGGCAAAGCTTATCAAAAATGGAGAAAGCTCTAAAGGTAATCAATCTTCAGCTTTATACACGGATAAAAGCAAGTCCAAAGATAACAAAGGAAAGGCAAAGAAAGTGGATGATGAAGCAGGTACATATCAAGCTAACTATGCAGGTAGAGGAAGACATGGCAGAGGTAGAGGAAGAGGAGGTAGACAAGGCAGGGGGAGATCCCAAGACTCCAACTCATGTTCTATTTGTGGATTAACTAATCATACAACTGAAAATTGCTTTAGGAATTCCAGGAATCAAAGAGGTAGAGGATACAATAGAGGAAGTTATGGCTACTCAAGAGGAAGGTTCAACAAGTACCATGGCAACTACAACAACTACAATCATTTAAACTATCAAGGAGGCTACAAAGGAAGGAGAGACTACAATAACTACACAGAAGACTCAAACAAAGAGGATTCATTATTGATCATGAACATGGCTATGCCACAAGGTAAATTTGATGAGCATGTTTTTTACATAGATTCAGGTTGTTCAAATCATGTGGCAGGAAATGTGGCACTCCTATCAGATTTAGAAGATCCAAGGAATAAGCATGAGGTACAAACAGGAGATGATACAAGACATCCTGTGGAGAAAATAGGCAATGTCAAAGCACCTGATGGAAACATCAACCTACTTAGTAAGGTACTCTATGTCCCTACCATTACAAAGAATTTGATAAGTGTTGGGCAGATAGTAGAGAAAGGGTTGCAAGTCAGGTTCACAAAGGCAGGAGCATTTGTTGAAGATCCAAGTCAAGGATTCAGAAGAATTGCAAAAGGTGAAAAGACAAGTAGATTGTTCACATTTGAATTACAGGACACTAGAAACATTTCTCTCTTTAATTATGGTAGTCAGACACTCACAGAATTGGAAGTATGGCACAAAAGGTTAGCACATATTGGTAAAAGGTCATTAAAGCAAATCTACAGGGACCAAAGTGTACTTGGACTTCCTAATTTTTCAAAACAACATATGATTTATAAGTGTAGTGCATGTCAATTTGGAAAGTCTCACAGGTTACCATTCATGAAGAAAGGTTATATGCATGGAGATCTCTTGGAGTTGGTTCATACAGATGTATGGGGACCTAGCAAGGAAGCTTCAATATCTGGATCAAGGTATTATGTTTCCTTTATTGAGGATTGTAGCAGATGGACTATCCTATTCTTTATGAAACACAAAGATGAAGTTTTTTCATGTTTCAAAAGATATTTGGCTCTTGTGGAGAATCAAACAGGTAAATCACTAAAAAGGCTAAGGTCAGATGGAGGGGGAGAATACTTCTCCCATGAGTTTGATTCTTTTCTTCAAGAAAGAGGAATCAAAAGAGAGGTAACTACAAGGTACACTCCTGAGCAAAATGGAGTGGCAAAAAGGAGGAATAGGAAAATTGTTGAAGCTGCAAGGTCTATGTTAAATGAAAAGCATTTACCTAATTACTTATGGGTTGAGGCTGTATCTACAACCACTTACTTGATTAACAGGTTGCCTTCAAAATCCCTTGATGGGATGACTCCATATGAGGCTTGGAATGGAAGAAGACCAAGCTTAGATCATTGTAAAATTTTTGGATGTATTGCTTTTGCTCATGTTCCTTCACATGTTAGAGGCAAGATGGATCCAAAGGCAGAAAGGTGTGTATTTATTGGATATGAAAACAATCAAAAGGGCTACAGGTTATACAACCCTACCAACAAAGGATTCTTGGTAAGCAGAGATGTAGTTTTTGATGAGAACAATTCATGGTATGAAGATTCATGCAGGAAGGTCAATTTACCATATAATCTTGAAGAAGATTTTCCAAAGCTTGGTAGAGAACAACCAAAGATTGAAGAACAAGACACCTCAGAGGATGATGAAGTATCTCAGATGGAAAAGATCAAAGCATGGAAGTCTAAAGGTAAAGCAAAATTGCAGGAACTTGGACATGAGGCAGAATCATCACATCATGGCCTAAGAAGATCTATGGGGGAAAAGAAAAAACCAGAAAGGTATGGGTTTGACACCTCATTAGTAACTAAACATTCTATCTACATAGCACATGACATAAACCAAGAGGAGCCATCATCATTCGAAGAGGCCAAAGCAAAAACAGAATGGAAGCATGCAATGAAGGAAGAGATTGAAGCACTTGAAGAAAACAACACTTGGGATTTGGTGCCCAAGACTTCATCCATGAAGGTAATAGGCTCAAGATGGGTCTATAAACTCAAGAAGAATTCTGATGGTTCAATTAACAGGTATAAGGCAAGGCTTGTGGCAAAAGGCTTTGCACAAACTCAGGGAATTGATTATGAGAAGACTTTCTCTCTTGTAACAAAGATGCCTACTATTAGGCTTTTGCTTAGTATTGCCTCTTCCAAGAATTGGAAGATACTTCAACTAGATGTAAAGAATGCATTCTTGAATGGTTGGATAACAGAAGAGGTATATATGGCACAACCACCTGGTTTTGAGAATCAAGTTTATCCTGATTATGTGTGTAAACTTAACAAAGCATTGTATGGTCTCAAGCAAGCTTCAAGAGCTTGGAATTTCAAGCTTGTTTCATTCTTGCAGGACAAAGGCTTTCAACCAAGCAAGGCAGATCCTTCACTCTTTATTAAAAAGAGTAATTCCGAGGGCATCTACCTATGTGTATATGTAGATGATATTATATTGACAGGAAATGATGCAGATGGTATGAAGAAGATCAAAGATCAGATGAGAGAAGAGTTCAAGATAAGTGATTTGGGTTCACTTACCTACTTCCTAGGTTTGGAAGTTGTCTACAAAGATCATGGTTTGTTTCTCACTCAAAGAAACTACATTAAGGACATGTTGGCAAAATTCAAGATGCAAGATTGTAAGATTGCAGGTACTCCAATGGAGGTCAATCACAAATTGGCTCGCATGAAGGTGAACTCATAGAGGACATCACATCATATCAAAGTCTAGTGGGTAGTCTCAACTATGCCACATTGACAAGAGTAGATATATGTTACAGTGTGAGTGTGCTAAGCCAATTTATGCACACACCAAGGAAACCACATATGGATGCTGCCAAAAGGATTCTCAAGTATCTCAAAGGAACCATAAATGAAGAACTTTATTATCCTTATGTATCTGATTTAGGTTTGAAGCTATTTTCTGATGCAGATTGGGCTGGCTCCAAGGAAGATAGAAGGAGCACTTCAGGTTATCTTACCTTTGCAGGTTCAAAGCTTATTTCATGGTCATCCAAGAAGCAGCCCATAGTTGCTCTCTCTTCTACTGAAGCTGAATATAGAGGTCTTGCCATAGCTACACAAGAAGCTATGTGGATGAAGACATTATTCAAAGATCTTGGATTGGAGTTTGGAACTCCAACTATTTTTGGTGACAATATGAGTTCTATTCATTTGGCTGCTAATCCTATTTTTCATGCAAGGACTAAACATATTGAAGTTCATTATCACTATGTACGAGAAAAGGTTCTAAGCAGAGATTCAAATATCATATGTGTCCACTCATCAACAATGTGCAGATATTCTAACCAAAGCATTGGATGGTACAAAGCTTTGCAAATTCAAGGCTATGAATGGTTTGCAGGTAATCTTGCAAGATTGAAGACCTCAAGCATACTTGGCTTGAGGGGGAGCTGTTGGAGCAAGTCTATGACAAGCCTAAGTATTGGCTTGAGTCCCACAAAGTCTTAGAAGAAGCTTTAAAAAGAAGACTATGTAAAGTTCACTTGTGAACTACCTCTTGTAATTTTTTGAAGAGTTTACTTAATGTAAAAGTGAAAGAATCTTAAGTGGTTGAGTCCACTTGATCAAGAATGGAAAGAGGAGCCACGAATTCGTGATTTGTGGTAGGTGGAGAATCAAATCAATCATTGATTGATTGGAGAGTGATTGAGGGAAGTTAGCCTCCCAAACTCAACTATAAATAGATGGCAGTTTTAGTCGTGGTTAGAGAGACCTATGTGAAGACCTCCAAGAGCTGAACTTTATGCCATATCAAGGTATGATTACAAGGCACACATATGTATCAGTAAGTCATTGTATTGTACAAGCAATATACTTTCATTTTCATGATTATTTGAGTTCATCTTTCCATGTTCTTGTGAAGTGTACTACTCACTGCCATTACTCTCAGTTTTCTCAGTCAGCTTGCAGAGATTTTTTCTCTCAGCTTGGTGCATCATTTTCAGTGATTTAACTTGGTAAAGTTAGCTCTATAAGTCTACTATATGCTGACAAATTTTCATGTCATTTGGATGTTGCAATCTTCAGTTATGTTCATTTGAAGTCAAGAGGGTCTGTTCATCTTCACTTCTCTGTCAGGTACCCGACTTTTTCACTCACCTTGTCAGAGCTATTTCTCAGTGGTTACGTATCCAAATTCAGTGATTTAAAGCTTGTTGGATTCAGCCTACTGTCTTGGATAACCATAAAAATTTCCATAATCATTGGATTCCTAAATTGTGAGTTATGCTGATTTTTCTGCTCACTGGTCTCAAATTGTAGCAGCCCGTGAAAATCGGTATGATGTCATCACTTGTTAAAACTCATTCTCAGTGTGTGGTTTATTATTTTTGATGAGATTACTCTTGAAAGTTAGCTCTTTAAGCTACCTAGACTTCCCCAAGAGGAATTAAGCTAATTGCTGTTGTGCTCAGAGAATTATGTAAAACACTGGACATGTGTATGAACCAAGAATAGCAAGTTTTCACCTCTCAGCTAACTCCAACTTATCTATTTTGATCTATCCTTTTGAGAGTGATCTTCCAAGGTACATAGGGTGTCTAATACATCCATTAGCATGCTAAAAGGGCCCACCATATACTCCTAGAGTTCATTTGGCTGGTATAGATCAAGGAGTTTGCAACACCTCTTCATCTTCAAGCACATACCTATCCATCTCTTCACAAACACTTCACAACGATGTTCAATATTGGTGTAAAACATGCAATAAATGTCATATTACAAGAAATAAGTGGCTTATATATGAACCAAGGACACCAATAACCTCTTATGGACCATTCAAGAAATGTGGAATTGATTCAATTGGGCCCGTACCAAGGACAAGCTCAGGAAAGGAATACATCATTGTGGGAGTGGACTACATGACTAGATGGGCAAAAGCACCTAGCACAAAAAGGACAACAACACATGATATTGGGAACTTTATTTATGTTTTCATATGTTGTAAACTTTGAATACCTTTAGAGATAGTTTCTGATCATGGTCTAGGTTTTAGATCACACGTTCTGAATGATCTATTGAATAGATTAAAAATAAGGCATAGATACTCCACACCCTATTATCCTCAATGTAATGGTCTTGTTGAAAAGTCCAATCGAATTATTTGTAGAATCATTAGTAAGCAGGTAAAGAAGCATCCTAAGGAATGGGATAAGCATGTCACCACCACCTTATGGGCATATTGCACATCCTACAAGGCATCATTAGGGTTCACCCCATTTCACTTGGTATATGGACAAGAAGCCTTGTTGCCAATAGAAGTAGAAATTCCAAGTCTTCGGGTCCTACTAAAGGAAAGTGGAAAGAGTGAACAAGAGATAATACAAAAGAGGCTTACAGATCTACAAAAAGTGATTATGAAAAGGGAACTTGCAGTCGAGCATTACATGAATCAAGTAGAGAAAAGTAGGCAGGAAATTTAACAAACAACTGAAGTATAAAGGGTTAACAGAAGGAACTCTTTTTCTAAGATATGATAACCATTTTGATAATAGGCATGACACAAAGTTCCAACCACAATAAGAGGACCATTTTTTATCACGACAAAGTTCAAGAATGGTAGCTACCAACTTATGGATCTACAAGGAAAGTGCACAAGACTAAGGTCAATGGATAGAGGCTAAAGAAGTAGTGACAAAGGATAGAAGACATTGATGATCAGAAAGAACAATCAAAGGAGAAAGAAATATCAGTGGTGGTGCAAGAAGACGACCCACCCTAGGACATCAACAAACTACTTGAAAGCTAGAGATAAGAATGCCTCTAGCCTTAGGGGAGGGCTAGGTATGAGGGCTATTTTTTTGATACCTCCTCTAGCCATAATATTATTCTATATATGTGATATGTTATTTATCTTATTTCCCTATGATATGGATATCTATAAAATAAGTATGAAAGATAGAAGTCAAGTGGGCCCCACCACTGAAGATATGACTAGCTCTCCCTACAATAAAAGATAAATGATCAATATGGAAGGGAAACATAAAAGAGAGATGGAAACTCTAGAATATTCAAGTATTTAAACCTTGTCCCACTCTCTTTATAATGAAACAAAATTCTTTCCAAAGGCCCCATACCCCCACCACACCTTTTTGAATTTTCAACAAAGGAAACCTTTTGTTTATGCATATATCTAATATTTTTGGGTCGCAAAATCAAAAGAATGATGCACCAAAGTCAAAACTTGGTGGATTGGACCCCTTTCACACATTTGCATGAGAAAATATCATATTTTTGTAATACAACCTCTATTGGGTGTGTGTAGAAGTGCGAGAGACACACGAGAAGCACACACAAGGAGCTATTCCAGCCATCGTCTTCTCCGTGTGTCTTGCTGCATTTGTGCTCCTTGTGTGTGCTTCTTGTGTGTCTCTCGCACTGTTGATATATTTAGGTAGTGATGTGTGTCAATGCTCTAGGACCCTCGGGGCACTTTTTTCCTTGTTTAGGAGGTTTTTTCCCCGGGCTTGTATATACCCCTATTGCCCTAATGGGATACTTATGTTTGTACATTCTCTAGTAATAGATTCAGTATTGTGTGTTGTGCTCCAAGCTTCTTCTTCTTCCTTGTGTTATTCACGTGCTTCCACAGATTTCCAACTCCAACAATTGCTATCAGAGCAGGTCGTCACTTCATCTAGGGTGTTGCCTACACATCTCCAGTTGCAGTCTCAGATTTACATGAAATTTGGTGAGCATACTCAGGGTGTTTCAGATCAAAACACCTTCACTATGTGGTGCCAAAATCGTGATTTGAGCTCTTTTTAGCCTCCAAATGCACTATCACAGTGCTTTTGTAGGCTATTTCATCTTTTTGTGCCAAAGGTAGATACCTGTTTCGGTTCACAAGTATAATCATATCAAATTTTGCTACAGGTTTAGCAGAAATCATCTGGGTAGTTCCGTTCAACTTTTTGAGATATAGTGAATTTTTTGCATTAAGGTATTTTAGTCACCAACCATGGCTGAAAGAATTGATGTATTTCGTATGTTGGTTGTTGAGGATAAGTTGGATGGTACCAACTACTCGTTGTGGGCTTATATGATGCGACATGTATTGGTTGCAAAAGGACTGTGGAACGTTGTACAGGGTGTTGAAAAATGTCATATCACACCTGCAACTCTTATAACTGCAGGTATTGAAGCTGATGCAGAAGGTGTCAAAGATGATGATATTATGCATATTCCTGTTCGTGCTGTGATTTTTGCTGCACCTACTGTAGAGCAGATTTGTTGGGATGGCAGAGATGCTCAGGCTTATGCATTGATAGCTTTGTCTATCAAACGTGCCATTATTCCTCACATTCGCTCTTGCAGAATAGCTAAGGATGCTTGGGATACAGTTACCACATTGTACCAAGCTAGGAATGAGGCTCATCTTGCTTACCTCCGAAAACAGTTGGAGAGTGAGCACATGACTGAAGATGATTCTATGGATAGTTTTCTAACAAAGATCAAAGACTTGAAGGAATAGTTGATTTCTGCTGATGAGCTTTTACGAGATAGCTCACTTGTGTAGACCGTTCTGGATGGTCTTCCTGATTCATATCAGAGTTTTGCTTCTACTCTTTGGTTGATGATGAAAGGCAATCCAAATGCCTTGTCATTTTAGGAGTTAGTCTCTGCTCTATTGCTGGAAGATCAGTCCATGCAGAACAGGTCCATTATGCATGTTGCAGATCAAGCTTTCCTAGCTAGTTAGAAGGGCAAACGAAAATGGAGCTCATCTACTAGTAAGAAAAAATCTGCAAATGCTTCACATTCAAAGAACCAAGATAAAGATGAGAAAAAATTAGAAAAGCAGAAATTGTTTTGCAAGTACTGTAAAGGGAATGATAATATCATAAAGAAATGTCCAAAACTAGCTGCTAAAGAGGCAAAGAAGAAAGAGGCTGGAATGATTGTTGTAGAAGCCTCTACACTAAAAATAGAGTCTACTAATCTTGTGCAGGAAGAAGAATGGGCGTTTACTACTGTTTGCAGTTTTGACCCATCTTCTCATGAACAGTGCATGTCTACAATAGACTCAGATGTTTGGTATTTTGACAGTGGGGCGACCAAACATATTACCTCACAGCGTAGTTTCTTCTCTTCCCTCAAGCCTACCCCTACAGGGAATACTGTTACATGCATCAACAACTCCTTTTATCGTGTTATGGGAGTTGGCAAGATCATTTTGACTACTACTAATGGTAGTTCTTTCACTTTGTCAGATGCTTTGTTTGTGCCAGGGATTAAGAAAAATATGTTGTCAGTTTCTGCATTACCCAAGATTGGCTTGGTTGTGAAATTTCTTGATGACAGGTGTACAGTTCATGATCTGTCAAATGGCAATGTGATTATTTCTTCTAGCATTTTATGTCATGGGTTGTATAAGCTCATAGACTATGGAAGATCTATGAATGATTCCACATGTGTGATACATGATTCTCACGATATGTCAGATACAAAGCTTTGGCATGCACGCTTTGGTCATCTGAATTTTGCTAGTTTGCTACGGCTACAGAAATCTGAGATGGTGTCCTCTTTGCCCAAATACATGTTTGTGAAGGGTATATTTTGGACAAAATGCAGCGTTCCCCATTTCCAAAAGATGGTTTAGTTCGGGCTACTTAGAAATTGCAGCTTGTACATGGTGATGTTTGTGGTCCTATGCAGACGCCTTCTTTTGGAAATTATCTTTACTTCACGAATTTCATTGATGATTTTTCCATGCATCCATGGGTATATCAATTGAAGGCAAAGTCCAAACTGTTCATGTGCTTCAAATAGCATTTGGTTTTGGCTGAAAATCTATCAGCATGTAAAATGGGCACCCTTTGTTCTGATCGAGGGGGGTATTATGTCTTCTGATTTTAATGAATTTCTGGCTGAACGTGGGATAAAACACCAGCGTATAGTGCCATATACACCTCAATAGAATGGTGTTGCTGAATGAAAGAGCATGTCACTCATGGAGATGGCGAGGTGTATGGTTAAGAGTTAGGCTTTACCACATAGTTTCTAGCTTGAGGCTGTCATGTGTGCAACATATGTACTTAACAGGTGTCCCACGTCTAAAGCATTGCAGTCTATCACTCCATATGAGGCTTGGCATGATCGCAAGCCATCTGTTGCTCATTTGCGTGTTTTTGGTTGTCTGGCATATGCATTAGTGCCTGAACAACATCGCAAAAAATTGGATGATAAAGAAGTAAAATGTATTTTTGTTGGGTACAGTTCTGAAAGTAAATGCTATCGTCTGTATCATTCGGAGACTAAACGCATTCTGGTTAGCTGTGATGTTGTTTTTGTGGAAGATGGTATTCAGCCATTGCTTTCATGTAATAAGGAAACATCTGTTAGCTCCAAAGACATGTATGGTACTTTGTTGCCTCTTTTTACAGGTGCACAGTCTAATGCTGGTCCTAATGAGGCAACTTCTTATCCTTTGCAGGTTTCATGTGATGATGCAAATCATTCCATTTCTGATGCAGATTTACATGATGCACTTGTTGATGAGAGAGCTGATATTGAGCAAGCAAAAACTATGCCAAAATGGCTAGTACAAACTTTGCCTGACAGCAAATTAGATGCACCTCTGTCATATCGTACTCATTCAAGCTCTCATAGTGCCTTGTTTGCATCAGATTGCTATGCTATGGCTGTGTCTAGTCTCTGTGATGAGAATGAGCCTATTTCGTTTGATGAGGCACAAAATTAATGAAATTGGATGTCTGCTATGCAATCTGAATATGATGCTATAATGAGGAATGGTACTTGGTCTTTATGTGACTTGCCTCCTGGCAAGAAGGCCATTGGCACTAACTGGGTTTACAAGCTGAAGCATAAACCTGATGGAAGAGTTGACAGGTATAAGGCTAGGCTTGTGTGCAAAGGATTATGCGTAGGATAGAGGCATTGATTTTGATGAGAACTTTGCACCTACATGTCGTACGACTACTATTCGAAGCATCTGTGCACTTGCAACCCATCATGGTTGGAATGTACATCAGTTGGATATTAAAACTACATTTCTGAATGGTGACTTGCATGAAGAAGTGTATGTTTTTCAGCCCCGTGGTTTTGTGCAGAAAGGGCATGAAAACCATGTGTGAAGGTTAAAGAAGGCATTATATGGTTTAAAGCAAGCACCACATGCTTGGTATGAGAAGATATATGCCTATCTGATTGCACATGGTTTTGAGAACAGTCCAACTGAAAGCACCTTATATGTTCAGCGTGCTAATGATGTGCTTCTGATCATTGTTGTCTATGTGGACGACATGCTGCTCACTAGTCCTATTAGGAAGCATATTGCTGATTTTAAGGCTGATTTGCATGCATCATTTGAGACGTCTGATTTGGGGCATTAGCGTCACTATTTGGGCATTCAGTTTATGCAAGTTGATGGTGGAATGGCTTTGTGTCAAACGAAATACATTGACACATTATTGCAACATTTTTGCCTTGAAGACTGTAAGCCTATTGCCACTCCTATGGAGACAGGTTAATGATTGAGTCTTCATGATGCTAGAGATGTATTTGATGTTTTCCTCTATCAGTAGGCTGTTGGATGCCTGATTTACTTATGCATTACTCGGCCAAATATTCAATTTGCTGTCTCACAGATGAGCAGGTTTATGCATTGCCTAGGTGTCAAGCATTGGCAAGCGATAAAATGCATCTTTCGCTACTTGAGTGGTGTTGGGCTACTTGGGTTGTTTTATCCCAAGCGGGGATCACTACCGCCAGATTTGCATGCTTTTTCTGACTCAGACTGGGTTGGTTGCTATGACACTTGTGTGTCCACTAGTGGCTTTTGCTTCATGCTTGGTAGCTCATGTATATCTTGGTTGACCAAGAAGCAGCCTACTGTGGCCACTTCCAGTTGTGTGGCTGAGTATAGGGCAGCTTTAATAGCTTCTGTTGAGTGTGTGTGGCTCAAACGCCTTATGGCTGATTTGGGTTGGTCAGTCTTTTGCCACCACCATCTTCACTGACACTCAGAGCGCATTGGCAGTTGCGAGGAACCGTGTGTTCCATGCTGGCACTAAGCACATTGAGGTGCATTATCATTTTGTCAGGGAGAGGTTCTCTGCTGGGGAGATCAGCTTGGCATATGTGCCCACATAGGAGAACATTGTAGACCTTTTCACGAAGGCTCTGCCTAGGGAGAAGTTTGAAGCTTTCCGCAAAGCTTTGGGCTTACTTCCTTTTGTGGAGTTATTTCCACATAGTTTGGCACTTATACATGAGTGCCACCTACTTGTTCACCGCATCACTCCCAGCGGGGATTTGTTGATATATTTAGGTAGTGATGTGTGTGAACGCTCTAGAACCACCGGGGCACTTTTTTCCCTCTTTAGGAGGGTTTTTCCCCGTGGCTTGTATATATGTCTATTGCCCTAATGGGCTACTTATCTTTGTACAATATTCTCTAGTAATACATTCAGTATTGTGTGCTGTGCTCCAAGCTTCTTCTTTTTCCTTGTGTTGTTCGCATGCTTTCGCAGATGTCTAACTCCAACACGCACTTCTACACACACCCAAAAACCTCCAAATATCCAAGAAATATGTAAAAATAGGCCAATTACCACACGCTCTTGAGTCTAGAATCTTTTGGATCTTTGTAAACAATTCTTATTCACCACAAATGTAAAATATCTAGAAGATTCATTTCAAAATATCATCCCTAAATATCTCCCTAGAAGGCCTATAAAAGGACCCCTTCAGTGCCCTCCAAAGGCAAGAAGACTTGTATGCAGGTACACGTTGCGGGTGTAGTGGGCACTCCAAACCTAGGAGAAGGAGCCTACCCTATGTCATTGTATTGAGAGAGCTATACAAGATCCTAATTTGTAAGTCCCCCATGTCTTTGTAATACTTTCTATTTCAATCAAGTTCATAATTTCTTCGATTCCTTCCATTTCCATTACCCTTAACCTTTGCTTATCCTATCCAATACACTCTCTGTTCTTCTCTCATTTCCTACTCCTTCCCTCTTCCTTCCCTCTTCTCCATCATTCCCATACCAGTTGAAGATTGTGGTACCGCTTGGCTCCTCTTGTCATTGAGAATCTGGTTCTTGTGAGTATTTTGTGTTTTGTGTATCGGTACTAAGAGGGTGGCATCGACAACCCGTACCTTAAGAGTACTTGTGTTGATTGTTCGTGTGTTGGTACTAAGAGGGCGACGTGGATCACCCCTGCCTTAAAAGTACCCTTGTGTTGATTGTGTTTACGTGTACTAAGAGGGTGGCATGGATCACCCCCACCCTAAGAGTGCCATTGTATTTGTGTGACAAGCTGGTGTGGACCACCCCTGCCTTGGTAGTGCTATGTGTGTTTTCATGTAAATGATTTTGTAGGTGCCTGGTGTCCCTCATCTTCAACTCCATTTTCCATTTATGAGTTGAGCATCAAAGACCTGGTAGAGGGCATTTCCTTAATGCCCCTCTCAATATATATATATATATATATATATATATATATATATATATATATATATATATATATATATATATATATATATATATATATATATATATATATATATATATATAAACTTTGCAGCCAAAAAGAAGTTTTATTTCTCTAAAATCGATTCTTGCATTCATGAAGATAAAAAAGAACTATTTATTTTCTTCTTGCATGTACTTAGAGCACATGAAAACTTTTTAAAATAAATAAAATAAACTTATTTTAAGATCAATTAAATAAATCTTGGATGTACTTGTTCACATGAAAAACTTCGCGCATAAGGGAAACAGTTAATTCTTTTGACCAGGTCAAAATCTGGAAAATAGATGTCAGAGAAACGCCAAACTTGCATTGAGAGGGTTATTGATTAATTGAGAGGGCTAGTTTTTTAGGATCCCATGAGCGAAGTATCTATTCAGAATAAAGAAACGCTAATCTTAACGAATTGTTCACGTTGATAAGAAAAAAGGCACATACCGAAACCAAAAAGAAATGAAAATATATCACCATAACATTATTTATGAGTATGATATCAATGAGAGTACAAGTGGCATTTAGTAATCAAAGAAGATCAATCACCTTGTTGGAGAAAAAAGAACAAATATGTTTGCGAAGATATAACGGAACTGTGGCACAATTAAATAATATATTCTTAGCTGAATATTTCTAGAACGCTTTAATGCTCTTATAGTAAACGTCTCTCATAAAGCTACATGGGAGTTCATCCCAAGATCTCTTCTTCTCATCCATGAGACTTAACCACTATGCTAAGCTTCTAGATGGCCGAGAACTTGGAAAACATTATTCCTGTCATAGCTTCTAGCCTTTCCAAGTCTTACATTTTCTCCCGTTCAAACCCTTAAACAAATAAACATTGAGCTTAGTCTACTCAAATTTATAAATTTTTCATCCCCTATGTCTAATAGACACTCCAACATATGACGCATATGCCGGGTCTTACACGCGCATACACATCCGTTCTTGCCCAATACTTCCATTATAAGCATTAGTATGGGTGTTGATATATTTTTGTCAGTATAGGCACCGGTATTTACTTGCAAATCGATGATATAAGCAATGGTATGTGTGTGGCTATGATAATCATTGATATACGTAATGATATCTCCCTAGGAAAAATTATCCATATAAGTGTCCGTATGTCCCTAGGCATATGGACGCTCATGTCAGCGCCTATACGGACAACCATATTTGCAAATTTTTATTTGGTTAGAGTGTGTTGTCTCTTGCTACAACAACATGACAATGCTACTATGTAGCAAATGACAATACACTCTGCCCAAAAAAATGGAGTGCATGTGACATGTCCTCTAGCGGTTGTCGATTTAGGGTTTAGATGAGGGACAACGAACACATGATTTGATAAAGCAAAACACATTTTGAAACATAAAAGAGATATATAGGAGTAGGATGAACCATGAAACATGTACTAAAGAGATCTTCCATAAATGTACCATGTACAAAACAGATATATCTTACATAAATGAGCTATGTACAAAAGTGTGGCAAGCCATTGCCATATATGAGACAAATACAAAATGTGGCAAACCACTACCAAATATGAACCAAATAGAAAATTTTGGCATACCACTACCATATGTGAGCCAAATACAGAATTGTGGAACACCACTCGGATACACATGCTCAAGGATCAAAACATCTATATGTAGTCTTGCAACAAAGCACATTCGTGAAATGAGACAACTTCCCATCATATTTATAAACAAAAACCAAAAAAACGCTAAATGAAGTTCAAAAGCTCCCTCCAAGTCCTCCCACAACACAACCTATCCATGATCATATCCATAAGCCTCCTGTACTCATGTTGGAAGATGGCCCATTGCCAAATCCTAGAACAAATATGCAAAATGTGAGATCAATAGACTTGGCATGCTTAAGACAAGAAAATTCAATCATTTAAATGAGACTTACAAACTCCTAATGCATAGTATCATACTCGTGGCTACCCAAATCTAACACTCCGACCATATCTAAATGTGTGGCCATCGTATCTCGTTGCTGATTATATTAGTCAAGAGTCTACTACTGTTGATTATGAATCATCTCACACTCCTCATGGTCTAGCCATATAGGCTTTGGTAAGTCTCCTTTAAAAGCATCGCAAGGCTCTGGTTATCAATGGGATATTACCTCATGCATCATGTGTTGAATCTACTCTAAGCTAACAACAAGGTGCCTAGATGCTAACTAGAACTTGCAATAGATCACCCATTATAGTTTTTGCAATCCTTGTCCTCTTCACTCCTATTAACCATGATAGAGTGTCCAAAGTGTATGGAGCAGAGCTATCGTATGCACTTACACATGGACTTTTTGATTGCATCCATCACTAGAGCTCCATCACGTATACACTACACCTTGGAGTCATCATGGTCATGAGCATCCCAAGGTGTACATTGTGTACTATGTGGCATACCTACATCTCAGGTACTCGCTCTAGGAGTAGAAGTGGGTGACACAACATCCATCCCACAGCCTCCACAACATCAGCCTCCTCTAGAGCCACCCATAGATCCACCTTTAGAATGCACTCCTCCAAAACATGACCTAGACTTATAGAATGGATGAGATGGGCCAACATATGTATCATGTTGTGGTGTTAAAGGCAACATCGACTATTGAAGCTACTAGGGTATGGCTGAGAAGACCATCGTGGTCGAGTCATAAAGCCAATTGTGCCTTCCCTACAAGTAGTCATGCCAAAGGGACTACCATTGATAGGAGTAGTCCAGCCAAAGGAGTACCGTTGATAGGAGTAGTCTTGTCAAAGGGAGTGTCATTGATAGGAGTGACACTAATGGGAGTGCTATCACGTGTAATCTAGTACTATGATGCGACGACCATATAAGCAAGAGTTACCTCAGATATAAACTCTAAAAATTGCTCCTCTATGATGGAATGTAGAGTAAATGGTGGACTATCTCCTTTGCAACAAAAAACTCAAATAATTGAAGTGTGCTGGGTAGCAGTCGTGAAGGGGCTCTGCGGATATGGCGGATATGGCGGATCAGTAGCAGTCGTGAAGGAGCTCTGCGCCTGTGGGCGGATATGGCGGATCAGTAGCAGTCGTGTCGCTCTGCGCTTGGAGTGTGGGTCAACAGGTCAGAGGGGGGTGTAGTTGGTCCTCCGCGTCGCGGCGACTTTGGCAGAACGGTGGCTCAGCGGAGGGTTAGCAGGTCTGTGGGGAGCGGGAGGTATCGCGGGGTGTAGCAGTATCGAGACAGGTCTCCAGCAGGTATCGAGAAAGGCAGGTGTCGCGCTGGGCGAGTATCGTGCGGGGCCGGTGTCGTCAAGCGAGAGGTACTGCTCGCAGCTGGTATCGCGGGGGAAAGGCAAGTATCGCGAGGGGCGAATATCGCAAAGGGCGGGTATCGGCCAGCAGGTATCGCGGGAGAGAGTCAGGTATCGCAGATCTCGCAGGTGGCAGGTATCGCCAGCAATAAGTATCGCAGATATCGCGAAGGGCGGGCAGGTATCGCCGCTCTGCGGAAAAATTTAATAATAAAATATATTTCCCTCTTGTGGCTGCGGTCGCCTCCCCGTGTGGCAGGTATCACGATACTCCCGCTGGGGGTATCGCTGAGGCCTCCATGGGTTGAGGCTAGTACCGCGACATCGGCTCGTCCCCCAAGACGCCGCTCCGGGAGGCACGCTCCTTCGCGATACCTAGGAGTTGGCCCGTGTTCCCTCGCGACCCCGTCTGGACGATATTGCCCCATCTGCGGTGTCGTCACGCCCTGGCCATGTACGTTATAGACACGCCATCATGAAGCCCTTTGTATCGGTGTAGCCTCGACAGTCCTCAGCGACTCAAAAAAAAAAATATATAAAAAAAATAAAATAATAAAATAAATTAAAATAAAAAGAGAGAAAAAGTAAAGGAAAAAAAAGAAAGAAAAAGAGAAAAAAAGAGAAAAAAAAAAAGAAAAAAAAGAAGAAAAAAAAAGGGAAAAAGAAAAAAAAAAGAGAAAGAAAAGAAAAAGAAAAAAGAAAAAGAAAAGAAGAAAAAAAAAAAGAAAAAAAAAAGAAAAAAACAAAAGAAAGTAGAAGAAGAAGTGTTTCCTTGGGGGAAGGGAGCTTCCTCCGAATTGCGGAGTATTTGGATGCGTTGTGATCGGTGGGGGGAGTTTTCCTTGTCTGTGGTCTGCTTTCTCTCTATGTTGGAGGGTCTTGCCGCTGGGCATTGAAAATTAAAAGTGGTGCAAGTTCCTTCGGCCATGGATATGGCTTCGTCCTCTCTCGTGAAAAGTAATCGGCCCCCCCCCTGGGGAGACCGGCACTCTGGCCGCTCTGCTGGAGGGGGGGTCATGTGCCGCCCCTGCGGCATCCGAAAGTGATGAATCCCCCATCGTGTCCCTCAGTAGACCCGTAGTTCTGTCTGCTCAGGAGGAGCTCAAGAAAGTTTGCCTCGTCGGCCAAGTGTTTGGCCCTAGGCCCCCGCTCGAAATCGTGCGACAATGGCTTCGAAAAGAGTGGTTCCCTCGAGGACTAATTGTCAGCAAATGTCAGTTCTTACCAGCAAACCACATGCTACTAGTCTTTGAAAATGAAGAGATGGCGTTCCAAGCCCTAAGCGTTGGCACCTGGCAGCTCGGTCGGACGACCCTGTGCTTATTCAGATGGTCCCCGGACTTTACCCCCGACAAATCGAAATCACTTCGGTACCCTCTTTGGGTTGAGCTCCCTAACCTCCCATACTTCTTGTACAACTTCGTGTGGGACATAGTCTCCCCTATCGGCAAGCCGTTGGCTTCACGAGAAGACATAGGTGGTCTCATCTACGAGGGTGCAAGACACTCGTTCAATGCTAGATGGCACCCACAAATATGTGTCGAGGCCGACCTCAGTTCGCCGCTTCCATCAACGATCAAAGTGGACATGGGCGAAGGAGATGTTTGGGAGCAGGATATCACCTACAAAAACCTCCCCAACGCGTGCTTTCATTGTGGCCAGCAAGGTCACAGGATTAAAGACTGCCCTCTCAGGAAAAAAAACAAGCGATTTCAAGAAGCCTCCAAAACTGCTCAAGACAACCTTGACGATTTGACCCACTTGACCAAGGAAGGGGAAGGCAAGGGCCGCCTCAATCCACAAGCTGATGCCGATGGCTTTACTGAAGTTAGAAGAAGAAGGAAAAGAAGTCCGAGGGCCAACGGTGAGAGGAACAACCTGCCAATTACCCCACACAGCAATCTGTATTGCAATCTTGGAAAGGAGATCAACGAGCTCGACTACCCAGGTGGGAAGCCACCTGAGGTAGACAACTACGACGAAGCCCTAGAGATCCCTGACAACAAAGAAACCCCCCAGGAGGGCTACACTACAAGCAAAGAAGATGGTTTCACTACTAATAATGAAGACAACATGGATAGTGAAAGTTCCATCATTGGATCGACGATCCCGGAAACGATGCCGAGCACGGGGCCCAATTCTCCCCAGCGGGGGGCATCCCGCAAAGGGAAACAGCCTTTGGAGTTACCCTGGAAAAGCCCCCATAAGAACCGATTTCTAAGTCGGGATCAGATCCCAGCGAAAAAGAAAGATGAAGCCAAGAGAAGAAAGGACAAGGATCCCTCCCGCAAAGAGGGATCAATACAAAAATGATTGTCATCTCGCTAAATGCTAGGGGGCTAACCGACCCCTCAAGAGCGGCCATCATTGGTCAATGGCTCCGCGACATTAGCTTAAAACCAGACATTATATGCATTCAAGAGATTAAAATTGACGGAGAAGACCTTCTGAAACGGCTCAGACAGGTTTCCTCGGCCCATGTGTGGATCCCAACAAAGCACCAGCGGGGGTCCGGTGGAACGGCTATCGGAGTTAAACAACCCTGGCTTGAAAAGCTTGAGAACTCCATTGAAGATGTAAATCACCGCTGGATTGCGGTTTCTTTTGGTGCTCCCCTCTGTGTTACTATGGTTTCTTTGTACGCCCCTAACGGGGATTTGGAGAGGCTGAACACTTGGACTTCTCTTGACTCGCTTCCCCACAACGTGCTTATATGTGGAGACTTCAACATGGTGGAGGACCCTATGGACAGATGGATGGGCAAGGGCAGGGTCATTGACAGTCGGGAGAAAGAAACGTGGGACATGACCAAACTCCACTTGGATCTGGTCGAATTCAAAGACTCGAATGGCTTTTCCTGGTCGAATCTCCAAGCGGGCGAGGATCTGAGGAAAAGACTTTTGATAGATGCTACATCTCTCAGAGCTTTACTCATCTGTGGGGCCACCCTTCCATCATGCAACGCACTGACCTCACCATCTCTGATCACTACCCGATCGTTATCACTTTTCAACCTCCCAACAAGACCCACAAGGCTCCGTGGTTCCATGCCAACGCTTCCACCTTCTCTCTCCCCTCTGTCCATCAAGAGATTGCCGATGTGTGGAAGGTGGCGTTCGCCTCTGGCTTGGCCCCAGCCAAGTGCTGGAGAAGTGCGGTCGACAAGTCTCGCAAGATCATGATCAGAACCAAGAAGATGCTCGAGACAGTGCGGCGGGCTCGTAGGGAAGCGCTTTACCACAGACTCTGGCGACTCGAGGAGGAAGTGAACAAAGGAAAACACCAAGCCCAGAAAGGTCTCCGAAAAATCAGAGCAGCGTTGAGATACGAGGAAGAAATACAAAGGAAAAACTTGCAAATCTTCTTCAAGGAGTGGTGGGCTGGAAAAGCCGACAAACCCACCAAAGAGATGTGCAGTATCCTTAAAAGGAAACACAACAGAGAGACGATTCCCCTACTGCTAGACCCACATGGCAATGTATGCGACTCGGAAGAAGATAATTTTGGCATCATCGAAGGGCACTTCACGAGACTCTTGGGAACCTCGAACCCCCTCTCCCACCATAGAAGGGACTGCATGGCTGCCATTTCTAGGGTTTCCCCCCGGAGAATCCCACCCAACCTCCACTCCCTGCTTCATGCCCCGATCTCTGAATCAGAAATCATTGAGGTCATAGATGCCCTCCCTCTCGGTAAAAGCCCGGGACCCGACGGACTCACTAACGAGTTTTTTAAATCCTTCAAGCTGGTGGTTGCCACCCCTCTTCGGATGGTTTGGCAAGAAGCGCTAAAATTTGGTGCTCTTCCTTCTTGTATAAATAATGGAATTATCAAGCTGATTCACAAGAAGGGGGAAAAAAACAGAATCGAGAACTGGCGGCCAATTACGATGCTCCAAACAGCATACAAGATCGTCGCCAAAGTCATTGCCAACAGACTTGCGTGCCACCTGAGATCTTGGCTTAGTGAGGACCAAAAAGGTTTCATCAAAGGCAGGTCCATCCTGGAAACCATTGTGGATATTTGGGAAGGTATTCAATTTGCAAATGAGTCTAATCAAGATGTGGTCTTCCTCAAGATCGACTTTGACAAAGCCTACGATAGGCTAGAATGGGACTATATTCTACAGTCGCTCCAAGACCTCGGATGTAGTCAGAAATTCACCAAGATGATCGCGACCCTTCTCGGCAACGCAACGACCCAAATTAACGTTAACGGCAAACTTTCGAAGGCGATCCATCTTAAAAGATCTATTAGACAAGGGTGCCCTCTTGCCCCCCTTCTCTTTGCCATTGCCACTGAGGGGCTGAGCAGACTTGTGGCTCATCATGTGGAGGCTGGCAATATCAAAGGCCTCCAGCTACCCCACGACCACAGTCAAATCATCATGAGACTGTTTGCCGACGATATGAACGCGTTCGTTCACAATGATAATACCAGCCTGGAGACTTTCTGGAGGTGTCTTGATACCTTTTGTGAGGCCTCTGGATCCAAAATCAACCACAATAAGACCGCCTTTAGGGCCATTGTGGGACATCAACCTGGCCCTCTCATTGATCATGGCTGTCAAATCATTCCGCAGGGCCAAATCTTTCGGCTGCTTGGAATCCCCTTGGGGTTTGGCGTCTCTATGGAGCAGCGATGGAACTGGGTGCTGGCCAAACTTGAAAACAAGCTCAATTACTGGAGAGGCATGCAAATCAATCTCGCTGGACGGGCGATGGTTATCAACACGTTCCTCCTCTCGTCTACCATCTATTTCCTTTCTTGCTGGAGACCGAATGAGCAAGGCCTGTCCAAACTGAATAGCATCTGTAGAAACTTTCTTTGGACGGGTGATCATAACAGAAGGGGGGTGCCTAAAATCAAATGGGTCATCTGCACCAGCCCTAGAGAGAGCGGGGGGCTTGGCATCCTGGACATTGGGTGTATGGCTAACAAACTGGCGGCCAAATGGATGATTAAAGCTTGGTGCAATAGGGAGGCCTCGTGGGCCAAGCTGATCTTCAGAAACAAAAATGAGTTGGCCCTCACGGGGTCCCCGAACTGGAAGAACCTTGACATCATGACCCTGCTATTCTCCCCGATTCCTGTCTTCCCGAAAGGCTCCAATCTCGTATGCTCTCTTTGGAAGGGCTGGAATAAAGTCAAAAGCCTCACAAGAATTAGTGAGGACTAAAAGTGGGCGGCCGGAATCAGACAAAACGACTCTATCTGGTTTCCGATACATGGCATCCGGAGTGTGGAGTCGTGGAACATTCAAAATGCCAAGAAGTTATGGAACAAAGGATTCAAAAAATGGAAACACCTCTGGAAACATGACACCAACAGTTGGATCAACTACGAGGATATCGACCCTCGCATAAACATCTCCTACGAAGAATGGAACACCTTGCAAAGCAGATGCCTCGCTTGGGACCGTCACAAAACTCGCCTTCTCATGGGACACGATGCTCCGAATGCGCGTGGTCTCAAATGGCACAATGGAAATAGCCTACTCAAAATCCCGAACATCAAAGAAACGACTGACCTCCAGATCAGCCTCAACAAGAAGTGGTGCCTGTCTTGGACGCGGCTTCGGTGGGACATGAAATTCATGGGTATCTGGCACCCACTTATAGAGAATAAGAAGTCTGTCCTCTTATGGCAAATTCTTCATCGAGGAATTTGGACTAACCATAAGGCAAGCAAAATTTGTGGGATCCCTCCGTGGTGCAAACGCTGCCACCGTGCAATCGAAGATGTCCCACACATCTTCCTTACTTGCCCCAACTCCTACAAAATCTGGCAGACGGTTGGACTGAAAATCAGAGTTCAGAAACAGCTTAGTTGGAAACAAGTCCTTTTGGGAGAAGCGATTGGATGCTCTGCGGCTCTCTGGAACGCAATCAGAGGGGAAGTCCTGTGGAAAATTTGGCGGGAGCGGTGTGCTCTCAACTTCGGCGACCCCCCCAGGGAGTGGTCGATTGAAAAATCTCTATTCCTCCTTGGCAAAAGGATTGTCAACAGTAAGAAATCCCCCCCCTTCAGGCACCATCAAGTCTTCCTTTTGATCAACAACAAGCTCAAACCCAAGTGGGTCCCGCATGAGGGCGACGAGAGGGTGATCAACCTTCTTTGTAATGCAACCTAGGAATCAACCAAGCTTCCCCTGCTTTGTGGGATTTGGGGGGTCCCGTGGGCACTAGTCCCCTTCTATTGTACCTTTGTTTCTTAATTTAATTCAAGTCCGGGAGAGTAGGCTATTGCCGAACTTCCTTTATATTAAAAAAAAAACTCAAATAATTAGCATATGATAATAATTGTAATATAGAAAAATAGTAGTTTGCAAAAAATAATGTAGCAAATAAGTAAACATAAATAATTACATACAAGTTTTTTCTTCATAAATCCTCTATTCTAGCATCCTCTTAGAGATCTGACGTACAAAGGATATCTATCTATACATTGTCAAGTTGTAGATCTCTTGATATTGTTGTCGCTTCTTGATCAATGTCCTCCTATAAGATATCGTCAGTTACCTCATCGTGTACCTCATGTTTTTCAAGGACCTCTTTTTCTCAAGAAATGATGTTTTCCCCCTCAACTACGGAATGCACCTCAGAGTCCACTGCATATGGAATTTCTTCTACATCTATGTCCTCACAAATTATTTTGCTTTGTGGAGAGTTTTGTAAAACAAATAGCCACTATGGTTCTTTCCAATTTGGCATAAAGGTAGCCTACTCACAATGTTCAAGAAGTATAAATATTTCTCTTTCATCTGTCCATGGCTTCATGGAGTCTACTTGAAGCAAACCACTCTTATCTCGCCTCACTTTTCTGTTTCTTCCAGCGGTGACTACTTTGAACCATTTCACATCAAATAGAAAGTAGTCAAACATTGTTAATGATAGCCTCAAGATATCATGGACCAAACCTTAATACTCGAGCTAGCATTCTTGAGCATTGTCATCTCTTCCACTAGCTCTACTTTTTTGGAGAAATTTCACCATTATCCTAGTATCAAAAGTAGGCCTATTTTTGTCAATGCATGTGATCCAAAAGTGTCATCCATGAGACCATAGTGCAACATATTTGTAATACTTTGAATCACATCCCTTTGCGAGATCCTCTTCTTCTTCAAAGATATCCTCACCTGCAACCTTTGCTTGTGAAATGGTTGTATCTAGCCATCTGCTTGTTGGAAAGGGTGGAAAAGGTTGAAGACTTTCCGCAAAAGGCAAAAAAAGTGGTATGATTCTTTCAAGACTAAAATCTTTCCCTTGCATTTGTCTCCTTAGCAAGCTCATATCTCTTCAAACACTTCTGCATAGGCTCCAAGTTTATGATGCAAAACTTCATTGCCTTCTCTCTAAGTTGCATTCATTTTTCTTTGCATTCCTTTACCTTGAGGCTGATCACCTACGAGACAAACATCTTCATCATCGCTCCATAAGTCAGGTATTTCTGGGTCCAACATCCCTATAAACTTTGTTATGAATACAAGAGACTCTTGTACATACCACCCCTCTGACATGCTACCCTCTAGACATGCTTACTGACAAAAAAATCCTTTTACTGTCCTCATGAACCGCTCTAAGAAGAACATCCATCAACTCCGGAGAGTTCCTATTATTGCAACTTCATCAACAACATGAACTAGTAAATGAAGTTGAATTGTGAGAATACTTGTGAGAAAGTACTTCTCAACCATATAGAGAGCCTCTATATCATTGATTTTGGCACTCTCTATGCTATCTCTCCTTATTTCTTTAGAAGAGATCCAACATACAAAGGAACTAATTTTATAAATGGTTGTTTGCACATCCTCTAAAAGCTAATCTTTCATAGCTATAGGGAGCACAAACTATAAACAATTATGCCAATCATGAGACTTGAGTCCTCCGAGATCATCGTTCCATGTGAAGGTAGTCTTTGGACACCTCATCTACCCAAAAGATGGTCGAAACTAAAAAATTACCTTCTTCACTTGTTGCTCTTCCATCTTGCAAAGCACGCAAGGATCTCTTGGTAGCAACACTATTCCATTTGGCTTGGTAATTGCCTACAACTCTTGCATATAGCCTTGCTCTTCCATGTCCTCCCTTTGTGCTTTGCTTTCCTTCTTTCTATCCAATCTCTTCTAGAGCATATATCCTAGATTCTTGAAAATATGCATTGGGTCCACCACATGATTAGTCAATAACTCACTCCAATAACGGAGATCATGAAAGATTGATAGCCATTTCATGCCAACGATTGGTGTTCCAGCATCCCGAAACTACTTCCAATTCCTTGCATTCATTTTTTCATTGCACTTGTTGGCTAATTTTCCCTTCATGTAACACATGTCCATCAGGTAGATATCTATGATGCCCTTTGTAGATAGTTTTTTGAAGTGCTTTGGAGTAGGGTGCTTCCAATTTCAGTTTGCATAGGTGATAAACATTAAAAATTGAAATCGATAAACCTGAACATTCACCATAACTAGGCAGTCATGCATCGTCCACATAATCATGTGTTGCACTCACACATCCCATCTTGTCAAAGGTTGAGACATGTCGTGCACAATAATCCCATCCCATAAAGTGCATAGCTCTTCCACAAATGGTGCAAGCTATACATCCATGGTTTTTACCTTATACTTACCCAACACAATGAGAGCTAATAATAAATGACCCTTTTTGTGGCTAGTCATGATGGGATGTTATAGTTAACCAAACCTAAATGCCATGTGCTCCATGAGGAGCTGTATAAACCAAATGTGTTTACTCCATCCATAGATAGGTCTAGATGTATATTCCAAGCCTTACTAGAAAACTCTAGCCATTTACTATATATGTGTTTCCAAGTATCAAAATCAGGAGGCACTCGCATTACATCATTTGTAAACCTTCTCTTTATATGCCATGATATTAATTGAGCTATGGATTTTCATCTGAACATGCTCTTAATTCTTGGAGTGATAGGAAAAAGGTTAAGAACCTTTGTGGGGACTGCTTCACCCACAAGGTCTTCTCTAAACATTTTCACTCCACAGTTTCAACATATGTGGAGGTGCTCATACTATTTGCAAAAGAGAATGCCATCATTCAGACAAGCATGAATCTTGGTGTAGTCCATCCCCACAAACTATAAAAGCTTTTTTGCATCTCCATGTGTTGCAGGCATATCACTGCCATCTAGTAGAAAGTTTTCTTTCAAAAGCCTGCAAGGGATAAGCAATTCCAATGATATTCATAAATAACCTTATTTTGACACAAGAATGAAAGTTTATTTCATATCCACTTACCTAAATAATTCAAAGATACTACTATCTGACCATCCATAAATGGATTGAAGATTGAGCATCACGAGTGATTCACATAATACAAATATCTTTGCCTACGTGTAGAGTGGTAAATAGGCTAGTCTTCACATGTTCTCGTGTTCTTCGTTAACTTCTGATTGTGAAAATTATGTCGAGTCCATGGAACCCACAACATTTCCTCCATCATCGTGATCTTCCTCCATGCCATAAAATGGATCAAGTATTTCTTCCATGTGTTCATTCTATGTAATTATGTCACTATCTTGTCCTTATATCTCCCTCTTCGTTCTCTTATGTCCATGAGAGGTAAACGGTGCAATGTCATGTGTGGCAAACTGTTCACCACAGAACCATGTGATTCAAGCATAGATTTTGTATTTCAATCTACATCAAAGGATACATATGCTCAAGCATGTGTATTATAAATCCATCATTTTTGAAGAATACAATACTTGCACTGACTCTGAAGACATTGTTGATATATTTAGGTAGTGATGTGTGTGAAGACACTAGGAACACCAGGGCACTTTCTTCCCTCATAAGGAGGTTTTTTCCCCCGAGATTGTATATACACCTATAAGTCTAAGGGATCACTCATCTTTGTACATTTTCTCTTGGTAATACATTCTATATGGTATGGTATGCTCCAAGCTTCTTCTTCTTCCTTGTGTTGTTCATGTGCTCCCATAGACCTCAAAACTCCAACAGTTGGTATCAGCTGAGGTTGCCACTTCATCTAGGGTATCATTGAAACCCCTCCATTCATAGCCTAAGAAGACCACATAATTTTGGTGAGCATACTCATGACGATTAGGAGCTCAAAACTACTTCGCTTTGTGGTGTCAAAATTGGGATTTGAGCTGGTTTCCACCTCCAAACACACTCTCATAGGTTTTGTGTAGGAAATTTAACCTTTTTGTACCAAAAATATATACAAGCTTTGGTGCACCAGTATAAATGTCCTGAAGTCTGCTATAGGTTTAATAGAAATCGATAGGGTAATTCTTTTTAACTTTTTGAGACATAGTCTTTTTTCTACATAAGGGTATTTTAGTTAGTGGCCATGGCAAAAAGGAGTGATGCATTCAATATCTTGGCTATTGAGGATAAGTTGGATGGTACCAATCATGCATCATGGTCTTATATGATGTGTCATGTATTGGTTGCAAAAGGACCGTGGAATATTTTGCAGGGTGTAGAAAAGCATCCTATTACACCTACAAACATAGTTGCTAAAGGTGATGCAGACAACATTGAAGATGGTGATATTCTTTATGTTCCTATTCGTGTTGCAATTCTTACTACACCTAATATAGAGCAACTTCGTTGGGATGGTAGAGATGCTGAGGCACATGCATTGATAGCCTTGTTTATCAAATGTGTCATTATTCTTCACATTCGCTCTTGCAGAACAAAAAAAGGTGCTTGGTGTATACTTACCACTTTATACTAGGCAAGAAAAGAGGCTCATGTTGCTTACCTCCCAAAATAGTTGCAGAGTGATCACATGAATGAAGGTGATTCCATGGAGAGTTGTTCCAGAAAGACCAAATATTTGAAGGAGCACTTGATTTTTGCTAATGAAGTCTTGCCTGATAGTTCACTTATGTAGACTAGTCTGAATTGACTTCCATATTCATATTAGAGTTTTTTTTTCCACTCTTTGTTTGATGATGAAAGGAAATCCAAAATGCCTTAAGATTTGGTGAGTTAGTCTCTATTTTTTTGCAAGAAGATCATTCTAGGAAAAAAAGGTCCATTATGCGTGTTGTAGATGAAGCTCTTCTTGCTAGTCAGAAGGGCAAAGGTAATGGACCTCTTCTACTAGTAAGTAGAAATTAGCTAACTCTGCACAACTAAGGAAGGATGATAGAGATGAGAAGAAAACAAAAAAATTGTTTTGCAAATACTCTAAAAGGAAATCATCATGTCATAGAGTTGTCCAAAGTTGGCTTCAAAAGAGGCAAAGAAGAAAGAGGCTGGAATGTTCACTATAGAGACAAAGCCTGCTAATCTTGTGGAGCATGAAGAATGGGCATTTACTACTATTTGCAGTTATGACCCATCTTCTCATGAACAATGTATGTATGTAGTAAACTGTGATGTTTGGTACTTTTATAGTCAGGAAGTCAAACATATTACCCCATAATGCAGTTTCTTCACCTCACTTGAGCCTGCCCCTACAAGGAATAGTCACATGTGCCAACAAATCCTCTTATTCTATCATGGGAGTTGGTAAGATCATTGTGACTATTGTTGATGGTAGTTCTTTTACATTTTTTACATGCTTTATTTGTGCCAAGGATCAAGAAAAACCTGTTATTAGTTTCAACATTAGTGAAGATCATTTTGGTTGTGAAATTTTTTGATGATAGATGTACAAATCATGTCTATCAAACAGTGACATGATTATTGCTTCTAGAATTTTATGTCATGGACTTTATAAGCGTATAGATTATGCAAAATCTATGAGTGATTCAACATGTGTAGTTCAAGATTCTCAGGCTATATCAGATGCAAAGCTTTGGCATGCACACTTTGGTCATCTAAATTTTTCTAGTTTGCTAGGCCTACAGAAATATGCAATCCTGTCCTCTCTGCCCAAACTTGAGGCACCTCATAAACATGTCTATGAAGGCTGTATTTTGGGAAAAATGCAGGCTTTGTCGTTCCCAAAAGATGGTTCATTTCATGCTACTTAGCAATTGTAGCTTGTTCATAGTGATGTCTGTGATCCTATGCAAATACCATCCTTTGGGAACTATCTTTACTTTGTCACTTTGATTGATGATTTTTCCAAGCATGCAAGGGTATATCCATTGAAAGAAAAGTCCAAAGTGTTTATGTGCTTCAAACGGTTTTTGGTTTTGGTTGAAAATCTATTAGCATGTAAAATGGGTACCCTCCATTTAGATTGAGGGGGGAATACATGTCTTCTAATTTTAATGCATTTCTCAATGAACATGGGAGTTAGTGAAAGGAAGAACACGTCACTCATGGAGATGGCAAGGTGTATGGTCAAGACTCACGCTTTAACACATAGTTTCTGGCTTGAGGTTGTTATGTCTCCAACATATGTACTTAACAGGTGTCCCACTAAAGCACTACAGTCTGTCACTCCATATGAGGCTTGGCATGGTTGAAAGCCATCTATTTCTCATCTTCGTGTTTTAGGTTTTTGGGCATATGCATTAGTGCCTAAATAACATCTTAAGAAATTGGATGATAAATTAGTGAAACATATTTTTGTTGTGTACATTTTTAAAAGAAAAGGCTATCATTTGTATCCTCCACAAACCAAACCTATTTTTGTTAGCCGTGATGTTGTTTTTGTGGAAGATGCTATTCAACCCTTATTTTCAAGTACTAAGGAGACATCAATTAGCTCTAAAGATATGTATGATGCTTTGCTGCCTCTTTTTAGAGGTGGAAAATCTAGTGGTGGTCCAAGTTTCTCAGCCTTTACATATTTCATGTGATAATGCAGGTTTACATGATGCACTTGTTGATGACAGAACTAATATAGAGAAGGAAAATTCTATGCCTAAATGGCTAGTGCAGACTTTGCGAGATAGAAAATTAGAGGCACCTCTATTATATCATACTCATACATGCTCTCAAAGTTTTTCTTTTGCATCAGATTGCTATGCTATGGATGCCTCTAGTCTTTGTGATGCAAAATGAGCTAGTCTCCTTTAATAAAGCACAACATTGAGAAAAAGGATGGCTGCTATACAATCAAAATATGATGCTATTATGAAAAATGGTACCTAGTCTTCATGTGACTTTCCTTCTCACAAGAAGGCCATTGGCACTAACTAGGTATACAAGGTGAAGCATAAGCTGATGGAAGAGTTGACATGTATAAGACTAAGCTTGTTGCAAAAGGTTATGCTCAAGAAAGAGGCATTGATTTTGATAAGATCTTTGCTCCTACATGCCAAATGACTACTATTCATAGCATGTATGCCCCGTGGTTTTGTGCAGAAAGGGCTTGAAAACAAAGTGTGTAGGTGGAAAAAGGAATTATATGGCTTGAAGCAAGCTCCATGTGCTTGGTATGAAAAGATACATGCCTACCAGATTGCACATAGTTTTGAGAATAGGCCAACTGAGAGCACCTTATATGTCAAGCATGCAAATGATGTGCTTCTAATCATAGTTGTCTATGTTGATGACATGCTACTCACTGGTCCTCATGAGAGACTTATTGCTGATTTTAAGGTTGTTTTGCATGTCTCATTTGAGATGTCATATTACATGCATTTGCTTTATTATTTGGGTATTTATTTTATGCAAGTTGACGATAGAATATCTTTGTGTCAAACAAAATATATTGAAACATTATTGTAGTATTTTTGCCTTGAAGAGTGCAAACCTGTTGCCCCTCCTATGGAGATAGGTTTACGGTTGATTCTTCATGATGTTGGAGATGCATTTGATGTTGTTCTCTATTAATAATGTTGGACACTTGATTTACTTATGCATTACTCGACTAGATATTCAATTTTTTGTCTCACAGATGAGCAGGATTATGCATTGCCTAGGTGTCAAGCATTGGCAAGTGATTAAGTGTAGCTTTCCTTACTTGAGTGGTACCTAGATACTTGAATTGTTTTATCCCAAGGTGGGGGTCAGTACTGCCAAATTTACATGCTATGACACTCATGTGTCCACTATCCACTACTGGCTTCTTTTTCATGCTTGGTAGCTCATGCATATCTTGGTTGAGCAAGAAGTATCCTACTCAGGCCAAGTCTAGTTGTGAGGCTATGAATAGGACAACATTCATAGTGACTATTGAGTATGTGTGGCTCAGACCCCTTATGTCTGGTTTTGGGTGTTGGTCAGTCTTCTACCACCACCATCTTCATTGAAAGTTAGAGCGCATTGGTCGTTGTGAGGAATCTTTGTGTTCCATGCTCACACTAAGCACATTGAGGTGCACTATCATAACATCATGGAAAGTTTCTCTACTACAGAGATCAATTTGGCATATGTGCCCACAGAAGAGAACATTGCACACTTTTTCACAAAGGCTCCACTAAAGGAGAAAATGTGTGTGTATATGTGTGTCTCTTTTGTGATCCTGTAATCCAATCATAGATTTGAACCTGCAAAGTTTGGTTCCATCCAAAGCTTTAGTCAACAAATCTGCACATTGCATGTTGGTTGATACATAGGTAAGTTGAATGTCCTTGCTTATCAATTTCTCTCTCACATAATGGTAATGGACCTCTATGTGTTTGGTCCTAGCATGTTAAATAGGATTAGCTGCAAGGTGAAGAGAACTTGTATTATCTCCAAAGATTATTGGAGACCTAGTAAATAAGCCCAATTCTGTATACAAAAGCTTAATCCAAATTGCTTCTTGTGTGGCATTAGCTAGTCCTCTATACTCTGCCTCTATGGAAGACAAAGCAACAGTAGGTTGCTTCTTTGAGGACCATGACATTGGTTTGTCACCTGCAAAGGAATCCAAAAGTACTCCTCCTATCATCCTTGCATCCTACCCAATCTGCATCTGAATAAATTTTGATATCAATATCTGAAGTGTAAGGGAAATACAAACCATGGTTGTGTGTACCCTTGAGATACTTCAAGATTCTCTTGGCAGCCTCTAAGTGAGGTATCCTTGGTTTGTGCATAAATTGACTTAGCACACTAACTCCATATGCAATATCTATCCTTGTTAAGGTAGCATAGTTCAAGCTACCCACCATACTTTGATAACCTGTAATGTCCTTGACTTCATCACCTTCATGGGCACTTAGCTTTAGGTATACCTCCATTGGAGTGCTTGCTACTTTGGCATCTTGTAAGTGAAACTTCTTCAACATGTCCTGTATATACTTTTTCTGAGTGATATATATCCCTGAATTAGTGTAGACTAATTCAAGTCCCAAAAAATATTTCAATAGACCAAGATCATTGATCTTGAACTCCTTCATCATTTGAATTTTGATATATCTGATTCCATTGACATCATTACCTGTAATGATGATGTCATCAACATAAACACAAAGGTATATTACCTTTGAATTACTTCTCTTGATGAACAGAGAAGTATCTGCCTTGCTTATGACAAATCCTTGGTCTTGGAGGTATGTAGTTAACCTGTAATTCCATGCCCTAGGTGCCTGCTTCAATCCATATAAAGCCTTTTTTAATTTGCAAACATATGTTACCTTCTTGGGGTCCTCATAGCCAGGAGGTTGTGACATGTATACCTCTTCTGAAATCCATCCATTCAAGAAAGCATTCTTGACATCCAATTGGTACATATTCCAATTTTTTGATGTAGCCACACTTACCAACACTCTGATGGTTGGCATCTTGGCCACAGGTGAGAATGTCTCCTCATAATCAATGCCTTGGGTTTGTGCAAAACCCTTAGCTACCAATCTGGCTTTGTACCTATTGATTGTGCCATCAGAATTTCTTTTAAGCTTATAGATCCATCTGGATCCTATTACCTTCATTGAGTTCTTCTTAGGTACTAACTCCCATGTGTCACTCTCTTTGAGAGCATCAATCTCCTCATCCATAGCTTCTTTACATTCTGATTTGGTAATTGCTTCTTCATATGATCCTGGCTCTTCATTTGACAAATCTTTGGCAAGATAAATAGAATGTTTAGTAACAAGAGATGTATCATACCCATATCTGATAGGTTTCTTGCTTTCTCTTTGTGATCTTCTAAATGGTTGAGCTGAAGATTCAAGTATGTCTTCAATCTTCTTCATCTTCATTTTGCCTTTGGACTTCCATGCTTTGAATTCTTCAAGATTGATAGTGTCTTCATCATCTGAACTTGAGGCTTCATTCTGAATAGGTTCCTCCTTTGTAAGACTTGGAAAGTCTTCTTCCAAATCATAGGGTAATTTGACCTTCCTGCATTCATTCTCATACCAAGAATCATTTTCATCAAAGACAACATCTCTGCTTACCATGAATCCCTTATTGATGGGATTATAAAACCTGTAACCTTTTTGATTTAAATCATACCCAATAAAGATGCATTTTTCAGCCTTTGGGTCTAGCTTACCTCTTATCTGAGAAGGAATGTGTACATATGCTACACATCCAAATATTTTGCAATTGTCAAGTGAAGGTCTCTTACCATGCCATGCTTCATAGGGTGTCATGCCATCAAGAGACTTAGATGGTAACCTGTTTATGAGGTAAGTGGAAGTAGAAACACTCTCTGCCCATAGATAGTTAGGTAACTTTTTCTCATTAAGCATAGATCTAGCTGTCTCAACAATTAATCTATTTCTTCTCTCAGCTACCCCATTCTGTTCAGGAGAATACCTTGTGGTTATCTCTCTTTTGATGCCTCTGTCCTGCAAGAAGTCCTCAAATTCATTGGAGAAGTAATCACCTCCTCCATCTGACCTTAGCCTCTTCAAATTCCTTCCTGTCTGATTTTTAACTAATGCAAGATGTTTTTTAAAGCAGTTAAATACCTCATCCTTGAACTTCATGAAGTATAATACAGTCCATCTGCTATAATCATCAATGAAAGACACATAGTACCTTGATCCTGAGACTGAGGGGTCTTTGCTTGGTCCCCATACATATGTGTGTACAAGCTCTAGGTAGTCTTCATGCATGTATCCTTTCTTTGAGAAGGGTAACCTGTGAGACTTCCCAAATTGACAAGCACCACACTTATAAATCATATGTTGCTTGGATACATTAGGTATCCCAAGCACACATTGGTCCCTGCACATTTGTTTCAAGGTTCTTTCTCCTATGTGCCCTAACCTTTTGTGCCAAATCTCAAGCTCTGAAAGTGTTTGATCTTTATAACTCTATAGTGCAATATTCTTTGTATCTTCCAACTCAAAAGTGAAAAGTCTACCTGATTTTTCTCCTTTAGCAATTCTCTTGAACCCATGTCTTGGATACTCCACATATGTTCCATATTGGTTGAATCTGACCTGCAAACCTTTCTCCACAATCTGACCAACACTCATCAAATTTTTGCTAATGGTTGGTACATAGAGTACCCTACTCAACAAATTGTGATTTCCATCACGAGTCTTAACATTTCCAACTTTAACTACAGAATGCTTTGTGTCATCACCTGTTTGGACTTGACGCTTACCTTTGGTTCCTCAAGATCAGAGAGTAATGCTACATTGCCAGCGACATGATTTGAACATCCTCAGTCAATGTAGAATAGGTGGTCATCATTTGTACCTGATTTTGAAGTCATGTTCATGATTAGGAGAGAGTCATCCTGCTCCTCTGTGTAGTTGTTGTAATCCTTCCTAGATTTGAATCCTCCTTGGTAGTTGCCATTGTAATTATTGTTGTAGTTATTGTTGTAGCCTTGGTGATGGTTGAATCTACCTCTTGACTGTGAGTAGCCACCTCTTTGATATCCTCTTCCTCTCTGATTCTTGTAATTCCTAAAACACTCATCTGTAGTATGATTTGATAAACAACAAATGTTGCATGGTGAGGAGTAATAAGATCTCCCCCTACCTGAATTACCTCCTCTGCCCCTTCCTCTTGAAGATCTACCTCTCCCTGCATAGTTGGCTTGAGAAGTAGAGCCTTCATCTTCCACCTTCTTGCTCTTGCCTTTATCTTTAGACTTCTTATCAGTGTATAGGGCAGAAGAGTTATTACCTTTGGATGTGTCTCCATTTTTGTTGAGCTTTGCTTCATGAGTAAACAATTGTCCCATGAGAGTTGTAAGATCTGGAGTGTGCATGTCCATGTAAAGATCCATAGCTATGGTGAAGCTTTCCCATTTGTCATCAGCCTTGATCCCATTGATCACTTGCCTTACAATCCGTTCTTCTTCAATCTCTTCTCCTATGCTTGCTAACTGATCTGCTACATCTTTAATCTTGTTCACAAATTTTGAAACAACTTACTTAGGTTGCTTCCTTAGTGTTGTGAATTCAATCCACAACTGATTTTTCCTAGCCCTTGTGTTGGAGGAAAAATATGATGACAAGGTTTCCCAAGTCTCTTGGGATGTCTTACAATTTCTAATATGTGGCAAAAGAAAATCAGATATAGAGTTGAGTAAATAAGACCTTGCCAATGCATCCTTAGCACACCATGTGTTGAGCTTTTCATGTTCTTCCTTGGTTGGTAATCCTCTTGCTTTGAATGAGGGCAATTCCTCATCTCCTGAGATGTATCCATAGAGACTCCTTCCTTGTAAGTAGGTCTTCATCCTTGGAGACCATGCTTGGTAATTGTTCCTGTCCAATTTGTCAACAAATGAAGGAAAACCATCTCCTATTTTACCTTTGTTTGCTCTGATACCACTGTTGGGAAAGATGGATGGATGCTCCAAGAGACTGAGTAGGTACTGCTAAACCTGCTTTGTACCAACCCTCTTTTGCTTCAGAGTTGATAACTAGACCTCATTAGCTTTCCAATGACACCATAAAATGTCCTATGTCATTTGGAAATGATGTGTGCAATGATTGAGTCAAAACAGATAACTTTGGAAGTCACAAACTCAAGAAAACCTTCTGTTTATGTCTTGACACCTGCTAGATATTTTGCTCAGTATGACCAGCACAGTAGGAATTGGAAAAATTCCTTTTAGGGGTATCTAATAGCTTAGTAAGCTACCTATTCCATGTGCAATGATGTAAAATGATAAACTATGCTAAGAGAAATCAATTTAGCAAGTTAAGCTATACCCCCGACTTTTTAGGACTGTAGCAGAAAATGACCAGAGTTCACCTCGACGCAGATTTCTCCGAACTGGCTGAATAGAATGTATTCAAATTTTAATAGCATGTAGAATACTTGAAGTTGAATCCAACAAGCTTTGAATCACTGAATTTGGTGAAGAATTGACCGAGATATGCTCTTGACAAGTTGACAATCTTTTGAGTAGACAAACAGAGAACTCAGAGATGGACAATATGAATGTATGTATTAATGAACATTTTTATACAACTCCATTGGCATGAATCTCATTGCCAAATGGTCTAGAGAGGTGTGGGCTTGAGTGTAGACCTCACACACACTCAAAAATCAGTAATGCTAGGCTTGGGAGTGCTCTCTCTTGCCCGCGACTTTTCATGTCCATTTTTATAAGAGATGACTAAAAATTTGAATTCAAATTCAAACTTTTGGCTCCCTATGATCAAGCTCCTAAATGCTTGGAGATATTCTTTCAATCAAACAACTAATTTTTCCACGAATCCTTTTGGTAGTTGATTACAAGAGATTCCAAGTCAATTTGACTTTTACAATGAGGTAAAGTGGTAATTAACCACTGGCATATGTTCCTATGCTTCTTCATGTATGTGTAGACTTCAATGCATCCATTGAGCCAAATGTGTAGGCTTGTAATTTACACCAAAAATTAACAGGTTGCCTTCTAAATCCCTTGATGGGATGACCCCATATGAAGCATGGCATGGTAGGAGACCATCACTTGATCATTGTAGAATATTTGATTGTGTTGCTTATGTGCATGATCCATCTCAAATCAGAGGTAAGTTAGTCCCTAAGGCAGAGAAATGCATCTTCATAGGGTATGATTTAAATAAAAAAGGATACAGGTTTTATAATCCATACAATAAAGGACTAATGGTCAGTGGAGATGTTTTGTTTGATGAGAATGATTCTTGGTTTGAAAGTGAATGGAGGAAGGTCAAATTTCCATATTACCTTGAAGAGGAATTTCTAAGTCTCACCAAGGAGAAGCCAAACATAATTGAAGACATCAAATCAGACGATGAGGACACCATCAACTTGGAAGAGTTCAAAGCATGTAAATCAAAGGGAAAGGCTAAGATGAAGAGGTTGGAGGACATAATTGATTCATCCAACCAAAGAGTGAGAAGATCACAAAGAGAGAGTAGGAAGCCAATCAGATATAGGTATGATATGTCATTAGTTACTAAGCATTCCATTTATGTTTCTAAGGATTCATCACTTGAAGAATCTTCTTCATATGAAGAAGCAAGTACCAAAGAAAAATGGAAGGAGGCCATTGGATGAAGACATAGAAGCACTCCAAGAGAATGACACTTGGGAGCTAGTACCCAAGAAGGCATCAATGAAGGTAATTGGTTGTAGATGGATTTACAAAATCAAAAGGAACTCAGATGGATCCATAAAGAGGTATAAAGCTATACTTGTGGCTAAGGGTTTTGCACAAACCCAAGGAGTAGACTATGTAGAGACTTTTTCACTTGTGGCCAAGATGCCAACCATCAGAGTATTGGTAAGTGTTACTGCACCTAAGAATTGGAATATGTATCAACTACATGTGAAAAATGCCTTTCTCAATGGGTGGACTTTAGAGGAGGTTTACATGGCTCAACCTCCTAGCTATGAAGACCCACCAAAGGTAAATGATGTATGCAAATTGAACAAACCTCTTTATGGTTTGAAGCAAGCACCTAGGGCATGGAACCATAGGTTAACAACTTACCTTTAGGATCAAGGATTGATGATGAGCAAGGTAGATTCTTCTTTGTTTGTCAAGAGAAGTAACTAAGAGATGATATACTTATGTGTGTATGTTGATGACATCATCCTTATAGGTAGTGATGCCAATGGCATCAAACAAAGTAAGAACCAAATGATGGAGGAGTTCAAAATCAGTGACGTAGGGTTTCTAAAATATTTTCTTGGACTTGAGTTAGTCTACACTACATCTAGAATTTATATCACTCAAAGGAAATATGTGAAGGAATGTTGAAGAAGTTCCACTTGGATAATGCAAAGGTAGCTAGCACCCCTGTGGAGGTAAATCAAAAAACTAAGTGTGCATGAAGGTGATTTGCTTGAAGACTGCAGGATATCAAAGCATAGTTGAAAGTCTTAACTCTTCAACATTAAGCAGGATTTGATATATGTTATGGAGTCAGTGTTCTAAGTCAACTCATGCATAAACCCAGAGCACCTCACTTGAAAGCTGCTAAAGGGATTTTGAAGTATCTCAAAGGTACTCAAAATCAAGGTTTTTACTTCACATACACATCAGATTTGGACATTAAATTATACTCAGATGCAGATTCCGTAGGTTCTAAGGATGACAGAAGAAGTAATTCTGGATATCTATCTTTTGCAGGTGATAAGCCCATCTCATGGTCTTCTAAGAAGCAACCAACTATTGTTCTATCTTTAACAGAGGCTGAATACAGGGGATTAGCAAATGATACACAAGAAGCCATTTGGATTAAATTTCTTTACTCAGATTTGGGAGTTCATACTCAATCACCTATGATCTTTGGTGATAAGACAAGTTCTTTGCATCTTGTAGCTAATCCCATTTATCATGCAAGAATCAAGCATATAGAAGTTCAATATCACTATGTTAGAGAGAAGCTATTAAGCAATGAGATTCAACTTGCATATGTATCTACAAACATGCAATGTGCAGATTTGTTAACCAAAGTTCTTGATGGTACTAAACTTTGTAGGTTTAAATCCATGATTGGATTGTAGGACATTCAAGAAGATTGATGAAGATATACAAGTCAATATGTTTGGCTTAAGGGGGAGATGTTTGTGCAACTATACATGCCTTCACATTTGGCTTAACTTGGAAACAAATGTGTGGAAGTAATCGATGGATCATATGAACCATATCTTGTAACTATTTTGATCATTCACCATTGTAAAAGGTTTTAACCTCGAGAGAATATTGTAAAAGAAAAAATCTTGTGGAGTTAGAAGAAGCATGAGCTAAGAGTTTGTCATGAGATAATATCTCCTCAATTGGAGGAATCACTTTTAAGTGAAACCAAGTTTGAATTCAAATTCAAAATTGGAGGTAAACTCTTTACATAAAGACCTTTGTAAAATATGCGAGGAGAGTAGCCTTAATGAGAGCTCTTCCATTGATCATTAGCAAGGTTTGAGTAGCTCAAATTCATAGCTTACTCACTCCACTATCATTGGGAATCATTACAATGCCAGTGAGCTTGTATACTCATGTGTCATAATACATATACTTCATTTGTCATATCTATCTACTTCTCTGCTATGAATACTTAGAACAGTGAACTTTGCTTGATCATATCTTAGTGATTTCTCATCTATTTTGCATGAACTATAGCTTGTTGGAACCAGCTTGAAGTCTATTTTGGGCTACCAAAATTTCAAGATATTTTCCTCCACCATTTGTGAGAAATCGCCATCGAACTGCTCACTATTCATCTATTATTCAATCCCTAAAACGTCGCGGGTAAGCTTTGGATTGGTAAATTGATTTCTCATATTATAGTTCATCATTTTAGATGATTCCACTTGTAATCATTATCTATCTAAGCTAATTTGATTCCCTTTAGAGGAATTTGATCAATTGCTAATGTAATGTGAGCATTGAATAAAAGAACCAGTAGGTGTCTAGGTCAAAATAGCAAGTTTTGTGAGACTAGCTTTTTGTGAAGTAATCTATTTTGATCTAATTATTTGGAGCATCAACTCCAAAGTACATAGGTACTTTTTTGGTGTCATTTGCAAGCTATAAGGGCATAATATCAAACTCTGAACTGATTAAGGGTAGGTACAAAGTAGGCTTTAGCACTACCACCTCACTTTCTTGAGGTATCAAGAGATGAGGAGATGCCCATATTCAGAAGCAAAGGTCAACCTACAAGAGAAGAGCTAGAAAGACTCAAATCATGGTGTGCCAAAGATGCTTTAGCAAGGTCATATCTTTTTAACTCTATTTCTAACTTTCTTCTTCCTCACATTAGGAATTATAAAACTTCCGAAGTTACTTGGGATACATTATCTTCATAATTTTCTTCCAATACAAGAGCTAGAAAAGATTAATTTTGGATTGAGTTTACTACTCAAAGGAAGCAACGTAAGCAGAATGTTTGAGAGTATGTGACCAACGTCAAGGATGTAGCTGATCAATTGGCAAGTATAGGAGAAGAGATTGAAGAGGAGCAAATACTGAGACAAATAATCAATGGCATCAAGGCAAATGATAAGAGGGAAGCTTTGACAACTGCTATGGACCTTTACATGGACATGCAAATTCCAGATCTTACCACTCTCATGGGACAACTCTTTACCCATGAAGCCAAGATTACAAAAATGGAGAACCATCAAGAGGTAACAATTCTTCTCCCCTCTATACAGATAAAGGAAAGTCTAAAGATAATGTAAAGATAAAGAAACTTGAAGATGAAGGAAATAATTCTCAAGCTAACTATGCAAGGAAAGGTAGGAACTCAAGAGGAAGGGGCAGAGGAGGTAAGCAAGGTAGGGGGAGACCTTTCAACTCTTCCCCATGCAATATATGTGGACTCTGTAATCACACAATAGATGAGTGCTATAGGAACTTCAAGAACCAGAAAGGAAGAGGATTTCAAAGAGGCGGCTACTCACAATAAAGAGGAAGGTTCACCCATAATCAAGGTTGAAACCATGGCTACAACAACAATTATCAAGGAGGATAAAAATAAAAAAAAGACTTCAACAATTATACAGAGGATCAAGAGGATTCTCTTCTCATTATGAGCATGAATTAAAAACAAGGTATGAATGATGAGAACCTCTTCTATATTGACTCAAGTTGTTCAAACCATGTAGGAGGCAATGTAGCTCTCCTTTATGATATTGAGGAACCCAAGGGAAAGCACCAAGTACAAACAGGTGATGACACCAAGCATTCAATTGTCAAAGTAGGAAATGTCAAAACCTCTGATCAGAATAGGAATCTATTGAGTAGAATTCTTTATGTACCTACTTTCACAAAGAATCTGATGAGTGTTGGATAGATAGTGGAAAAGGTTTTGCAAGTTAGGTTCAATATATATGCAGCTTTTGTGGAGGACCCCCAACATGGATTCAAGAGAATTACCAAGGTAGATAAAACACATAAATTATTTACATTTCAGCTTGAGGACACTCGAAACATTGCACTTCATAATTATAAGAATCAAACCTTGTCTCACTTAGAGATTTGGCACAAACGATTAGGGCACATTGGTGCGACAACCTTGTTGCACATATGTAGAGATCAATGTGTACTTGGGATACCTAATGTATCCATTCAACACATGATCTAGAAGTGTGGCACATGTCAGTTTGGTAAATCACACAGGTTACCCTTCACAAGGAAAGTCTATATGCATGAGGATTATTTGGAACTTGTCCACACATATGTGTGGCGACCAAGCAAGGATCCTTCAATATCAGGCCCAAGGTATTGTGTGTCATTCATTGATGATTTCACTAGGTGGACTATCTTGTATTTCATGAAACATAAAGATGAAGTTTTAGTTGTTTCAAGAGGTATCTTGCACTTGTGGAAAATCAAATAGGAAGACGTCTAAAGAGGATAAGGTCAAGATGAAGGAGGTGAGTACTTCTCCAATGAGTTTCATGTATTTTTGCAGGACAGAGGAATCAAAAGGGAGATTATTACCAAATATACTCCTGAGCAAAATGGAGTACGAGGGAGAAGCAATAGATTGATTGTGGAAGCAGCTAGATCAATGCTTAATGAAAAGAAATTGCCAAATTATTCGTGGGCAGAGAGTGTTTCTACTACCACTTACCTTATTAACATGTTGACTTCTAGATCCCTTGATGGGATGAGCCCATATGAAGCGTCGCATGGTGGGAGACCATCTCTTGATCATTTCATAATATTTGGTTGTGTTAATTATGTGCATGTCCCATCTCAAATCACAGGTAAGTTAGACCCTAAGGCAGAGAAATGCATCTTCATAGAGTATGATTTACATAAAAAAGGATACAGATTTTATAATGCATCCAACAAAGGATTTATGGTCAGTAGAGATGTTGTGTTTGATGAGAATGATTCTTGGTTTGAAGGTGAATGCAGGAAGGTCAAATCTCCATATGATTTGGAAGAGGAATTTCCAAGTCTCACCAAGGAGGAGCCAAACATTATTGAGGACATCAAATCAGATGAAGAGGAAACCATCAACTTGGAAGAGTTCAAAGCATGGAAATCAAAGGGCAAGGCCAAGATGAAGAATTTGGAGGACATACCTGAGTCATCCAAGCAAGTAGTAAGAAGATCACAAAGAGAGAGAGTAAGAAGCCGATCAGATATGGGTATGATACTTCATTAGTTACTAACCATTCCATTTATCTTGCTAAGGATTCATCACTTGAAGAACCTTCTTGATATGAAGAAGCAAGTACCAAAGCAGAATGGAAGGAGGCCATGAATGAAGAAATAGAAACACTGCAAGAGAATGACACTTGGGAGCTAGTACCCAAGAAGGCATCAATGAAGGTATTTGGTTATTGATGGATTTACAAAATCAAAAGGAAGTCAGATGGATCCATAAACAAGTATAAAGCTAGACTTGTGGCTAAGGGTTTTGCACAAACCCAAGGAGTAGACTATGAAGAGACTTTTTCACCTGTGGCCAAGATGCCAACCATCAGAGTATTGGTAAGTGTGGTTGCATCTAGAAATTTGAATATGTATCAAGTAGATGTGAAAAATGCCTTTCTTAATGGTTGGATGTTAGAGGAGGTGTACATGGATCAACCTCCTGGCCATGAAGACCCAAGCAAGGTAAATCATGTGTGCAAATTGAACAAAACTCTTTATGGTTTGAAGCATGAACCTAGGGCATGGAACCATAGGTTAAAAACCTACCTTCAAGATCAAGGATTCATGATGAGAAAGGTGTATTCTTCTCTGTTTGTCAAGAGAAGTAACTAAGAGATTATATACTTATGTGTGTATGTTGATGACATCATCCTTATAGGTAGTGATGCCAATGGCATCAAGAGAAGAGCTAGAAAGACTCAACTCATGGTGTGCCAAAGATGCTTTAGCAAGGTCATATCTGTTTAAATCTATTTTTGACTTCTTTTTCACATTAAGAATTGTAAAACTTCCCAAGAGACTTGGGATACATTATCTTCACGTTTCTATTCTAATAGAAGAGCTAGAAAAAATCAATTGTGGATGGATTTTACTACTCCAAGGAAGCAACCTAAGCAGAATATTTTAGAGTGTGTGACCAAAGTAAAGGATGTAGCTCATCAATTGGCAAGGATAGGAGAAGAGATTGAAGAGGAGCAAATAGTGAGACAAATAATCAATGGCATCAAGGCAGATGATAAGTGGGAATCTTTCACAACTACTATGGACCTTTACATGGACATGCAAATTCCAGATCTTACCACTCTCATGGGACAACTCTTTACCCATGAAGTCAAACTTAACAAAAATGGAGAACCATCAAGAGGTAACAATTCTTCTGTCCTCTATATAGATAAAGGAAACTCTACAGATAAAGTAAAGAGCAAGAAAAATGAACATGAAGTTACTTCTTCTCAAGCTTACTATGTAGGGAGAGGTAGGAACTCAAGAGGAAGGGGCAGAGGAGGTAAGCAAGGTAGGGGAAGACCTTTCAGGTCTTCCCATGCAATATATGTGGACTGTCTAATCACACAACAGATGAGTTCTATAGGAACTTCAACAATAAAAGAGGAAGACCATTTCAAAGAGGTGACTACTCACAATCAAGAGGATACAAATAAAAAAGAAGACTTCAACAATTATACAGAGGATCTAGAGGATTCTCTTCTCATTATGAACATAACTTCAAAACAAGATATGAATGATGAGCACCTCTTCTATATTGACTCAGGTTGTTCCAACCATGTAGCAGGCAATGTAGCTCTCCTTTATTATCTTGAGGAACCCAAGGGAAAGCACCAAGTATAAATAGGTGATGACACTAAGCGTTTAGTTTTCAAGGTAGGAAATGTCAAAACCTCTGATAGGAATAGGAGTCTGTATAGCAAAGTTCTTTATGTACCTACTTTCATAAAGAATTTGATGAGTGTTGGATAGATAGTGGAAAAGGTTTTGGAGGTTATGTTCATTATATATGGAGCTTTTGTGGAGGAACCCCAACATGGATTCAAGAGAATTCCCAAGGGAGAAAAAACAGGTAGATTACTTACATTTAAGCTTGAGGACACTAGAAACATTGCACTTCATATTTATAAGGTTAAAACCTTGTCTGTGTTAGAGATTTGGCACAAAAGATTATGGCACATTGGTAAGGGAATGATGAAGATATGTAGAGATCAATGTGTACTTGGGATACCTAATGTATAGCCAACACATGATCTATTAGTGTGGTGCATGTGAGTTTGGTAAATCACACACGTTACACTTGACAAAGAAAGGCTCTATGCATGAGCATTATTTGGAACTTGTCGACATAGACGTGTGGGAACCAAGCAAGGATCTTCAATATTAGGCTCAAGGTACTATGTGTCATTCATTGATGATTTTAGTAGGTGGGCTATCTGTATTTCATGAAACACAAAGATGAAGTTTTCAGTTGTTTCAAGAAGTATCTTGCACTTGTGGAAAATCAAACAAGAAGAAGTCTAAAGTGGATAAGATCAGATGGAGGAGGTGAGTACTTCTCCAATGAGTTTGATGCATTTTTGCAGGACAGAGAAATCAAAAGGGAGATTACAACCAGATATACTCCTGAGCAAAATGGACTAGTAGAGAGGAGGAAGAGATTGATTGTGGAAGCAGCGAGATCAATGCTTAATGAAAAGAAATTGCCAAATTATTTATGGGTAGAGAGTGTTTCTATTTCCACTTACCTTATTAACACGTTGACTTCTTGATCCCTTGATAGGATGACCCCATATGAAGCATTGCATGGTGGGAGACCATCACTTGATCATTTCAAAATATTTGGTTGTGGTTATTATGTGCATGTTCCATCTCAAATCACAGGTTAGTTAGACCCTAGGGCAAAGAAATGCATCTTCATAGAGTATGATTATAATCAAAAAGGATACAGGCTTTATAATTCATCCAACAAAGGATTTATAGTCAGTAGAAATGTTGTGTTTGATGAGAATGATTCTTGGTTTCAAAGTGAATGCACGAAGGTCAAATTTCCATATGACTTGGAAGAGGAATTTCCAAGTCTCACCAAGGAGGAGACAAACATAATTGAAGACATCAAATCAGATGATGAGGACACCATCAACTTGGAAGAGTTCAAAGCATGGAAATTAAAGGTCAAGGCCAAGATGAAGAGTTTGGAGGACATGCCTGAGTCATCCAACCAAGCAGTAAGAAGATCACAAAGAGAGAGTAAGAAGCCAATAAGATATGGGTATGATACTTCATTAGTTACTAAGCATCCCATTTATCTTGCTAAGGATTCATCACTTGAAGAACCTTCTTCATATGAAGAAGCAAGTACCAAAGCAGAATGTAAGGAGGCCATGGATGAAGAAATAGAAGCACTCCAAAAGAATGGCACTTGGGAGCTAGTACCCAAGAAGGCATCAATGAAGGTAATTGGTTCTAGATGGATTTAGAAAATCAAAAGGAACTTAGATGGATCCATTCCAACAACAACAAACACAACGACAATGAAACTAAGTGGCACTAGGCGGGTGTTTGACTCTAGTTGGCAAAATTTTGAGCTTAACTATGAATTAAAATGCTGAAAAAATTAAAGGAAGACTGGTGTGGCAGCTAAAGCCATATTTGCCTTTTTATCTAGTATTTATTGTTCTAAGTTCAGTGATTTATATCCAGTATTTAATGTTCTAAGTTAAGCAGGTATGGATACCTTCTCTATGGAACTTCACGCAATGAAGGTTTTTATGGTTATATACATCATCTAAGAAAGGTTCATATATATACAAACATACCACATTTGCAGGCTTTGTCGACATGCATTGTTTGAGTTGTCGAGAGCTGTTGCCTTTGGAGACAAGGGCAAGGGTTTAACCTCTGTTAGCAGTCGGGGCTGGCATGTATTGGGCCTTAGGCTAGAGTTCAAACATGTCTTCTCATTGCATTTGGATGGGATATGTTGTACCAAACCTATGTTTGCTTTGTGGGATATGAGGGGTCCCATGGGTACTATGCCCTTTTATCTATATGGTTTTTCTTTTTATCAACTCAAGCTCACAAAGAATAGACTTTTGCTGAACTTCATCTATTTTTCTTCAATCTTTTGGCTTCGACCTTATTTGATTGTGGGGCTTCATAGGTAAATATAGATTGTATATATACTATACATAAAGAAACATCTAGACTCCATATATGGTATACACTTGTTGATACAACAAATTTGGGTCTTGATAATGCCAATTCTTTGCAGTCAAAAAAAGGTTTTAATTTTTTAAATTTGATTCTTGCATTGCATTAAAATAAAAAGGAACTATTTAACCTCTTTCTAGATGTACTTAGAGCACATGAAAACTTATTTAAACTAAATAAAATAAAATTATTTTAAAATAAATAAAATAAATATTGGATGTACTTAGTCACATGAAAAAGTTTGAGCACAAGGGAAACAGTTAACTCGTTTGACTAGGTCATAACTTGGAAAATGGATGTGAGAGAAGCTCCAAAGTTTGATTGAGAGGGCCATTTTATTAGGATCCCATGAGCGAAGTGCCTATTCAAAATAAAGAAACACTAATATAAAAGAATTGTTCACGTTGTTGAGTAAAAGGAGCATACCGAAACCTCTCTCTCTCTCTCTCTCTCTCTATATATATATATATATATATATATATATATATATATATATATATATATATATATATATATATATATATATATATATATATATATGTATGTATATATACATATATGTGTGTATATAAACCATGACAAATTTTATGAGTATGAGATTAATGGGAGTAAAACTTGCATTCAGTAATCAAAAAAGATAAATCACCTCATCGGAGAAAAAAAAGAACAAATACCATTGTGCTAAATACGTTTGCCAGGGTATAAGGAAACAGAAGCACAATAAAATAATACATTCGTAAGTGACATTTTTTATGAGTATGAGATTAATGGGAGTAAAACTTGCATTCAGTAATTAAAAAAGATAAATCACCTCATTGGAGAAATAAAGAACAAATGCCATTTGCTAAATACGTTTGCCAAGCTATAAGGAAAGAGAAGCACAATAAAATAATACATTCGTAAGTGAATGTTTCTAGAAGGCTTTAGAGCTCTTACGATAAAAAGATGTGACGATAAAAAGTCTCTTATAAAGCTACATGGGAGTTCATAAGGAGATTTCTTGCTTCCCATCCATGAGACTTAATCACTATGCTAAGCTTCTAGATGTCAGAGGACTTGGAAAAAACCATTCTTCTCATAGCATCTAGCCTTTTCAAGTTTTACTTTATAACATTTCCTCCCGTTCAAACCCTTAAACAAATTCAACATATGAATGAGGTCTCTCGAATTTTTTTTTTTGAGAAATTCAAAGTACTCTCCAAGATGCAAAAACTTAAAATCATCTTTTAAAACGTGTTTTAAGTATCTGAAGATTAAGTTGAAGCTTGATTTGGTTCAAGCAATGTAAGGTTCACTGACACTCAAGAGAACAATAGTAATTGAGCCAAAAAAAATATCATTTTGAGCTAAGTCTACTCAGATTAAAAAAACAATAATCCCCAATTGTCTAATGGAATGTGTGATAGTGCATCACATTGGACAAAGTAAAGTCAATAGGGCTCGGAACATGTACAGAAAACCCACCCAGCTTATTAGGTCCATGCACAATTGGTGCATATAGAAGAGGTGACATTCTATTTTGGTGTATTGCAAGAGCAATAACTAGTTGATATTTGTTGGATTTTAAGACTAGAGAGAATTGATTCCTTGTGTACTCGAGAATTCATCTTCAATCTACATGTCAACCTTCTAAATGTTCCTTGGGTTCTGTCACTCAACCATGTATATGAAAATCAGGACACTTGGGCTTGTAACACCTTCTTGTATTCATGTACCATATATGTGTGTGTACACATAAATTTATGTGCATATGAGCTAATTGCAATACAAACATAGATATCTAAGAGAACAAAAACAACCAATAATTTTGAAAAGACATTAATTGTAAAACCTTAGTTATAGTGGATGGAAAATGCCGAGAATTGTTTCGCACTAGATCCTTAGCAGTATACACATCTTGAACTCTTGCAAGCGAGCAATGTATTCTTAATTTTAAATCATGAATATGACCTTGCCAATTATTCTTTGTGTAATCTCTTCGACCTTGCTTCACTTTATGGAGCCTCTACAACTAGGTAGCATAGACACCAATCATTTACCTGCACAGAAAGAAGTTTTCATAAGGAATCCTCACTTTTGTTGTAAACATGACATGAGGTTATGTGATTGGAAGGATGAGCTGAATTAGAAGCCACTCACACGCGAAGATAATGTTTCCAAAGTAGACAATGTTCAAAATGCAAAATTTAGAGTCACAAACCTCATGCAGATTTATAGGAAAAGAAATTTGATGTACATGTGGAAAATCGAGACTCACAAACTCTTGATTTCATGTATCAACTATGATCATAAAACATAGAATTTTTCGAAATTGAAAATATATTTAATCTTGAAATATCCAGTCTCTCTTGAAACTTTAAAGACTTTCATTGTGTTATGTGTGAAATTATACTTTTCTATGAAATAAAAAATAAGACACTGAATAGAAGAAATTCTCTCGCCTTAATGGCATTTATAGAGAATATCTACAAAAATGGAGCCTTTCTTCATAGAATTAAAAGAGATAGGAATTAATTTTTTTTTTTTAAACATGGAAACATGCTTTTTTTATTTCCTTGCTATGCCATTAGAAAATGGCCCCTTGTCAATGGTTTTTATACTCAATGATGAAGCAACGAAGCAAGCATGAGTATTCATGCATTAAAATTTTGAATTTGAATCCCCCTCATTACTTTCAACCAATCACCTACCATACTTAGGTGTGATGAACACTACTTTCTAGGAAAGAGCATCCTACCATTTAGGAAATCTTTTCCAAGTCATAGAAACACAAGTTTTACTTTGAGCTTGTGTGATCTTGCATGTGTAATGACTTTCAAATTTTGAATAAGCTAGTAGATTGTTTGCTAAGAAATTCCTCTTCCTAGTTGATAATTTTATCCATACTTTGAGTAAATATCTCACACTTATTTAATTTCAAGGAGCTAGTTAGATCAAAGTGTTGACCGTAATTCCCTCTTCATATATTATCTGTTTCATGTTATCCTTCCCTTGTTATAGATGTAATAAATTCCTTTAAAATTGGCTTAAAGCTCCTCTTGCGTATGTATATTCTAGGAGAAATTGTTTTAAGTGAACAATGGTCCTTGTGTGCATGTTTATTAAAAGAATTGATGGCTACAAAGAATGAAAATATGACAAAGACTACATTGATAATCAACCACAAGAAGATTTACTTCTGCTTATGAACATGACAATCAAAGGAGGTTAATGAGATGAACATGTTTTGTATATTGATTTAAGATGTTGAAATCATGTAACATGGAACATAGCATCACCCAAAGACTCGAGAGACCCTAAGAACAAGAATGAAGTGCAAATAGGAGATGACACAAGCCACCCTATGGAGAAAATAGAAATGTGCAAAGATGAAATGGTAACATTAACTTTTTGAGCAGAGTTCTCTTTGTACCTAGCATCACTGAGAATTTGATTAGTGTATGATAGAGTGTTGATAAAAGCTTGCAAGTGAGGATTAGAAAATATGGAACTTATGTAGAAGATGCATACCAAGGATTGGAAGCATGCCATGGACGAAGAGATTGAAGCATTGTAGGAGATGAAAGCTTGGGACATAGTTCCTCTTAAGAGGTCATGGACAAGTTCTTGGGACATAGTTCCTCATAGTGGTATTAGAGCATAGTCATACACGACATTATCCATGATGGATTCTATCATGGATAGAAAGAAAACCATCTTAAACATTAGATTTGAAGTGAATTTTCTATATCTCATTTTTGGTTACAATTTTGGAAAAACTAATGGTACCATCATGTTTGAAACATGCTAGAACCTTAAGATCGAGTGCATACTTTCTTGATTCTGATATCCAAAGGTTATGTTCCAACTTGATGATATCATTGATGACATCATCAATTCATAACCACCCTTGAAATGATATAAAGGAGGGATTGGCCACATATATTCTCAGTCTTTTGGATTTCTAGTCCTTGGAGCTCAAGGAGTTGTGCTTACCAAGTAAGTACTTTCAAGTTCCACTTTGAGTTCTAGTCTTGTTCTTTGCTCTAGTCTTGTCTAGTCTTATATCTTGGACATTGTCTCTTTTCCTATTGTAATCTCATAGTACGAGATCCATTCTAGTTATTCCTTACATTGAGTTCTTGTAATCTAGAGATCTTGCTTTAAAATAATGATGGAGGGTTGTGGGATCTTCTGTGTCATCTCTAGTTGAGTTATCTATACCTATCAATCTTGGGTTGTGGGACTTTTTGTATAAGTTATATAAGCTTCTATTATTTCCCTACATGGGTGATCTTGTAATGAAAAGTGTCATTCCAAAATCTTGTCTAGGCTAGTGAGAGGGCACAATCTAGTGCTCCCTTGACATTTTTGCAAGACAATATAAAAAACTACAAGATTTTGAAAGAAGATTACAACAAGGTGATTGCTTAGTTGCAAACATTGCATCAAACTTCATAAATTTATTTCAAGGATCCCCATATCAAGCATACTATCTAGTTAATCAATTTCAAAGTGGTCTCAAAGATGAAGTATCTCTTTTAGTCCATGCCTCAAGAAGATACCTTGGATGATGTTATCAATCAAGTAGTTGAATGTGAAATTCAATTGTTCAAAGAAATCCAAGTCCAAGAGCTAGAAGTGTTGAATAATCTTTGAAGTCCAAGAAGTCATTACAAATGCTATGGATCATATATATCATGAAGATAATAAGAAGGTAAAGGATGATGAGGAGTTCATGTTCAATCCACAAGGTTTTCTTACTCAAGGCTCTCCATCGAAGACCTTGGAAACACCACAATGTACCACTAGAAGCTCAAAGGATATTGCATGAAGAATCCAATGAAGCTCAAGAGATATCCAATCCTTAACGATCTATCAAGATTGAGTATCATGAACAATTTGAGATTGAGCATGCTTAGATTGAAGAATCTCAAGAGGAAGATTGTAATACCTTATTTATTGGAAAGGATATGACATAAGTGATTGTACTTGGGAACCTACAAAAACTCTTCAGAGAGACAAAACCAAGGTTTTTGAATTCCATAAGAAGAATTCAATGAGACCCAATCTAGAGAACACCTCATGGAACATGTCACTTGAGGGGTAGGTGATGCCATGGACACAAAGCAAACCATCTTAAACCTTAGATTCTATGTGAATTTCCTATATCTCATATTTGGTTAAGATTTTGGAGAAACTAATGCTACCATTGCATTTGGAACATGCCAAAACCCATAGATCATTGTATACTTCCTTGATCAATGATGTGCTTAAAAACCTAAATACAGAGGGGTTGGCTACATCTATACTAAGTCTTGTGGATGCTAGTCTTGGGAGTCCAAGGAGTTGTGATCACTAACTAAGTACTTTCAAGTTCTAGTTCGAGTTCTAGACTTGTCCTTTGCTCTAGTCTTCTCTAGTCTTGTATCTTCAAGATCCTCTCTTGTTGTTTTGTAATTTTGTAGTACGAGATCCTTTCTAGTTATTCCTTGTATCTAGTTCATCTTCTTCAAGGAAGTCTTGTAATCCAAAGACCTTACTTCATACCTATGGTCCCACATTGTGGGATCTTCTATATCATCTCTAGTTGAGTAAGCTATATCTATGAGTACCACACTATGGGAATTCTTATATTAGTTATATATTCTTCATACCTATGGTCCCACATTGTGGGATCTTCTATATCATCTCTAGTTGAGTAAGCTATATCTATGAGTCCCACACTATGGGAATTCCTATATTATTTCCCTACATGGGTGATCTCGTAATCAAAATTTTAATCACTACAACAGATCGATGGTATACCGAGGTTTTTACCGATGAAAATGAATGGGGCTTAATTTGCCGCGACATCGGTGTAAAGGTCGGTTTGTGCGTCGGTACCAAAGCATCGGTATATGCGTTGGTATATGTGTCAGTATATGCATCAGTATATGTGTCAGTATTATCGACGCAAATACCGAGGCTTCCGTTGGATATACCATCGCCTATACCGTCGCCTACTGGGTGTACCGACGATTATATCGTCGCCAGCTGGGTGTACCGATGGTTATACCAATGACACTACTGGGAGTACCGTCGCGTATACCGACGACCATACCTGCAAATTTTTTTTTGGGCAGAGTCTTTTGTCTTTTGCTACAGCAACATTACCATGATGTTGCTTAACAAAAGACAATACACTCTGCCCAAAAAAAACTGAGTACATGTGATGTGTACTCTAATGACAACCGAAATATGATTTCATGAAACAGAGTATTATTGGACACAAAAGAGATAATCAGAATGAACTATGAACCATGTACAAAAGAAGTTATATATTTCAATAATGAAGTATGTACAAGAGTGTGGCAAACCACTGTCATATATGACGCTTTTACAAAATGTGGCAAAGCAATGTATTGCCATATGAAAATCAAATACAAAATATTGGTCTTCCACTGCCAAACACATGCAAAGAACGTTCCATATCAACAGTCCTGCAACAAAGAACATTAATGGAATGAGATAAATTCACATGAAATTACAAACAACAAGTACAAACCAAGTTTATAAATTAATTACCTCATCGCAAATGCTCCCATGAAACTACCGCACCACGTCCCTCCAAGTCCTGCAATAGTGCAGTGAACCCATGACTATATCCATAAGACTCCTCCGTTCGTGTTGGAGGACGACCCATTGCCAGCTCCTGAAACAAATATAAAAATATTAGAGAAACATACATGAGAAATTTAACACAAATAAATTCAATAAATGAAATGGTACTTACAAATTCATGATGCATCGTGTCATATCCGCCGCTGCCCAAATGTGACGGTTCAATCATATCTAAACGTGTGGCTGCGGCATTTCGCTGTTGGTGATATCGATCAGGAGTGTGTTGCTACTCGTCACGAATCATGTCCACTCCTCAGCATCTAACCATACAGGATTTGGTAAGCCTTCTCTGAATGCATCACGTGCCTCGGATCGTCGATGGGACATGACGTCACGTGCGGTGTGTAGAATCCACTCTGAACTAACAATAGATTGTCCATCGGCTGGTCGGAACTCCTGGTAAATCGTCTCTATGATATAATTCTTCCGATCTTTATCCTGTTCACTCCATTTAAGCATGATGGAGTGTCCAAACTGGATGGAGCAAAGCTGTCGTATGCGTGCATGCATTGCTTTGCTAGCCGCATCCATCACCGGAGCTCCATCTCGGATACTATACACCTTGGAGTCATCATGGTCATGAGCACCCCAAGGTGTACATGGTGTTCCACGTGGTGTACTGCGTGGCATACCTACATCTGAGATACTCGTCCTAGGAGAAGAAGCGGGCGACACAACGTCCGTCACACTGCCTCCACAACAACCGCCTCCTCCGCCTTCAGACCTACTTGTAGATCCACTCCTAGAACCTCCTGCTCCAGAGCGTGACCTCGATCTACGAGACGGGCCAGAACCTGTATCGCGCTGAGGTTTCGAACGCACATGTCTACTAGTAGACCCAGTAGGAGATGGCTGCAAAGATGTTCGTGGTGGAGTCACAAAGCTAGGAGACATACCTCCTACGGGAATAGCACCACCCGCAGGAGTGACACTGGCAGGAGTGACACCGGTGGGAGTGACACCGGCAGGAGTGAGGCCAGCGGGAGTGAGGCCGCCAGGAGTAAGGCTGCCAGGAGTGAGGCCGGGAGGAGTACTACCACGAGCGATCCAATACTGTGATGCAGGGGCCATATACGCAGAAGGAACTTGAGAGATGAACTCCAAAAACTGCTCCTCTGTCATGGAATGTGGAGTGACTGGAGGACTGTCTCCCATCGTGCTCTATAATAAAAGAACTCAAATAATTAGCATGCGATAAGAAAAGTAATATAGAGAATAAACCAAAAAAAAAAAACAAAAATTAGTACGTACAAGTGTTTTATTCAAACGTCTTCTATTCTAGCATCCTCTTGAAGATCCGATGCACGGAGAATATCTATCTCTAGATGTCCTGATCATCCTCTATTGCTTTGTCTTCTCGAACAATGACCTCTTCTTCAATGACCTCTTCTTCTCGAACAATGATCTCTTCCTCCTCGACTATCGAATGAATCTCTGAGTCCACTAGAGATGAACTTTCTTCTACATCTATGTTTTCAAAAATTTGTCTACTACGTGGAGCGACTTGTAAAACAAATAGCCACTCTGGGTCTTTTGTATCTGGTATAAAAACAACTTGCTCACAGTGTTCGAGAAGTACAAATGTATCCCTTTCATCTGTCCATAATCTTGTGGAGTCGATTTGAAGCAAACCACTCTTATCCCATCTCACTATTGTGTTTCTTCCAGAGGTGACTACTTTGAACCATTTCACATCAAAAACAAAGTAATCAAACTTTCTTAAAGATAGTTTCAAGATGTCTTGAATCACACCACAATAATCTAACTCGCCTTCTGATCAAAGTTTTCCAAAGAATCTCTCCCACATTCTTAAAAATATGCATCGGGTCTACCAAATGATTGATCACCAATTCACACCAATTCACTATCTATGTGCTTCCAAGCATCAGAGTCAGTTGGCACTCGCATTACATTATCTGTAGACCTGCTCTTTGTATGCCATGACATTAACTCAGCTATAGATTTTCATCTAAACATGTTCTTAATTCGTGGAATGATAGGAAAGTGGCGAAGAACCTTTGCGGGGATTGCTTCGCCTACAACATCTTCTCTAAATCTATTTGATCCACACTTTGGACATACGTGGAGATGCTCATACTCATTCCGAAAGAGAATGCAATCATTCGAACAAGCATGAATTTTAGTATAATCCATTCCAATGGACTGTAAAAGTTTTTTCGCATCTCCACGTGTTGGAGGCATGTATTGCCCTCTGGCAAAAATTGATCTTTAAGAAGCCTGCAATAAGCAATTAAAATGATATTAGTAAATGAAGTTATTGTGATACAACAATGAAAGCCAATTTGTTCTCCACTTACATGAACAATTCAGTGACACTACTATCTGACCATCCATGAATGGATTGCAGATTGAGCATCGCGAGTGAAGCACGTAGTACAGATAATCTTTGCTCCATTGTAAAGTGGTAAACGAGCTAATCTTTGCATGTTTTCATATTCTTTATCAACTTCTGATCGTGGAATTTCTGTTGTGTCCATCTCGACACCTTCTTCACCATCATGATCTTCGTCCATCTCATAAAATGCCTCAAGCATCTATTCCATATGTTCATTCTGTGTAATATTATTAGTGCTTGCTTGTACATCTAATTCCTTTTTTGCTCTCTTTTGCCCACGAGAGGTTATCGGTGCAATGTTGTTTGGGTCCATCTGCTCACCTCGGGGACCATGCGAATGATAACCTAGGTTTTCCAGTCGACTCCTATCAAAGGATCCATGCTCTCTAACATGTGCAGTACAAATCCGTCGTTTCCGATAAATTTGATACTTGCACTGTGTGCAAGGACATGCCATTATCTCTTCAGGATCCAAAGAAGCCATCTGCTACAATATGGACATTTTAGAACATTTGATTTTTTATTAAACCTAAAAATCTAACTCTTAAAGACTTAAATATGAAATACTAAACCTAAATACTTAAATACCTAAAAAAACTTAAAACCCTAATTTTAAAACCCTAATCTATATAGTTATCCTATTTTATCTATATATTCGGATTTTTTCTTGATTGATCCTATTTTATATATATACTTATTTATTTATTCAGATTTTTTTCCTCTTAATTGAGTTATATGTATGCCTAAACCCTAAAACCCTAATTTTAAAGATCTAGTCCTAAATTATGTTTATTTATATACACATGTGTATATACATGTATATATGTATCATATGTGTATGTGTATGTGTGTATATATGTTATGTAGGTGTTAAAATCCTAAAACCCTAATCCAAATGACCTAGACCTAAAACATGTATATATATATATATATGCATGTGTATATATATATGTATATGTATATATATGTGCATATAGATAGGTGTATAAGTATGTGTGTTTGTGTATTGTATATATATTCACTCTATTTAAAATGATTAAATTTAAACCTATTTTTATATATTTAATCATATATATTTCATTTATTTATTTAAAATACTAGTTCTTATCATATTTTATTATCTATATAATTATCCTACCTTATATATATATATATATATATATATATATATATATATATATATATATATATATATATATATATATATATATATATATATATATATATATATATATATATATATATATATATATATATATATATATATATATATATATATTCAGATTTTTTCCTTACTTAATCCTAGTTTTATAAATTTAATTATAAATATTTAATTAAATTTTTTAAAACACTAGTTCTTTTTATATTTATTTATCTATATAATTATCCTATTTTATATATATATTTATTTATATATTCAGATCTTTTCATTACGTAATCGTATTTTTATATATTTAATTTTATATATTTAATTATATATATTTGATTAAATTATTTAAAACACTAGTTCTTTTTATATTTATTTATGTATATAATTATCTTATTTTATATATACATTTATTTATATATTGAGATTTTTTTCTTATGAAATCATATTTTCATATATTCAATTTTATATATTTAATTATATATATTTAATTAAATTATTTAAAACACTAGTTCTTTTTATATTTATTTATGTATATAATTACCTTATTTTATATATATATTTATTTATATATTCAGATTTTTTCCTTACGTAATCCTATTTTTATATATTTAATTTTATATATTTAATTAAAACACTAATCTTAAAATTCTAGATCTAAAATATGTATATTTTTGTATGCATGTGTATCTACATGTATATATGTATTATATGTGTATGTGTATGTGTGTATATATGTTATGTAGGTGTTAAAACCCTAAACCCTAATCTTAAAGATTTAGACTTAAATCTGAAATACTAAAACCTAAATACTTAACCACCAATAAAAATCTAAACCCCTAATCCTAAAACCCTAATCATATTTTATA
>CM035420.1:173230344-173332844 GCA_020310875.1 Ceratopteris richardii | reverse complement strand
AAGATATGACATGATGTCTATACTCAGAAACAAGGGACAACCAACTAAAGAGTAGGATGAGTCAAATGCATAGTGTGCAAAAGTATGCTTGGCAAGGTCATAAACTTTGAACTTTATCTTTGATTTCCTACTTCCTCATATCATGAACTTTACGAGATTGCAAAGAGACATGGAATGCTTTGAAAGTATCCATCTCTTCAAGTAGGAAAGCTACAAAGAACCAAATGTGTATGGAGTTTAAAACACTCACAAAGTAGCCCAAGCAACATGTAAGTCATTTTGTCACCAAAATGGACAGTGCACATTGACTAGGAAGTCTTTGAGAAATCATTGATGAAGAGAGTTGATCAGTTAAATCATCAATAGAATCAAGGCTCATGACACGTTGATGCTTTTACCCCTCGGATGGACTTCTACATGGGTATGCAAATGCCGGGCTTCAACGCTCGGATTGGAAAACTCTTCATCTAGAGGCCAAACTCATGAAGATTGGTGAGAACCGAAAATGTAATTAGTCATCTACCATTTATAGAGATAAAAGCAAAGGTAAAGATACCAACGGAAAAGGTTAAAAGTGTGATGATAAATGAAGCACCTCCCAACCTAACTTTGCATGTAGAGGTAGAAGCTCAAGAGGAATATGTAGAAGAGGTAGAGAAGGTAGGGGGAGATCTCAAAACTCCTCACCTTGTGCTATATGTGGAGTATGCAATCATATCATAGAGCATTGTTTCAAGAACCCAAGGAATAATAGAGCCAAAGGATACAAAAGAATTGGATATGGAACTCCTAGAGGCACACACAACAATTCAAGTGGATAAAATAACAATACCTATAAAAACAACAAAAACCAAGGAGGATACAAAGGAAGGGTATATTACAATAATTACACAAATGATCAATCTCAAGAGTAGTCACTTCTACTTATGAATATGATAATCAAGGAAAGTAAATCTGATGAGCATGCATTCTACATCGACTCTCAATGCTCAAATAAGGGAGCATTGAATGTAGCCTTTCTCTCACACTTGGAAGATCCAAAGAATATGCATGAGGTCGAGAACTGTGTAAAGACTTCTAGTGATAATATGAATCTCTTGGGTAGAGTTTTGTATATATGATCTATTACTAAAAACCTAATAAATGTAGGTTGGGTGATCTCTACATGGGGAAGGGAGTTTTATATTTGAAAGATGTACATTCCTTGAGGAATGTGAAGCTCCTTGCTTGGTGGATAGAACAAGCACCATCCATGAGTCATATTGTTGGATTCCTTTTCATGATCACCATAGAAATAGTGAGACTTCATGGTGGACTACATATGGTGACTAGGCAAGGGCTATATATTTTGGTTGAGACTTGAATACAAGACACAACATTTCTAGTTTCCAACATCTTCCTATTAACATGGAAAATATTTCTACATAGAAATGGGTTCATGAATTTGTTACATAAGACTAGACTACAAGTTCATATGGTAAGCATCCTTTGAGAGAACGCTCATGAGTCTCCCATCCACCTCCTAAATTTACGTACAGAATGCATTTTATTTAATGCTAATAAATGTCTATGAGATCTATTTTTATAAAGAGGTTATCTAGATATGTTGCAATATCAAGTGGGAGTGTGCTTGTAAAGTAAGGTATTCTCTATATAGAAGAAACAATACATGGGAGTTTGTGCACTTCCCAAAGTACAGAAAACTTGAGATTGAGCACTTTGATCAACCACAATGGTGGCCTTCTTTGCTTAAGGACTATACGTCGTCTCTAAGCAAAAGGGGACTAATAGTGCAAAAGCCTTAAGAGTGCATCCACAAGACAAATTAAAAAAGAAAAAAAATTCAAAGTAGTTGGGTTAGGTCATGAGTATAATCTAAAGAATATACATTACAAAGGGCATCAATGGCTCTCTACTATATGGGATAACTTACACAAAGATCATATGTAAAGGATAAAATGCCAATATAATGAGCACATACCATGAATGGAAATTACAATAGTAAACGGATGAGGCTAATAGCATCCAACTTAGAAAGTGTAAGTGCATAGTAAATAGAATAGGATTTGGAAAAAGACTCAAATTAGTCTTTAGAAAAAATCACAAAGACCTTCAATATAGAAACATGGACTAGTTTGCACTTATTCATACACTAGACTATGGTCAATTAGTTAGCTAGTAGAATAAGGTATAGTTTGAAAAAGGCTAAATTAAATTAAACCATAGCACAATCTAGGTCCTACCATTCTCTTATTTTTCAATGTTGGAGTGCCAAATCCATATTTCTGGGTTAGAGCTCAATGAGACATTGTAATCTATCGCCTAATATGTGCATTTCATCTTCTAGACACATAATACAAATTACTTCCTTGAAAGGTCCACACAGCCAATATGGATGACAAATGAGCTCCTCTATATGAAAGAAAAATGAAAGAATCAATGTATAAGACTTATGGGCTTTAGAAATACAAGATCAAGCTCTCTTCATTGCATTAGATATACCCAATAAAGTTGATATTCAATGGGGTATACCACACCTACCCTAGGAAAGATTAAGAGCATTTTAGTGCTCTCCTTTCCATAGGGCCTTTCAAAACAATCCTTTCAAATCATAGCTCTCACAACCAACCTAAAAAGTATTTAGTAGCATACCAATATCATACTTATTTTATAGCTTGAGCCTCCAAAGTTTACCAATTGTCCCACTTATAGGTGTGATGGAATTTTAGCCTAATTTATGAGTGAGTAGTTTACAGGAATCTAGTTTGATAATGCAAACGATCCTATAGTTTCTTTATCTTTTCCATGGGGATGTATGTGCACATCATGTCTTATGGTAAAAAACATAAAATTTTGTATTTTCTTCCTTCTTATGGGTTTGCACATGTTAGAAAAATAAGTGGCTTTTCATGTTCTCTATAGATAATTTAAGACACATGTGATGTGAATACCAGATCTCGGTCCATCATGGTCCATGAATTTTAGGTAGAGAGTCGAGTAGTTATTGAAGTCTGATGTCTCCCTTTTGGTCCATAAGCCTCATTGGTTAGTTGGACCCGCATCTCAATATTCATATTGAAACATTTCAACCAATGGATCACTTTAATTGTCCCAATGTGGGTAATTAACAATAAATGTATACTATTTAAAATGTTAAAGGAGAATATGACCAAGAATTTATAAGTTGGGGACTAGTTCAATGCTAGTATATTTGACCATGTAAGTACTAGTCTAGTTTATTATGATGGACTAACATTCCTAGATCAACCAATACTAGAGTGAATTGATTTAAAGCTTTGTGACGTGAGTCCATCTATGCTCTAGTATAATGTCCCTTAGCCCAAGGAAGTATTCAATGCCCTTCATGATTTAGTTAATTCATAATTATAGACACCTCCATCATAGGATAGGGGTGGTTGTGGAATCATATTTTGTACATCCAAAGACATATCTTGTTGCCTTGAAACTTTTGACTTTTTTAATCTAAGTGTCCTCATAACTTATTTCTCCCTATCTCAATTCCCCCTTTTTTCCTAGATAAAAGCATTAATAAAAATGATAATGTCAACGTTGGAGTATTGTTCAACCAAGGTGAAAAACTATGGTCGATCCCATTTTCCCATGTGCAAATTAAGGTAATAAAGATGCGACATGGAAGTTCTAGGTAGGTAGGGAACAAAGTGAGAGTGGGAGAAGGGGAGAAAGGGACAGAGAGAGAGAGAGAGACAGAGAGAGAGAGAACTAGTTTAACCCTGTGTAACAAAAACATGAGGTTATAGTGGAATTTGGACTAGAGATTATGATTAATGACACAGTGATTTAATTAGCATGGAAAGTGAGAAGACCGAACTAGGTGATATATGTTAAGGACAAAAAGGGAGTTCATTCGCATTCATGTCTAGATTCCTTTGAGGTTGGTGTGTGGTTGAAGGATACATTTGTGAGAGGGAGAGAGATACAAGCTTACATAGTTTGATAGTTTGAAACAGAGGAGGGGTTGATGATACAAAAAATAGAGACTAGACCTCATTTACATAAAGGGTTGTGCATAAGGTGAGGAATAGGGTAGAAAAGAGAGATATATGATAAAGAGGGAGTAAGATGTATGACAGTAGGGGAGGAATTAGGGATGATGGGGGAATAGGTTAGAAGGGAGGTTCAAGGAGGTAATCCAATGATGTACGAAAAAGACGAATGAAATGGAAGAAAAATAGAGATGAAGCGGGGATTTGATGCACAAGAAGAGATGTCTACGTTGGGTAATGATAGAATGTATCTCTTTTAGCAAAGAGTCAACTATACTTAGTGAAGCATAGGGGGGCTTATTGGATTGGTAATGATAATGAAAATATAGGGTCATACGTAGTAAAGAAGCCCTTATAGACCATTATACACTCTTGTTTTATGCATATCTCTTCAAAACAATTTCTGTTCAATGAGATTGCCGGCGCTTGAGTACTAGAAATGCATGCAAAAAATAGGAGGAAGAAGAAGCTTAGCAGTATAACACAGAGTAATATTACTTATTGTTGAACGTAAAAGACTGTAAGCCTGTAAGGGTTATTGGCATATGTGCAAGCCAAGGGAACAATACCTCTTTAAGAGGGAAAAGGGTGCCCAAGGGTCCTAAGTGTGTTCATGTATCTCAATGTTCTTTGTGTGAGCATAGAACACACAGTTTCTTGCAATCGCAATGTGTTCTAATGGTCCCTAAAGATGATACTCATATAACCAACACTTTAACCATCCAAAAGGCATGTGAGCTGGCCCACACGATCGACAATAGTCATGAAAACTTTCTTATACGTAGTCTCATAATCACGTGTCCACAATAGGCTCATTTCTTACTCAACCGAAATATGCATGGGCTACCAGAAATAAAGCCAAAACCAAACTTCTGGACACACATTATTGTACATATTTTTCATTTCTACTCTTGACTCTCATTTCATATTGAAACATGATCACATTCAAGATTCAAGCTGCAATTATGTGATGGAGAGAAGGGAAAGACATCCGTTTAAGTGCTCATTGAAGCTTTTCATACATCGGTGTCGGTTAGCTTTGAAATACATAAAGGATGATTTACATAAGCAAGGAAGGGAATGATTTTCGGCCCCCATAAAAGCCTTGTAATATCCTCTGCTTTTATATGCCAATATTTATTTCTATCTTTCCTCATAGTTCTAGAGGATCCTTATTATGTACAGAGCTTTCGTATATTGGACATTGAGCACCGAGTGTGAATATTAAATTAGCATCAAATGATTTTATTCTGGTTCAAGATCATAGAAGGCTCGAGAGATGGATAAAAGGTAAAATAACATGCTGTATCAAAGGAGGCATATTATGCGCATTACGAAGGGCACCCCACCAGAGTACCATGTGCTAGAGGCGAGTCTATCCCTCGGCCCGCGAGCTTACAAGTGGTGGATTAGTCTTAAGGAGGCGAACTCTATCCTTACTGATTGGACTCAGTTTGAAACTCTCTTTTCTAAAAGAGTTTTTTCCTGAGAATGCGGAGGAGAGGAATTGGAAATTTGATATTGCCGGACTTTCCGGAGAAAGTTTTTGAGCACTAATTAGTTTCATGAAAACTCAATTGAAAATATGTCTCGTGACTAATTCTGAAGCATACTTCAGTAGTATTTGATTTGCGCGCATGATATGTGTCACATTAATAATTTCATATGCGCTCATCGTATGTCACATTGATTTTGATGCAGCACAGAGCGCTAATCCTTAAGTTAAGACGATTCTATTGTCTTATGAAGCTCGATGTTTCTGTTTCTATCTTTTTATTCAAGGATTTCCTTGCTTAAAAAGAACGTAGAAATTCAGCGGGTGTGGTTTAGCGGATGTGCATTGTACTTCTAGGGAGATGGCCAGGGTTCAAATCCCGCCCAAGGCATCCAGCCAAAGAGTTCTCCAAGATGGGTGCCTCTACCTTACGAAGTCGGGTGTGTGTGTTCGTTTTCAAATTCACTGTACTCTGAAACAAAAATAAAAAGAACGTAGAAATACAAGATTTTATTCAGACTTTGTATGCCAAGAAATCGCATAAGAAATGGCATGTATGCTTGTATTAGCTGTCATGGTAAGAAAATCAAGGATCTTTGTATCGATGAAAACAATCACTGGACCGGTTAATCTTGATGAAAAACAGTTAAGAGTTTACATTGAACTATTTGCATAAGTGAAAAATCATACGGAGAAGAGTGAATGCATGATTTATATTGTTTTGAAGAGACATGTTTAAATGGGGTGATTTGTTTTATTTCTTGCACGCAAGAACTCATGTAAAATATATGCATTTTGAGATCCATATATGAAAACAATAGGAAATGAACGAGATTAAACGGTGTGTTTCGATTTCAATTGTTTCTGAAGAGCTTGCTATCTTTCTATAAAAAAAGTATATGTTTCTGAAGAGTTTTGATACCAAGTACTTGGTCTTTCCTTCAATCCATAGAATTCCCTTTCCAACCTTCACGCTTTATTTTCATGTCCCTTTTGCACAAAACCACAAGGATGAGATACGTACACTTCTACATCAAAATCACCATTCAAAAATGTGGTTTGTTTTTCAAAAGGAAGTTTGGCAATAGTCTACTCTACCAAACTTTAATCAATTGAAAGAACAATTATACAAGTGAATAGGCCAAGCAGCCATGGGACCATTCAAACTTAGTGTCGACTTAAACGTCCATTAAAACAAGTCTGAGTTACAAGTGCATAGATGCTATGAAGGGTTGTCATGAAATAGGTAGGGGAAAAGGTCTCACCAAAAATAAATGCCCTTCTCATGAACATAGACCATTCAAACTTAGTGTCGACTTAAACATCCATTAAAACAATTCTAAGCTACAAGTGCGTAGATGCTATGAAGGGTTGTCATGAAATAGGTAGGGGAAAAGGTCTCACCAAAAATCAAAGCCCTTCTCATGAACATAACACTGCGCCACAATTATAGCCTTATAATGATCAGCTGTTCCAACAACTTACTAAGTTTATAGACCCATTTATTTCCAATGGCCTTTCTTCCAAGAGCAAAATCACGTAGAAATAAGTACATTCTTCATAAAAGCATCATCTTTGGTTACATGGAAACCACCCATTTTATGAAGTATGTGCTTTATCAAAAGAGATAGCCTTGATGCTTTTAACACGGTGAATAATATTAGTGATGGATCTTACTCTAGTGATCACTCTTCCAAGGGTTAGATAAGTATAAGTGAAGCTTCCTTTTCTCCTCCCTCGACCTTAAAGATAGATCAATGGATTCTCGTTTCACCGAATTCGATAACCTTGCCCACCCCTCTCCATCATATGACTAGAATTGATCGATTTTACAGCTCTCTTTTTTTTTTTTATATATAAAGGAAGTTCGGCAATAGCCTACTCTCCCGGACTTGAATTAAATTAAGAAACAAAGGTACAAAAGAAGGGGACTAGCGCCCACGGGACCCCCCAAATCCCACAAAGCAGGGGAAGCTTGATTGAATCCTAGGTTGCATTACAGAGAAGGTTAATCACCCTCTCATCGCCCTCATGCGGGGCCCATTTGGGTTTGAGCTTGTTGTTGATCAAAAGGAGGACTTGATGGTGCCTGAAGGGGGGGGATTTGTTACTGTTAACGATCCTTTTGCCAAGGAGGAATAGTGATTTCTCAATCGACCACTCCCTGGGGGGATTGCCGAAGTTGAGAGCACACCTCTCCCGCCAAATTTTCCACAGGGCTTCCCCTCTGATGGCGTTCCAGAGTGGCGCAGAGCAGCCGATCGCTTCTCCCAAAAGGACTTGTTTCCAACTAAGCTATTTTTGAAGTCTGATTTTCATTCCAACCGTCTGCCAGACTCTGTAGGAGTTGGGGCAAGTAAGGAAGATGTGTGGGACATCTTCGATAGCACGGTGGCAGCGTTTGCACCAAGGAGGGATCCCACAAAGTTTGCTAGCCTTATGGTTGGTCCAGATTCCCCGATGAAGAATTTGCCATAAGAGGACAGACTTCTTAATCTCTATAAGGGGGTGCCAGATACCCATGAATTTCATGTCCCACCGAAGCCGCGTCCAAGACAGGCACCACTTCTTGTTGAGGCTGATCTGGAGGTCAGCCGTTTCTTTGATGTTCGGGATTTTGAGTAGGCTATTTCCATTGTGCCATTAGAGACCAAGCGAGTTCGGTGTGTCGTGTCCCATGAGAAGGCGAGTCTTGTGACGATCCCAAGCGAGGTATCTGCTTTGCAAAGTGTTCCATTCTTCGTAGGAGATGTTTATGCGAGGGTCGATATCCTCGAAGTTGATCCAGCTGTTGGTGTCATGTTTCCAAAGATGTTTCCATTTTTTGAATCCTTTGTTCCATAACTTCTTGGCATTTTGAATGTTCCACGACTCCACACTCCTGATGCCATGTATCGGAAACCAGATAGAGTCGTTTTGTCTGATTCCGGCCGCCCACTTCCAGTCCTCACTAATTCTTGTGAAGCTTTTGACTTTATTCCAGCCCTTCCAAAGGGAGCACACGAGATTGGAGCCTTTCGGGAAGACGGGGATCGGGGAGAATAGCAGGGTCATGATTTTACAGCTCTCTTGATCTTGTCTTTTACTAATTCCTTAACAACAACCCATTCCTTGAGTGGATGGCCTCATATGAACTACTATCTCCCACGTTTTGAATCCTTCACGACTTCCATTGTGCTCTTCATCTAAGATGCCACCTCCTCTAATTCTTCCCCAAAGAAGTAGTGGCTTCTTATCTACAAGTTGATTAGGAACTTCCTCAATAGAGCCAAGCAAGGCCCTAAAACCCATTTCCATCGCAAGATTATCCTCAAGTACGAGGCCTAGAATAAAGGTATTCTCTCAAATAATTATGAGCTTGCAAGAAACCTTACATATGAAATTAGAGCTATTGAAATTCAAAATACCAAGGAGACTATTGCTTGTCTCCTTGGTAGTTTGAAAAATTCAAACTACCCAGGAGACAAGCATTTCCAAAAAATGTTCCATGCTATGAAGAAAGCAAACACTATGGATTTCATGCCCAAAATTGGAAACTCCCTTTGGCCCCATGTCTAAGCTCATCCCTAAAAATATGCACCCTATGTTTAGCCCCACTATGATCAGGCTCAAGAGATTCACATGCGAAGAAATATTTAGCGATATTCTTAGCGTATAGAAAAACAAAACCTCTTGCATTGATAAGATCTTGATTTAGGTGCTCTAGAATTTCCATACCTTTCTCTTCCATTTATTCCTTAAGATCGTGAAGAAAATACTTCGTAGAGGATTCCTTTGTGATCCTCTCTATGTACGGTTCATTAAGCTCTTCCAAAGAAATAATAGCAACTATAACCTCTATAGCTAGAGACCCATCTTTTCTATTACTTGAATTTACAAATTCTTTGCCAAATTTCTCATTGGGACATCAATTCTCCTTCCTCAAAATTATGTGAGCAAATCCTATGTTTGTAATGCTTAGAATTTTTCTTTTGTCTAATCTTAATGATGCAAGGTTTTTTTTAATGTAAAGGAAGTTTGGCAATAGCCTACTCTCCCGGACTTGAATTAAATAAAGAAAAGTACAAGAGAAGGGGACTAGTGCCCACGGGACCCCCCAAATCCCACAAAGCAGGGGAAGCTTTTACAGAGCTTAGATGACATTACAAAGAAGGTTAATTACCCTCTCATCACCCTCGTGTGGGGCCCACTTGGGTTTAAGCTTGTTATCGATCAGAAGGAGTACTTGATGATGCCTAAAGGGGGGGGATTTTTTACAGTTGACAATCCTTTTGCCAAGGAGGAGCAGCGATTTCTCAATTGACCACTCCTTGGGGGAGTCACCGAAGTTGAAAGCACATCTTTCCCGCCAGATTTTCCATAGAACCTCCCCTCTGATGGCGTTCCAGAGAGTCGCGGAGCAGCCGATCGCTTCTCCCAGCAGGGCTTGCTGCCAACTGAGACGTTTTTGAAGTCTAATTCTCTTTCCAACCACCTGCCAGAGTCTGTTGGAGTTGGGGCAGGTAAAGAAGATGTGTGTAACATCTTCGATAGACCGGTGGCAGCGTTTGCACCAGGGAGGGATCCCACAGATTTTGCTAGCCTTAAGGTTGGTCCAGATTCCATGATGAAGAATTTGCCATAAGAGGACATACTTTTTGATTTCTATGAGGGGGTGCCAGATAGCCATGAACTTCATGTCCCACCGAAGCCGCGTCCATGACAGGCACCACTTTTTGTTGAGGTTAACCTGATAGTCGATCGTTTCTTTGATGTTTGGGATTTTTGATAGACTATTCCCATTGTGCCATTTGAGACCAAGCGAACTCGGCATGTCGTGTCCCATGAGAAGGCGAACTTTGTGTCGGTCCCAGGCGAGAAATCTGCTTTGCAAAGTGTTCCATTCTTCATGCGAAATGTTGATGCTAAGGTCAATGTCCTCAAAGTTGATCCAGTGGTTGGTGTCTTGTTTCCAGAGATGTTTCCATTTTTTGAAGCCTTTGTTCCATAGCTTCTTGGCGTTTTGAATGTTCCAAGATTCTACACTCCGGATGCCATGGATCGGAAACCAGATAGAGTGGTTTTGTCTGATACCGGCAGCCCACTTCCAGTCTTCACTTATTCTTGTGAAGCTTTTGACTTTATTCCAACTCTTCCAAAGGGAGCACACTAGATTAGAGCCTTTCGGGAAGATGGGGATCGGGGAAAACAGCAAGGTCAAGATGTCAAGATTCCTCCAATTTGGGAAGCCCATGAGCGCCAGCTCATTCTTGTTTCTGAAGATCAGCTTGGCCCACGAGGCCTCCCTGTTGCACCAAGCCTTAGTCATCCATTTGGCCGAAAGTTTGTTAGCCATGCACCCAATGTCCAAGATACCAAGTCCCCCACTATCTCTATGGCTGGTGCAGATGGACCATTTGATTTTAGGCACCCCCCTCCTATTGTGGTCGCCCGTCCAAAGGAAGTTTCTACAAATACTATCCAGTTTGGACAGATCTTGCTCTTTCGGTCTCCAACAAGAAAGGAAATAAATGGTAGATGATAAGAGGAATGTGTTGATGACCATAGCACGACCAGCAAGATTGATTTGCATACCTCTCCAATAGTTAAGCTTGTTTTCGAGTTTGGCAAGCACCCAGTTCCACCGCTGTTCCATAGAGACGCCAAACCCCAAGGGAATCCCCAGAAGCCGAAAAATTTGGCCCTGCGGGATGATTTTACAGCCATGATCAATGAGAAGGTCGGGCTGTGACGCACCAATAGCTCTAAAGGCGGTCTTAGAGTGGTTGATTATGGATCCAGAGGCTTCACAAAAAGTAGCAAGACACTTCTAGAACGTCTCCAGGCTGGTACTATCATTGTGCACAAAAGCGTTCATATCATCGGCAAAAGGTCTCATGGTGATCTGACTGTGGTCATGCGGCAAACGAAGGCCTTTAATGTTACCAGCTTCAACCTGATGCTCCACCAGCCTGCTAAGACCTTCAGTGGCAATGGCAAAGAGAAGGGGAGCCAATGGGCACCCTTGTTTGATAGATCTTCTAAGTTTGATCACCTTTGAAAGATTTCCATTAATGTTAATTTGGGTCGATGCGTTTCCGAGAAGGGTCGCGATCATCTTGGTGAATTTCTTACTACATCCAAGATCCTGTAGCGACTGAAGAATATAGTCCCATTCTAGCCTGTCGTAGGCTTTATCAAAGTCGATCTTGAGGAAAACCACATCTTGTTTAGACTCATTTGCAAATTCAAGACCTTCCCAGATATCTATTATGATTTCCAAAATTGACCTGCCTTTGATGAAACCTTTTTGGTCCTCGCTTAACCACGCTCTCAAGTGGCAAGAGATTCTGTTGGCAATGACTTTGGCGATGATCTTGTATCCTGTTTGGAGCATTGTAATGGGACGCCAATTCTCTATTCTGTTCTTTTCCCCTTTTTTGTGTACTAGCTTGATAATGCCATTGTTGAGGCAAGAAGGAAGCACGCCAAACTTGAGTGCCTCTTGCCAAACCAAACGGAGAGGGGTGGCAACCACCAACTTGAAGGATTTGAAGAACTCATTAGTGAGCCCATCGGGGCCCGGGCTTTTACCTGAGGGGAGGGCATCGATGACCTCAATGATTTCGGCTTCAGAGATAGAGGCATGAAGCAAAGAGTGAAGGTTTGGTGGTATCCTGTGGGGGGAAACCCTAGATATGGCTCCCATACAGTCCCTTCTATGGTGGGAGAGGGGGTTTGAGGTCCCCAGGAGTCTCGTGAAGTGCCCTTCAATGATCCCAAAATTATCTTCTTCCGTATTGCATACATTGCCATTTGCGTCTAGCAATAAGGGGATCGAATCTCTGTTGTGTTTCCTTTTGAGGATACGGCACATCTCTTTGGTGGGTTTGTCGGCTTTGCCAGCCCACCACTCCTTGAAGAAAATTTGCAAATTTTTCCTTTGTATCTCTTCCTCATATCTCAGCAGCGCTCTGATTTTTCGAAGTCCTTTCTGGGCTTGAGATTTTCCTTTGTTCACTTCCTCCTCGAGCCGCCAGAGTCTATGATATAGAGCTTCTCTGCGAGCCCGCCGCACAGTCTCTAGCATCTTCCTGGATCTAATCATGATCTGTCGTGACTTATCGATCGCACTTCTCCAACACTTGGCTGGGGACAAGCCAGAGGCAAATGCCTCCTTCCACACATCAGAGATTTCTTGATGGACGGAGGGGAGAGAGAAGGAGGGCACACTGGCATGGAACCACGGAGCCTTACGAGTCTTGGTGGGGGGTTGAAAAGTGATGACCTGAGGAAAGCTAGACTTGATAGATGCTACATCTCCCAGAGTTTTACTCATCAGTGGGGCCACCCTTCCCTCTCGCAACGCACCGACCTCACCATAATGATGCAAGGTTTGGCCCTTGCTTCATGTACTATCTTAATTGCCTCGTCAATAACTCTTGAGCCTCCATGGCTATTTATCACAACTTTACTAACAAGTTCCCTTTCTCTAAACCTATTTTTCAAGGGTGTCCGTTTATCCCCATTCATCTTGGCACCCATGTTGATAGCCTCCATTTTCTCTTTCTCTCCAACCCTCATATTCAAGGGATTAGAGTTTTTAGTCACCCCACCCTATGCACATGGATGACTACAAAAATGACACATATCTCACCATTATCCACTTGCAACATAGCCCCGAAGTAACTCTAACCATGCTTGATATCTATTTCTATACCGGTGTTCTCGTTACCAATCATCTAAAAACTTTTCTCAAAACATTCAAAGCCAACCCAAACCCTCCTCATTCATCTAGGCTACTAGGAAATCCTAGATGGATTGATTCTTTGCCTCTTAGGAATCCACATGGGCTTTCATGTTAGATCCACTAATAGATGTGCTTGGATCTTCAACAAGGTCCACTATAAGATTGACTCTTGAAGTATGGGAACTTCTACTTTGTCTCATAGTATCTTTCTCTACAACCATTAGTTGGTCCCTTTTGTCATCTAATTTCTTTTTTTGATGGAGACCCCCAACTTAATCTTCTAAGAGTTCGCTTTAGTAACTTCATTTGGGATTCAACTTTAAACACTCATAGAATGCAAAGAGTTACTTGTGACTCTTGCATGCTCTGAAACGAAAAAGCTGGGAATCTTGGGCCTCTTGACTTTCATCATATTTCGATTGAGCTTGTGGTGAAGTGGATTTACCATTCCCTTAACTCCAATTCTTTTTATTCTAGTATCACCCAAGAATTGACTCTTTCCTTTTCTCTTCATGGCTATGTTTGATGGTCATGCTTGGAATTCCTCACTATATACGTTAGCCTATGTAAGTCTAATATTAAATATTCTCCCCTACTCAAAAGTCTCTAGACTTCGTATTTCATTTTCAAAGCAAGAGTTAAAACCTTGCCACCTCCCACACCATGTACAACTCTCAAACTCTCCCTCTTGAGAGTCCTAAAACTGGTCTTAATCTCTTCAGGAGAGGCATTGATATATGCCTCTCCATTGTGGAAACTAAATGATTCCTCCTTGAATTTGAGATGCTTTTCAAAGGTAATAGACCTCTTTCTCTACTAAATCCCTCATTTCTTCCTAGTTTACTATATACCATGTCACAAGAATATTTGGTTTTGAATCCCTCACTGAGACTGTAAACGGTCAATGGAATTGAAACTCATCCTCTAACCAATCCTCTTATCCCTTGAATACTATATGGCACCTTGTAAAAAATGAAAAAGAGAATTTTCTCCCTTGTGAAATCATGCACAAATCTGTTTGGACTAAGAATAAAGCTAGACCTTTTCACATTTCTAATGGTCAGCGCTATTTCTATGACTCTCTTAAAGCTATCTCTCACTTTTTTTTCCTTTCTCACTCACAAATTTTTTGGTGTTTTATGAATGAATATTGGAAGGATTTATACCTTTGAAACTTCTCCTACTCATACATTCTCTTGGGAGAGAACCATTCTCTTGAGCCTCTTTTGTGGATATCAAAAGGTTTTTTAGAATTGGAAGGAAAGAAATAATATTATGTTTAACAAATTTTTCTAGGGGGTTCCTCAATTGAGAGCAAAACATGCATTCTGTTTACTAATACAAAACGTGTTAAGCTAAAAAAATGCTATGGATGTTGGTCATTTCATCTAGATATTTAAGCTTTCCATGGAAAAATAAGAGAGAGTTCCTCTTAAATACTTACATGGTGGAATGATGGTTCATGTAGATAAATTGGTCAAAATAGTTTTAATCACCTAGATGATGGATGTGAGCTCCATATATGGAGTAACTTCTTTCAAGAAGATTGATATGAAGGTGTCTTTCCCCTTATTGTTCGGGAAAAAAGCATTCAATTGAAGATGTAGAAGATCACTACACCTATTGTAACCTAATAGATTCTCTAGATCTTCTAGAGCCTCATTGATAATAGCTAGCATATCTCAATGAGGAGGAGCTAGATGTCTAGGTGATAGTAGACGTTATCATAATGATGATGTATCTACACCACCATAATCATGTTGATCTTCATATCCAGCTCTCCAAACCACACCCACCGTACCTTGGGGTGGACATGACCATGCAAAATTCAAGGCATATAGATGTGATCATGATGGATTAGTCCACATGGATAGAGCTGGAGTATCTCTATGACAAAGCATAGATTAAGTAGTTAAGGTTTACTATAACAATTTTAGACTCCCTCTTTGGAAGAAGCAAGAGAAATATAAAATGAATTACATTATTAAGTGTATTTATCAATAATAGTAACCAACACATGTATCCCTAATAGTTTCTCATAATTTGATGAAAAATGTTATGCTTGAAAATCTAAAACAAGCACGTGATCAAATGACTAAATCTTCTTTTCATGGATTTGGAAAGCGGTCGTTTACTACTAAGCATGGCTGAAAAACTCTATTGGAGGAAATGCATGATCGTGATCCCCATTGACAATAGAGAGTGGTTGTAGACTCAGATATGAAGGCATGGAGACCTCTCGTTTATGGCACAATAGTTTGGAGACATTTCCCCATAAGTTTAAATATTTCTAGTTTATGTGAGTTATACATGTAAGCATAATTTGTTTTCTTAGTTACTTTTTTTTTTTATTGTATGCACTTTGTAGCCAATCGTGTTCATCTTATACATGCCAAAGATCATGGTAGATATGCATGGGGCATGACCTATTCGAGAGATCTTCCACCATGTTAAAGTTTCCCACATAAGATGATATCAAGGAGAATGGATAAAGACACTACTAAGTATTTATTCTTTGAAAGTCATGATTCCTGAAAAAAAACCAAGGTAATGGAGAATAGATGAGAACCACCAAAAGGGATTGCAATCCAACTATGGTGAGGGTTCACCATGGGCCCCAAAAATAGTGAGAAACACAAGGTCTTGAAGAAAATCATGATACCATCACTACCACAATGATGGTTGGCGACCAAGGAAGAATGAGTATCGGAAATACTCTACAACACTTACTTCCTCAAATGGTCAACCCTATCAATTTTTACCTCTTGAAGAAATAAAAAATGTTGGTTATGTTCATTCACCAAAGCCAATGGCCAATAATGGCCACTTTCAAGTGGTTCTAAGGTGCCCACATCTTGAATGACAATATGATCATTCACGAATGGGTTACTTATTTTGACCCTTCTAATTTGGAACTTTATCCTTACTTTTCTTATTGCTCCCTTATTCGTTTTCTTTGATGTGTGAACATAGAGGGATGGGAGTTTCCCATTAATCGGGATCTTCCATGAGAATTATAGAGGGAGCCTTTTTTTCATAGTACTTTCTTTCTTAGCATAGTAATCTGAAAGTGTGGACCCAATGATCAAACCCTTACTATCCGGATTGCCTTCTTTGCAAGTAGTATAATCCTCTAGGTTATCCTCCTTACACATGGTAAAGTCCTCTTAGGCTTTATTTGGATTTTCTTCTTTACTAGTGGAATATTCCCCTTGGTTATCATCCTTATCTATAGCACACTCCTCCTAGGGTTTATCATTTTTTGAGTCTTTGATTTGGCTCATTGGACTTGGATATTTGAATAGGTTAGCTTGTTATTTCAAATTGTTATCTCCTTTGTCTTCCAATATTTCTTGGAAATGAAAAGAACATGCACCCTAAGTGTCAGAGGATCATTAGATTATGCCCTTTGACTAGAACTCAACAAGATTTTAGAAATATGATTGTGATTTCATGATCAACCATGCAAGGGAAACAATAAAATAATATATTAGTGTTACAAGAATTCCCACAACAAAGGACTCATAGTGATGGATAATTGGACTAGACATGATACAATAGATCCAAAATGCTATAATTGTAGATATGAAGCAAGATATCACAAATAAAAAAACTCATAGTGATGGATAATTGGACTAGACATGATACAATAGATCCAAAATGCTATAATTGTAGATATGAAGCAAGGACTCATAGTGCTGGATAATTGGACTAGACATGATACAATAGATCCAAAATGCTATAATTGTAGATATGAAGCAAGATATCACAACTAAAAAAACTCCCTTGAGGGGGATGGAGTAATTCCAAGGAATATCTTGAGAGTATCTTGAGAGTCTCACATACAAAAATACGACAAGACAACAAGATAGGATGACCAAAACAATAAACTAGACAAGACTAAAACAAGGAACAAGACTAGAACTAGAACTCAAAGTAGACAATTGATATTATGGTTTTGGTATGTTTTGGGTGCAATGGTAGCATTTTTTTCTTTACATTTTGAGACAATAATGAAATGTAGAAACTCACATTGAATCCAAGTTTCGAGGTGGTTTCCTTTGTGTACATGAAGTTAGCTCCCCCTCAAGGGATGACTTCCATGAGGAGCAGCCACCATGATTTCTTCTTTGGGTTTCATTGAATTTGTCTTACAGAATTCACGAACCTTGATTGGTGCTATCTAAAGATTTTTTGGAAGTTCCCAAGTACAATCCCTATATCATACAATTTCCAATGAACAAGGTATTTGAATCTTCCTCAAGAGATCCTTGAATCTAAGACATGTTGGATCTCAAATTGTTCATGATCCTCAATCTTCATAGATGGGAAAGTATTGCATCCCTCCCTCTTGAATGGTGAAAATTTGTATGGCTTCAGCATGCATACGTGGAAAATTATATATATTCTCATCAAACTTGGTAGCTAGAGCCTAAAGGTGAGAAGAGTAATCTTGGAAAAGATGGTGAAAGGACGAGATCTTTGATGTTCTATCTTTGCATAGCTCCTCAAAGTCAAGAATGCTTGGTAGATGTATGACCACTATCAATAAAGGCAAAACTAGTGAAGGGTAAAAGCTCAAAAGGCAATGATTTAGATGATAGTTAATGGTTCAATAAAGTTCTAGGTCTACATCTTTATTCACCCATTCTCTTTGACCATTATCTTTTGGATGTTTGGCTACGGAAAGTTTAAATTGAACACGAAGGAGCATGCAAAAGCTATTTTAAAAGTTAGATATGAATTCTGGACCTTGATCGTTGACAATATGATGAAAAAATCTTGAAGCCTAGAGATGCATTTAAGAAAACCCCTAGGAGTGGCTATACATGTGATAGCCTTGATCCTTGGAATGAATTGTGCTATCTCACTATACTAAGAATTTCATCATACGTGTCTAGCCTTGGTAGATCAATTATGAAGTCCATAGACAATGAGGACCGTATTCTTTCCAGAATAGTATGAGGTTGGCCACCAAAAATCCCTCGATGATAAAAGGTTGGGATGATGTTGCTAAAGTACTTTGATCCTCGGTTTTCCTAGAGAAATATACAATATGTCGTAATAGAATATTAACCCATCATTCTATTGTGATTCATTTACTTCATGATATTTCCCTTCTTGAATTACCTACTTGAAATTACAAAACAATTTCTCATCATTGGTAGAATCTCACAAAACAAATGGGTCAAAGTTGAATCTTCTGAGTGGATTTAAGAGATATCTCCTAACTAGAGATGAGCATGGTTGAGTATTACACTCTCTTGTTAATCAAAATCATCTTTGCATTTCTTTGTGTGAAGGTAGGATCTTGTTGACACTACATCTAACTCACATTACAAGCACAATGGATAGCACATGATTAGAAAATGAGACCTAGATAGAAAGTTACTCCATTGAGATTTCCTTTTGTTGAGGATGTGAGTGATCATAAAATAATCCAAATTATTTTGATTTGTGTACATAATAAATTTATCGACCATTCCTTCTAGATGGTGATGCTACATTCCGAACACATCCACTATGGCAAGACGTTTTTATCATGGATGTCATAATTTATCCTCAAAGACAAGAATTTCCTTTAATGATATGCAACTGGTGGTAGGTTTCCATTATTCCATGTTGAGATAGAATGAGTCCCGAGGCAAAATACTATGCATCTTTCTCCAAGAAAAATAGCTTGGTAGGATCAACATGAACTAGAATCATAGTGGTGAATAATGATTTTGTATTATGAAAGGCTATTTTTGGCTTCTTCATTCCAAGAGAACTTTTCATTTCCCATAAGATTAGTAAGTAGTACCTTTATCTTGGAATAATCCTTGATTAGTAATTTCTAGAAGCTGGCAAATCTTCAAAATCATTGGTCATCTCTAGCATATCAAGGTGCTCGCCACTTAAGGATTGTCTTGATCTTATTAGGTTACATAAATATTCCTTTTTCTAAGACAGTGTAGCCTAAGAATTGCACTTCTATCTCATGGAAAGAGCGTTTCTCCATTTTTTCATATAATCCTCTTTCTCTTGTCTTCCTGAGAACTCTCTTTACACGAAGTTCCCGCTCCTCTAGATCTTTGAAGAATATCAAAATATCATCTAATTATATTTCCATGAAAGATTCTAGATATTCTTGACATATAAAATTCATCATATAATGAAAGGCCATTGATAGGAAAAATTCCCTTTGCAACTGAAGACATCCAAAATAAAAGTTATGTACTTTTTATAGCATAACTTCTCTAATTCTCTCATTTAAGTTCTGAAATGTTTGTTGATGATGAATTTACTCTTTTGTACCTATAGGAAGGGCAAGATAAAAAGGCACAATAAGCTAAAAATATGTGCATGATGTTGTGACGTGCGATCCTATGGATGTGCATGTATGATGCATGAGTGAATGTATCCTAAGTATCTCTCTCTCTCTCCCCTCTCTCTCTCTCTCTCTCTCTCTCTCTCTCTCTCTCTCTATATATATATATATATATATATATATATATATATATATATATATATATATATATATATGCACGTGTGTGTGTATAAGTATGTCCATGAATTTGTGTTTTTGTGTGTGTGTGCATGTGTGTACTAATTGTGACTTTCATATCTCGTTATATGTTGTGCTGAACCCTATGTGAATGCATGTGAATGTGACTTCAATGTGTATATATGAAGAGTTTCATGTGTGAGTTTAACTATGTGTTTATGTGTGCATTTATGTTGTAATCCATGTGTGTATAAATTTATGTATCTTTGTATGTCTCTTTTACAAAAAGTATTTTAAGCCTTAAAGCGTATGTGATATGTGTGTGTATGTGTATATGTATGTATGTGTTAACTGTTTGTGTATGTGCAAAATAATTGTAGATGTGATACTATAATTGGATGAATGTATGTGTGTGGGTGAGTATAAATATGTGAATCTCTATTTATGAGAGAATGTATATCTGTATCTTTTTACGTGTATGTGACCTTGGACGTATATGTGTATGTATATATGAGTGTGTATAAGTTAGTATTTATCTTACGTGCTATGTGTATTGGTATTTCTATGATAAATGTGTCTATATGTGGTGTATATGTTTTGTGTATATGTGTGAGAGTATATGTTTGCATTCATGTGTGTGGGACACACACATACATATATATATATATATATATATATATATATATATATATATATATATATATATATATATATATATATATATATATATATATATATATATATATATATATATAACGTGTGTGTGTGCGTGCGTATATATATATATATATATATATATATATATATATATATATATATATATATATATATATATATAATGTATGCTAAGTTTAAAATTTATATATATATATATATATATATATATATATATATATATATATATATATATATATATATATATATATATATATATATATATATAGAGAGAGAGAGAGAGAGAGAGAGAGAAATTTTATGTGCAAGATGCATGAATATAGAGCAAAAAAATCCACAGTGGAGAAGTTTGAGAGGAAGAGAGAGACAAAGGTAGAATATGGTAGAGATTCGCCAAACGAACAAGATGGAAGTCATGGACGAACAAAGGTAGATTGAGAGACAGAGAGAGAGTAAGGTGGATGGAGATCTATGTAGAGGATGGAGAGAGAGAGAGAGAGAGTTAATGTTGAGGAGAGATGAGTATGTAGATGTGGTGGGGAAGTGAGTGAGAGAGAGGTGTAGAAAGAGAGGGAAAGATGGCTACAAAGGAATAGTGGCAAATAGATGCAGATATGAGGATGTGAGATGGAGAGAGAGATAGAGATAGAGAGAGAGATAGGGAGAGGAGGGAGAGGAGGGAGAGAGGTGGATTATGTGCAAAGGAGATGAGGAGCATGGATGGAAATAGAGATCATGGTTGATTGTTGCACAGGATATGGTTGAGAGAGAGAGGGAGAGAGATTAAGAAGTGTATAGAGAAAAGCAGATTGGACGTGGGAAAGAAGAGTGTGTGTGTGTGTGTGAGAGAGAGAGAGAGAGTGGGGGAGAGATTATTACATCTTATGGCTGTAGCACAGTAGTAGCTCATCCGTTCCTTCATTCACTCCATCGAGGATTGTTGAGAGAGAGAGATAAGGTAGAGAGAAAGAGAGGAATCTCTCTTCGTAAAAAAATATGGACATATATAAATCGAAATTGTACCTTGAATTAAGGGACCAAAAATATGACGTTCTTATACAAAAATATAGCTTTTAGCTAATCAAAAGAGGATAAGAGATGTGGATAGAATTTCTTTCTTTCTAAGAGAGTGTTCACATGAGAAATACAAGCTCATTTCCAAGAATTCCCCCTCTTTCCTTGAGCTCTATTATAAAATTAGATTTTTGGACACTATCCTTATCTCAACACTAAGCTAGGGTGGTACGAAATATATGCGTCCTTACCGTGTACAAAGTAGTTGGTACAATGTTTATGTCCTTCCTTCTACAAACTCATTGATGGTACAAGTCCTTCCCCTCAGATATGGGGATGGTACAAAGGGGATGTTTTACAACACATCAATATAGGTGAAATAGACTTGAGGTTCTTCTACATTTCCTTCCTCCACTATGTTGATGTTGCTCGGCCTTTTGTTGAAAGATCCTTTGCTTTTGTTGATGTTGTTTATTGTTTCTTTATTTTGATACCCTCGTTGTAGTTGCACTTATCATTTTAGCTGACATTTCTAGATAAATAGGCACTCATTTAGATGAAAAACAACAAAAATGAACAAGGGAAAGGTCCGTCCTGACTTGAGGGGGTGACAAGTTCCTATACATAGAGCACATGAAAAAAGCTCCATGCTTAAACCTATGTGAATACGAATGATTATAAAGCATTTAATAAATTCGGGTACGTGTTTCTTATGTTTTTTGTTATTGGTTTTGCAAGTGATAGTTGTTAAAAAAGAACTTGAAAGACAATGGATTTAGCTCCTACAAAAACCCTTTCTTCTTGCAACTTGAAGTGTCTTCTCTTCAGAGAATAGTCACGATACTTCCCATTATGTGCATGCGTATTTTTTATATTGCAATGTACTAAATTGTTTATAAAATATCTAAAAACTGTGAGTTTTGGAATTGCAAAAGGTTCCTCCTGAAGCTTCACTTGAAATTTTCTTGGCAAGCTCTTTCTTAAAATCAACCTAAACACTCAAAGGAAATGATATTCACATCAATTACAACGCGAGTTTGAAATCACTTGCATGTCAATAATGCACTATTTCTACATGTCATCTCCGTAGTAATGATTTGACAATGTCCAGGCTGCATTCTTAAGAATTGAAATATGTGCTTGCTCATTTAATAGAGCTATACGAGGAGACTATAACCTCCAGCCGAAGTAATGCATGAAGGGCATCCTACAAGAAAACGCCTTTGATAATATGTACCAGGCTATCAACAACGCATCATCTTTTGCATTGCACGTTGTGTGTAGGTGATGCAAAGCTCCAAACTTCAATAGAAAACTATTGTGAACCTTATTGTGTGATGGAATACATTTGCGCAAAGAAATTTACGAGGGATGTAGTCATGGAATAAGCGATTTACTCATTGTATACTTATTCCTGCCCCCAGAAAACTCTGCTTCCTTTTGAACGTTCGTCGTCTTCTGTAAGTGGACCCTCTTCACATTGCCTACGGTGCAATAGAGAGCAACTAAGAAAAAAAAAGGCTTCGTCGTGAACCTCTTCACATGGTGTTAGCTCTTGCGGCCCAGTGCATTGGGCAAAGCAACTAGTATTGCATTGAGCACTACTCTCTTCAATGGCAAACAATTACGTGTGGAGAGAGTTCTTCCATTACGTTACACCATTGAGAAGGAGATACTTGACCACGTGCTATGAATAGCCACATCAATAGCAGCTAAAACCACACTCCTTTCAAGCCATCGAGGAGCGAATTTAGCAAAGCCTATCCATCATGATCACTCGTGCACACATATCATAGTGTTGCTCCCTCCATCATAGGTTGAAGAAGGAGACTTTTTTTGCTCTGATACCACATTTACATCTTATAGCGATGGTGTAGTGGTAGCTCATCCTTTCCTTGATTCACACCATCCATGATTACTTTGAGGTAGATATAAGGGGGAGAGAGAGAGAGAGAGAGAGAGAGAGAGAGAGAGAGAAATATCTACTCGTAAATGTAGATATAGAAATTAGATTATTAATTGAATAAATGAAATGAAATAATGAAACAAAAATATATTAAATAAATAAATATAGCTAAAAAAGGTTAGAAATATCAAATTGAAAGGAAAATTGGGAAATAGAAAAGAAACACTAAATCAAATGAGATATAGACAAAGAAATAGAAACTAGAATATTAATTGAATAAAAGAAATGAAATAATTAAACAAAAAGAATTTAAATTAGTAGGTATAATTGAAAAAAAAAGAATTATTAAGTCGAAAGAAAAACTTATATAACTCAGTAAATTTTAAAATAGAAAAACAACTGAGTTTATTCTTTTCTATAATATTGTAGTGATATTGGTTTTCTCGAATATGATTTTGGCATATCTTTATAGAATGTTGAAGCTTGGAGTTGTTGATTTACCAATCTTGAAGCTTGGAAAATTTTATTGTATTATGATAGAAGCTATTCAGGAAGGGAAAGACTTTAATCAATTTTCACGTTGAGAAAAAACACAAATTTTATCATTAGTAGAGAAAAGATGGATACAAATGCTTACTCATTTACATGGAACAATGTTCATTTTGGATCAAGCATTTCAACTCAATGGTCAAGTGTCAAATAAAGAAGTCATGGAAAATTCCAAAACCATACGTCAGTTATTACTTCTAGGCACAGATGGTCAACATGCATTTCACTAGAGAGTATTTTATGTAAATCGAGAAGGATGTTTGGAGATTTATGGCACATTGAAGTGATTCAAAAGTATCCACCTCCTATATGATGGAAAGAGTACGAAGGTGGATGAGTGGAGTTGCAACATATAGCTATGATAGTGCTTTCAATAACAACTTCAAGCAATAGTTGTGAACATAATTGGAATGCATATGATTTTCTTTATTCAAGAGGACAAAATCACTTAAGTGTATCATGTGCCAATGATTTGGTATATGTTTTTTTTGTAATATGCATTTTTGAGATGCTCCAAACATGATAGCTTCTATAGCAGAACAACTTTTGCAAAATCTCAAACTCATGAAAGTTTAATAAATGATTCATGGAGTGATCATGATTTAGATGTAGGTCACAATGATGGTTCAGACATGAAAGATATAGATGACATGGTACTTGTAATAGATTTTGATATTCAAAATGAAGAAAATGATGTACTTTGAATACTTTGGTCAGATTCAATTGCAAAAATGATGTCTCTATCATAAAGTGATATCTTTGATTACAAAAATCCGCTTGTCTATTCAGTGTTTTGTTGATTGAATAATTCATCATTAGTGAACTGATGAAAAGATGATGATGCCTCTGATAGTCTTCCATATTTGTTCTCCTATGCATCAAGAGATATTTGTAATTTTTTCACTTGATTTTCTAAATCATTAATTCTCTTATTTTGATCATCAATTGTTCTTCATAATCTAGGAATTGTTAATCCTTCATTGTATAATTCTACTGCCTCTTTGATGATAAATCATGGATAAGGGTATGTTCTTGAGGTAGTTGAATGCATGACCACCTTCAAGGAAGAGGGCCTTCGTGTCCCTCATTACGATACTTTGCATGACCTTGAGGATGAACCAAACCTATAGCTATAGTCTTCCGTTGATCATCCCAATCTACACATTGATGAAGAATATCTTGTACAAATATTTCTTAATAAAATATTGTGCTATTTGATAATCTTTCAGCTTTAACAAAGCATCAAAGTAGAGTTTCTGCTAATCCTCTATGATGTAAGTTAGAAAGCTTTAATGGTGTTGTTTCTTTCACCCTTCGTGTAACTCAAAAGAGAACATCACGAAAAAAATGATTAGGACGTAGCCTTTTTACTTCTTTCATTGATAATGGTTGTCCTTTTAATCCTTTTGGTCCTAAATCTTGGTGCAATAAAAATGGTAATCCTGATTGCACCGATTGAGCATTTTGTTTAGACAAAATTCCTTGATATTCATCATGATCAAAGTCATTATTCACATCTTGAATTCTTTCCATGTTTAACTTTCAAATATGCAAAACAAAAACACTAATTTTACCTCAAATAAGTTCACATCATCTAATTCAAATAATTCAAATGATACCACATCATTTAATCTAGTTAATCCAAATGATGTGGTATCATTTAATTTTACCTCAAATGAGTTAACATCATCTAATTCAAAAAATTCAAATAATTCAAATGATACCACATCATTTAATCTAGTTAATTCAAATGATACCACTTCACTTAATGCACATAATTCAAATGAATCTATATCATTCGATACACATAATTCAAAGGAATCCACATCATTTAATCCACATATTTAAAATGAATCCACATCATTACTCCACTTAATTCAAATGAATCCAAATTTCAAATGTATCCACATCATTTACACCAGTTAATTCAAATGAATCCACATCATTTACTCACTTAATTCAAATGAATCAACAGCATTTACTCCACTTCATTAAAATGAATCCATATCATTTAATCCACATAGTTCAAATGAATCCACATCATTTAATCCACTTAACTCAAATGAATCCACATATTTCAAATGAATCCACATCCTTTACTCCATGTAACTCATATGAATCCACATAGTTTAAATGAATCCACATCACTTAATCCACATAGGTTAAATGATTCCACATTATTTAATCCACATAATTCAAATGAATCGACATAATTTAATCCACATAGATCAAATGAATCCACATTATTTACTACACTTAATTCAAATGAATGCACATCATTTACTCCACTTAATTCAAATGATTCCACACCATTATAGCCACATATTACAAATGAATTCACATCATTTATTCCACTTAATGCAAATGAATCCACATCATTTAATCTAATTAATTCAAATGAATTCACAGCATTTACTCCACATAATTCAAATGAATCCATATCATTTATTTGTTGGTGCAATTCAAGCCTTCACAATTTGGCTTGGATATCTTCAAGAAGACTCCTATATGTGAGAAGAACCATAGGAACTTATGCTTGTAGTTTATTACCACTTTACCCATGTAAAAGTCTAAATGACTTGGAATCTTTTGTATACACCTACTTGATTAAGTCGTGGAGAAGTAGGACATGTGATTGAGGGAATAACTCCATACTTTTAGAGGCTTGATTATAGGGAGCCAAGGATTTGAATTTGAATTCAAATTCTTGCTCACTTCATATATAAGATGTACTTGAAAAGTCGCGGAGAGAGAGTCACCATTCCCGAGGCTTAGACTACTGATCATTGAGGGTGTGAGGTCTACTCCATAGCCTACACCTCTGAGTACCATTTGGCAATGTTAATCATGCCAATGGGAATGTACATCAATGTGATTTAATACATACATTTACTTCCATCACTTCTGTGTACTCTAAGTTTCTACCTCCAACTCTGTCGATTTCAAAGAAGCATATCTCAGTGCCTACTTCACCAAATCAAGTGATTCAAAGCTTGGTGGATTCAGCTCAAAGCATACTGCAAGCATACAAAGTTTGAAGCAACTTAGTTCAGCCAATCTCAAGAAATCGCTGTCGAAGTGCTCACTAGTATTTGTCTGCATACTTCTTAAAAAGTCGGGAGTGTCCATAAATTTGCTAAAGTTATTTCTCCTAGTATAGTTTATCATTTTGAATGATTCCACTTGCAAATGGTAGCTCACTAAGCTAGTAGAGTACCTCTAGAAAGAATTTTGCCAATTGTAAGTGTACTGGTCATCCTGAGTGAAAGACTGAGCAGGTATCAACTCCAAAATAAAAAGTTTTCTAGCTTTGTGATTCACAAACTCATCTGTTTTGGTCAAGTCATTACTCAAACCATTTCCAAAGTACATATAGCATTTCTTGGTATCATTTGGAAGCTAAGGGTGTCTACTAATTATATCTGGAGTCACTGAGGGCTGGTGCAAAGCAGGATTAGCAGCACCTACTCAATCTTCTGAAGGATCCATCCATTTTTCCTTACAATGGTATCAGAGCAAACAAGGTAACATGGGAGATGGTTTTCCTTCATTCATTGATAAATTGGACAGGAAAATTGTCAAGCTTGGTCTTTGAGGATGAAGACCTATCTACAAGGAAGAAGTCTATTTGAATTCATCTCAGGAGATGAGGAATTGCCCTCATTCAAAGCAAGGGGTCTACCCACCAAGGAAGAACAAGAAAGGCTTAATACATGGTGTGCAAAAGATGCATTGGCAAGGTCTTATCTTCTTAACTCTATATCTGATTTCCTTTTACCTCACATCAGGAATTGTAAGACTTCCCAAGAAACTTGGGAAACCTTGTCATCATATTTTTCATCTAATACAAGGGCCAGGAAGAATCAATTATGGATTGAATTCACAACCCTTAGAAAGCAACCAAAGCAATCAGTCTTAGAATTTGTGACCAAGATCAAGGATGTGGCAGACCAATTCGCAAGCATAGGAGAGGAGATTGAAGAGGAACAAATAGTAAGGCAAGTAACCAATGGACTAAAGGCAGATGATAAGTGGGAAAGCTTCACCACTGCAATGGATCTCTACATGGATATGCATACCCCAGATCTCACAACTCTGATGGGCCAACTATTCACACATGAAGCAAAGTTCACAAAGGTTGGAGATACATCTAAAGGTAACACTCCTTTTGCCCTATATACTGATAAAAAGATTAAAGACAAAGGTAAAGGTCAAAAGCAAGAAGATGAAGGTTCTACCTCCCAAGCCAACTATGCAGGGAGAGGTAGATCTTCAAGAGGCAGGGGCAGAGGAGGTAAGCAAGGTAGGGGGAGACTCTACAATTCATCACCATGCAACATTTGTGGATTGTCTAATCACACCACATATGAGTGCTATAGAAACTACAAAAATCAGAGAGGAAGAGCCTATCAAAGAGGTGGATACTGTCAAGGCAGAGGAAGGTTCAACCAACACCAAGGCTACAATGGCTACAACAATAACTACAACAACAATCACAACAACTACCATAATGGTAACTACCAAGGAGGATTCACAAATAGGAAAGACTACAACAACTACACAAAGGAGCAAGATGACTCCCTATTGATCATGAATATGACTTCCAAGTCAGGTATCAATGATGATCATCTGTTTTATATTGATTCGGGGTGTTCTAATCATGTAGTTGGCAATGTGGCACTACTTTCTAATCTTGAGGAACCCAAGGGCAAACATCAAGTAGAGACAGGTGATGATACTAAGCATTCTGTAGTAAAGATTGGAAATGTAAAAACTTGTGATGGTAACCAGAACCTATTGAGCAGGGTACTTTATGTACCAACCATTACCAAAAACTTAATGAGTGTTGGTTAGATTGTGGAGAAAGGTTTGCAGGTCAGGTTCAATCAACATGGAGCATATGTAGAGGACCCAAGACATGGATTCAAGAGGATAGCCAAGGGAGAAAAATCAGGTAGATTATTTACCTTTGAGCTAGAAGACACCAAAAACATTGCTTTATACAATTACAAGGATCAAACACTTTCAGAATTAGAAATATGGCACAAGAGATTATGTCACATAGGTGAAAGGACCTTAAAGCAAATGTGCAGGGACCAATGTGTGCTTGGGATACCTAATGTATCCAAGCAACACATGATTTACAAATGTGGTGCTTGTTAGTTTGGTAAGTCTCACAGATTGCCCTACTCAAGGAAAGGTTTTATGCATGAAGACTACCTAGACTTGGTACACACAGATGTTTGGGGACCTAGCAAGGATCCTTCAATTTCAGGTTCAAGGTACTATGTGTCTTTCATTGATGATTATAGCAGATGGACTGTGTTATACTTTATGAAGCACAAGGATGAAGTGTTTAATTGTTTCAAAAGATATCTTGCACTAGTTGAAAATCAAACAGGAAGGAACTTGAAGAAGCTAAGGTGAGATGGAGGAGGTGAATACTTCTCCAATGAGTTTGAGGACTTCTTGCAGGAAAGAGGCATCAACTAACCATACCAAACTAGATTCGAGAATACTTTAAGTAGCTCATGTGATTCTACACTTTTTGATACATCTTTGTCACATGCTAGTTCTAAAGCATTCTTAAACTTATAAATCCCATTTGTATCAATGGGATAACTATTTAAATCTATGTATGTCAAAAGTTGTAACAAGAGGATCAATATTGTATTGGTCTCCTGATTTTTATTAAATTGTAGAGGGCTAGTGGATATACATTTGGGTGCAATCCACCTGTGCGTTTGACTCCACTCATTTCTAGTTGATATTCCCAGATGAGGTAGCTTTGAGAAAACATTTTTTTGTTGGAAAATGCAAAGCGATATAAGCCTGTTTGCAATAATCCATTTATTAACTTCTAGATATTTGTCTTGAAAGTTGTTATATCTCCTTCTATGTCTTTAATATTTCTATTTCGTGGTACATTTAAGTACTCTTTATTCATTTTCTCTAGCCACATGTCTAAGGTACCACCCTTCCACAATCTGAAAATGAGACATGGGATTTTGATATGATGCCTAGCTAATCCAACTGGAGTGATAATCCCATTATATGTAATAGGTAAAATTGTGGCTTCATTCATGGCTTCGTTGTCTCATGTTTGTATGTAACCACCATGTAATTTGACTAACTTTGCGGCAAAGATTTTGTTGATGAATCTCAAGTGGGTGATTTTGATTTTATGGATCATTCCATATGGTCCTTCCCCCACACGAGTTGCATCTTTGAAATGAATAGATGAACATGGAAGCAAACAAAGATTATTTGATATTTGATTACCCATATTCACATTTATATCTTTGGCATTTGGATCTATTGTTGGTCTCTCTCCCTCTTTAGTCCTATTGGGTCTCACTCACTTTCCTCTCTTCATTGTTTGATAATGTAAATTCAAAATTTCGATTTTGTTGATGATTCTAGGCATTCTAATGGTATCCAATGCCTATGACTCTACTACTTTGATTATTTTTCTAAAGATATAATTGAGATCTTTGGATATCTATTCATGTAACACTTTTGCTCCTCCTTATACACTTCCAAATTTATCTTGAATATTGGTAAAGCTTTTGTAGATATTTGTTCAATGAGATCCTTGTAATTCTATATGTCCATTGCTATAGTAATTTGCTCTTCTCTCATTCCATACATGTATGAGTAGAAAAAATCTTCCAAAAACGTTTTCTTGTGCTTATTTATTTTACCTACCATCTATGCAAATATAAAAAAATAGAATATCAGATAAAATTGATCCAAAATTGATATTAAATCTCTAAATAGTAATCTAATCATAAAAGATATTTTAAAATTATTCATAAATAAAATGATAAATACTTAGATATATTCTAGGTACACATATAAATAGATACATTAACAAGTGTATGGATAGATAGATGAATAGTATGTGTAGAGAAATGACACAAATGTGGATAGATAGTTAGATAAGTAGATTTATAATTAAATAGAAAGCACAATTATCATCTTGAAGTGAATCTATGTGACTATTAAGAATGTAAGAGACAAAGAATCACACATACATAATAGTTCATATACACTCACTATACTATGTATGATTCTTGTCACATGAGTGTTTATAACTATTGTGATAGTAAGAGTCAAAGAATCAAACAATCACAATAGTTTCTATACACCTTATGACCTACACTCTTATTACACTCACATGAATCTAAGTGACTATTGTGAGAGTAAGAGCCAAAGAATCAGACAATCATAATAGTCCCTATACACTCCCTATACTATTAAGAGAGTAGGAATCGAGTAAGAAGTCTTTTATTCATCAACCTATACAAGTAAGAAATGCTTCACAAGTGGAACATGCATACTATTGATGATTAAAATACATATAGCTAACTACACAAATACAAATCATATATATGTAAGAGATGCATAGCCAAATCATAATATATGCATGACACAATAAACATAATAATTAAATATACAATAAATGTGAAATAGAGAAATATGTGAATGGTATGGTGAGGAAAGGGCTCTATGAGTGGCATGGTAGTAGTAGAGCTTGATAAACTTATCAAGAAGCACGTGCAAAATAAGCGTTTTGATCGAATGAAAAAGCATATATATTTTTTATCTTAGAAATACATTTTTGATCAAAAGCACTTTGGTTGGAAACATGTTTTATCAAAAGCACTTTTGAAAAGAAAACAACTCCATGTCTGATTTTTTTCCATGTTTCTTTAGAATTCATGGATAAAACAAAGATATTTGGTATTACTCCATTATTCGACTGAATAAATGCAATCGAGCTACTAGGACCAGATCTAGGAATTACTTCAATAAAATGAAGAAGACACCAAAGAAAACTATCATAGAGAGTTTCACCAAGGTTAAGGAAAATGTAGATCAATTAACTTCAATTAGAGAGCTTATTAAAGAAGAGGCAATCCCTCACAACTACATATGATCTTATCATTGATGTACAAACTCTTGATTTCAACATATTCCTTGGACAACCCTTGAATCAATAGGCTCTTTAGGAAGGTAACTCTTATAAGGTAATTCAACAAGTGCTCTTTATGCACATAATAAAGAAAAGAAGCACAAAGGCAAGAAGAAGAAAGATGATGATGAAGAGATTTCCCAAGCCAAACTATGCATGCAATAGAAAGTAGAAAGGGAAGAAGAAAGGAGCAAAACATGACAAGTCAAAAGTACATGATGTTCAATCTTTTTCCATTTGTAACAAGAACAACCACACCACTCAAAATTGCTAGCTTAGTGGAAGGACTCAAAAGGGGGTGGAAGAGGTGGAGTTGGAAACACTAGAGGCAAACATGGAAACAACTTCAACAATAGCAATAGATGATAGCAAAGATCAATTTTTTTCAAGGAATGCAAGGCATATGCATAGATCAAGGGGCACACTTGACTTAAAGGAGGTACATTCAAGATAAACTCTTAAAATTTAAGATAGAGAATGTTAAACCTAAAGGTACACCTTTAGAAACGAATCATAAACTCAGTGTTTATGAAGATGAGCTGATTGAAAAAAGTAAAGAACATCAAATTTTAGTAGGAATCTTGATCTATGCTACCATACAAGGGAAGACATCTCATACGGTGTCGTTGTACTAAGGCAATTAATTCACTCTCGAAGAAAACTATATATGAATGTTGCTTAGAGAATAATCAATTATCTCAAGGGAACAACTAATGAGGATGTATTCTATCCCTTTTCATCAGATCTGGATCTCAAGCTATACCGAGATGCAGATTTGGCAAGATCCAAGGATGATAGGAACACTACTTTAGGATTCTAAGCATTTACAGGTTTAGAGCTTGTGTCATAGAGTTCCAAGAAGCAATCAACAATGGCTTATCCTCAATGAGATCAAAGTATATGGGATTGACCATAACAATTGAAGAAGCTATATGGATAAAGGAATTGTATGAAGGTTTGGGACTTGTTTTTGGAGATAATATAAGCTCTATGCACCTAGCACCAAATCTTGTTTACCATGCAAGAACCAAACACATAAAGATTCATTACCACTTCATCACAGAGAATATGATGGCAGAGGATATTGATATTTGTTTTTGTTCCAACAAAAAAGCAAGTAGCAGATATGATGACTAAAGCACTCGATGGAGTTAAACTTTGCAGGCTTAAATCACTAGCTGGTATTCAAATTATAAGAGAATGAAGACTCATGCATACTTTATCTTGAGGGACGGCTATTAGGAAATCAAGCTGAACCATTATTAAGAAAGAATTGTTTTATTTTGATCTATTCATTGAACTGAGCCTTTAGTGCTAGGTATTTCATTAAGAATCTCAATCAACGTAAAATTTCATAATTACTCATGATATCCCATGAGGTTTCTTAATCCATGTAAAGGCCATAAGTATTTATGGTTACTTTATCTGTATTCTTGCCAAAAGATAAAAGACAAAAATACATCAACATGATTGCAAAGATACTCCAATATCTAATATCCAAGTTTCATCAACATAATTTGGGCATATGTAAATATCTCCTCTATTGCAATCCATAGTTTGAGTATCCTTTTATTGTAGATTCCCTACTCTTCCTTTTGGAATTGATAATACATTTTTCTCTCATTAGTTTGCTTCTTCCTACAATCTTTAATGGCATGACCCTTATTTTCACATATGAAGTAGCTTCTAATCAACTTCTTCTTCGTTGAATTCATAGTTGAATTATGACAAGATATTTTATCCTTTGCATTTCCTAGAAATGTTGCATCATTTGAGCCTTGTCTATTCTTAAATAACATTTCTTCTTTTAAAATCTTTGTAGAAAAATAATTAAGGATAAGAGAGGACATTCTAACCTGTGTGAGGAGAAGTTAGCAACCCATGATATTTTGTAGGAAGAATTAGAGCACACCTCCAAGCATTGCTGAAAAACTTTCAAATATAAGAGAGGAGGTTCTAACCTAAATGCTAAGGGAGCCAAAAGCCCATGATATTTTGCAAGAAGAGTTTTCTATATGTAGATAAGAAGGACAAGAAGCTCAAATCATATTGTAGGCAACATTGCTCTGTTATCTCACTTGGAAAGTCCAAATCATAGACATGAAGTACAAACAAGGATGATACTAATCACAATGTGGAGAACATTGGTCTCACTTATAGATGACCATAGTAGATGGACTATCTTTTACTTTATCAAAAGTAAGAATGAAGTGTTTGATTGCTTCAAAAAAGTATCTGTCATATGTGGAGAATCATACAGGTAGATCACTCAAGAAGCTCAGATCTAATGGAGGGGGAGAATTCTACTTCAAAGAGTTTGATGAGTTCTTTGAGGACAAAGGTATCAAAAGGAAAGTGACTACCAGTTACTTTCCTCAACTGAATGGAATTTTAGAAAGAAGAAACGAGACATTAGTTGGATCAGCCAGAACAATGTTGGAAGAGAAGAGGCTGGAATGTTATCCATGGTTAGAGGATATTTCAATTCAATAGACTACCATCCGAATTACTTAAAGGTATGACTCCTTAGGAAGCATGGCATGGAAGAAACCTAGTCTTCATTATTGCAAGGTGTTTGGTTGTTTATTTTATGTTCATGTACCATCACAAATAAGGGATGAGCTCAATGAAACGAAAATAAACGCAGTGTTTATTGGGTATGACTCAACTCAGATGGGTTATATGTTCTATAATCCTTCAACCAAGCAGCTCACTACAAGTAGGGATGCTATGTTTAAAGAACACAAGTCTTGGTATGATGAAGACAAACAACAAGTTACTCTACCATATGATCTTGAGTGTGATTCTCATCACTTAGGAATGAAGCATGATACATAGGTCTAGGATCCAAGAAGTGATATAGATGATGACCAAGATGAAAGAGAACATGATTACAAACTATGGAATTCAAGAGGAAAGTCAAAGATGGAGGAGTGTCGAGAATGCTCCAAGAAAGCCCCTATAAGATCAAGAGTTGAGAGGAAACAACCAGAAAGGTATGGATATGATTCCACATTTGTTACAAAGCATTCAATCTACTTGGAAAAGGAATCAGTTTGAGAATAAACGTCAATCTATGAACACGCAAAGGGAAACCCTAATTGGGAAAAGGCCATGAAAGAAGAAATAGATGCATTGAATGAGATGTGAACTTGGGATTTGGTTCCAATTTCACCCAATCAAAAACTAATTGGTTGCAAATGGATATATAAAGTCAAAAGAAATTCAGACAAATCAATTTGCAAGTACAAGGCAAGATTAGTTGCCAAACGATGCTGACAAAATCATGGTATAGACTATGAGGAAACATTCTCACATGATGACTATAATGAGAACATTGATAAGTGTAGGTGCTCCAAGAAATTGGAGACTCGTCCAACTTGGTGTAAAAAATGCATTTCTAAATCGTTGAATAAGTGAAGAGGTATATATGTCACAACCTCCAAGTTTCGAGATCCCTAATCATGCATATCATGTTTGTTGACTCAAGAAAGCACTATATGGGTTGAAACAAGCTTGTAGAGCTTAGAATTATAGGTTGGTTACATACTTTCAAGATCAAGGGTTCAAATCTAGCAACTCAAATCCTTATCTATTCATCAAAAGGGATCACAGTGAGGTTAACTATCTATGTGTATATATAGATGGCATGATTCTGATAGGTGATGATCTAAATGGCATTCAAAGTATCAAGAGGCACATGCAAGAGGAGTCCAAAATTAATGACTTAGGTGAGCTCACATTCTTCCTAGGTATGCAGGTCATGTAGAGAGATGAAGGAATGTATTTGACTCAAAGGAGATACATTTAGGATCTACTTCTTAAGTTGAAAAGGGAGAACACTAAATCTATAGGTACAAATTTGGAGATGAATCATAAACTTAGTGTTTATGAAGGTGAGAAAATTGAAGACATTAAAAAGTACCAAAGCTTGGTAGGTAGCTTGATATATGCTACTCATACAAGGGAAAACATCTCATATAGTGGAGTGCTAAGCCAATTCATGCACTCACCAAGAAGACCACACATGGATGCAACTACGAGAGTACTTAAGTACCTCAAGCATACAATCAATGAAGGTATATTCCATCCTTACTCTTCACATTTGGACATCAACATCTATTCGCATGCAGACTGGGTAGGAGCTAATGATGATTGAAGAAGTACCTCTAGTTACTTAGCATTTGCAGGTTCAAAGCTATTGTCATGGAGTTCCAAGAAGCAACCAACAATTTCTTTATCCTCAATTGAAGCAGATTATAGAGGTTTGACCATAACAATTCAAGAGGCAATATGGTTAAAAGCATTGTATACAGATTTGGGACTTGTGAGTTCCAAACCTCACATATTTGGAGACAATATAAGTTCCATGCATCTAGTAGAAAACCCTATTTTCCATGCAATAACCAAACACATAGAGCTTCATTACCACTTCATCAAGAAGAAGCTCATGGCAAAGGAGATTGACATTTCTTTTGTTCCAACTAAAAGGCAAGTAGCAGATATGATGATAGAGGCACTTGATGGAATAAATCTTTGTAGATTTAAATCAATGGTAGGTATTCAACCTATTAGAGAATGAAGACTCAGGCATCATTTAGGTTGAGGGGGAGGTATTGGAAAATCAAGCTTACACTATACTTGAGGTGGATTTGATCTACATAAAAAATATATCCTTTGGATTATGTCAAAATATCCATTGAAGTGTTCTTTTACTTATGGTCATTTATTGTAATTTTTTTTTTAAGATTTCATGAATGAATGTAAAAGCCTAGAGATTTATACATGTAAAAGGAGAAAAAGGGAGCTAAAACTCCAAGAACTTGAGGTGTTTGAGCTTGATAATAAATGAATCAATCAATCACCTAAAAGTAGATCGAATTAGATCTTCACTTTTCTTAGATTGTGGCAAAGTGATATGATTCTCTTCAACAACTAATCCCACCTTCATGTAAATTCGAATACCACTTGTAAAAGTCATGGAACACTTCAAGAGTCTATATAAAGAGTTTAAATCACTTTTACATTACATGGAGTTTATAAAAAGTCTATATAGAGAGTTTAAATCACTTTTATACATACACTTTTGGCCATCATTGTCTTGCTCCTTCATCTCTCTACATCATTTTCTTCAACAATAGTGAACTTTTAGAGGCTGTTTTCTCTCTAACGAGCTCCACATTGGATGAATGAGAATTCATTAGAAATGTATTAGTTTCTATTATGTGTACAAATTTTCAAAGTATTTGGTTTAGTATATTTGGAGAAAACTCAATTTTCTTGTCTCAGGGTCTATCTCTATGCAGCCTTGAAAAATAGGAGCTCGCACCACTGTTGAGTACAAGTTCATTCCAAAAGAATATTTTTCTTGTTACTTGTAGTCGTGTATTTTATACACTCAACCCTATGTGTATCATTCCTCTAGAAGGATGTTTTTCAATTGTAATCATGTTGGCTGCTATGACTATTTGAACTTGATTGTTTCATCCAAAGATAGCAATGTTATTGAGCTACTCAATCTGTAAACCTATCTATTTTGTATTGAATCTCTCTCCTTCATGGTCCAAAGTACATAGTGGATTTTATTGCACTTATCATATTCCTATAACATTTATTTGAGTCTCCATAAGCTCAAGGGCTTGTCCTATGCTGGTTGGCTAGACCAAACTTCATCACTTCAAAACCCACTTTTCTACCTCCTACAAGCTTCTCCAAGTTCTTTCAAATTTGCATCTGATTTTGGTGGATAACGATGGTTACTCTGTTGGTGTTTTTGGGTTAAACCATCAATCTTATCCCTTCCTAGGACGAGCATTCTCACTGAGCAAGAAGATCTCAAAAATGTAGACTCAATCCGACATTGTTTTCCAAAAGAGTGGTTCCCTCATGTTTGGGTGGTTTTTAAATGTCAATTCCTCACGGCCAACCATGTGCTTTTCGTTTTTGAAAATGAGGAAATGGCCTTTGAAGCCTTATAAATTGGCTTTTTGCATATGGTGCTCGATGTTATGTTTATTCAAGTGGTTCCAAGATTAAATATGAAATAAGTCCACACCACCTTGTTTCACACTTTGGGTGTAGCTCCCTACACTTGTTAATTCCATTACGGGCTCAATAGGGAGATCAATGCTCTGATCATTCATCCACTAGCCTGCAAGGAAGATGTTGGGGGTCTCATTTATGAAGGTGTTGCACCCTCTTTGATTGCCAGATGGCACCCACATATTTGTGTAATAGCGGCCCTTAACCTTAAGGTCCTTGTTCTTTCCAGCAAGATCAACATGGGAAATGATGAAAAAATATCTCTTGAGCAAGATTTGAAGTATAACAATGTACCAAACCCTTCCTTTCACTATCGAACGCAAGGGCATAGGATCAAAGATTTCTCTTTGAGATGGAAATCTTGATGGCCAAAATAGAATTTTTAGGCTTGGATTGACAAAATCATTAAGACTCCTAAAGATAAATCCCCCAATATAGAACTAATAAAGAAAAAGGGACACAGTTTGAGGATCATAATTCAAAGGTCTTCATGGAATGAAAGCATAAAACTAGAAGAAGTCTGAAAGGATGAGGTGGGCTGAATCCCACTTGCTTGGTACTTGCAACTAACAAGATTTTCTATAATTAAGAAAATAAGCTCAATATATTATATTACCCAAGTAAATGGAAACAACAGTTAGAAATAGAGGAAACCCTTAAGACTCCTTCCATAAGAATTCAAGAAATCAAGAGGAAGTCACATCCAGCAAAGGAGATGGTCTCGCCTCAAGCAAAGAAGATAACCATGATAGTCAAAGTTCTATCATTGGCTCCCCATTTCAAAGAGATGATGTGGACTCCTTGGTTGGGGTAGTGTCTTAGAAAGGAAAACTCCGTCTTGGACTCTCATATAAGAGCCCCCTCAAAGGATGTCTCATGTGCCAAGATCCCTCAACCTCAAGAAGAAGTAAGGTGGATAAAGACAAGAGAAAGAGGGTTAAACCACTAACAAAGATACCTCCCTTCATAATTTATTGTTGTTTCATACAACATTCATGGGTTTTCTCAGCCTTGAAGAGCAATGTTGTTTGGTCAATGTCTTTGAGATAAAAATTTCAACCTAAAATCTATCTCTCTTCAAGAGATGAAAGTTGATAGAGTCAAACTACAAAAGAGGTGCATCTCAACTTGTCGTGTGTGGATCGCCACTCAATACTACCATGGGAGGATTGGTGCAGCTATTGGTATTACATTGAGATGACACTTATTATTGATAGATATGTATTGGATTAGAACAATTGGTGGATTACTACATCTTCTAAGGGGCCTCCTCTGCTTACCATCACTTTGGTTTATGCACCTAATCCGAACACAGAAAGAAGAGATACGTGGCACTCATTAGACTCCCTACCAATGTAGGTCATCCTCTCTAGGGACTTTAGTATGGTGGAATTCTTATATGATACATGGGACCAAAGCCGAATTATTTATTGATGGATTTGAGAAAGATGCCTACAACCATGTTAAGCTACACCACAATATGGAAGAGGTAAAAAACGTTCATGGTTTCTCTTGGTTGATCCTCTAGTTAGGCAAAGATTTGTGGAAAGCTACACTTAATAGAAGCTATATCTTGCAAATCATCATTGACAAGCAGGGTTCCCATCCCTTTCTCAATGATTGGACTTAGTTTTAGTTGATACGCTCAATCTTCTCCCTTTCCTTCTATTCAATAGTTGATCTCATACCTCTCATTCTATGTTGGAAGATGACTATCGAGCACTCACAACCTCTCCTTGTCAAGGCCCAAAGAGAAATTCCTAACATTTGGCAGGTGACAAGGAAAAATATTTATTGTTGTCTTTAGAATCTCAAGATGGAAGTCAATAATGGTAATTACCATCTCCAACCAAGACTCTGAAAAATTAGAAGCGAACTAAGATTTGAAGAGGAAATCAAAGAAGGAACATGTAGATTTATTTTAAAGAATGTTGGGCAGGCAAGCTAGACAAACCATCAAAAGAGATGTGTAGGAAAAAGACAAAATTCATGTTTTGTGGAAAGTTCATATGTTCCAGTGTCTAGTTCAAGAAAGAAAAGATGCTTCAACATCCTACATCATTAGCTGATGTGTTCTGTTGTCCTATCAGGCAAGCGCCGAACCAAAATGTGATGGCTTTCGTTTCTTTATATGTCGAAAAGACCATGAAAAGCTTTTCGTAGTTTCTAGAGCAAGCAAATTACAAGAGCTAACCTTTCCAACTGTCTATGGCTCCTCCCATGATGATTCAACTCACGTGCCACTAAATTGAATGACGACTCATATGCATACCATAAATTGTGTGTGTGTGTAAGCTTAGAGAATTACGAGTGACCTGCATATGTATCTAGTCATGTGGCCACCCCATCTTGCTACTAACAATATCAATCAAGAGTATCTTGCTGATCATCATGACTCAATTCCCACTCCTCAGTGTCTAACCATACAAGCTTCAGTAAACCTGCTCTGAAACACTACAACAAATACAGGCGCATACCGACTGTTAAGGCGACACAATATTGTGCCTATAAAATTGCAAAAAGCATCGCAAGAAGCGTCGGGCGTAGACCGTCGATTAAACGATGAGCTAAACAATGTTTTTTTTGACGTGTGGCATGACAGGATGTGCGACGCTCCCATTGAGTGTCACTAAAGCGATGGTGTGTATGTGTGTGTATATATGTATATATAAACACACATACAGATATATATGCACATATGTACACACACATATACACATGCACACACACATGCACATACATACATATACACATATACATGCACATACACACATATACACATACACTTACACATATACATGCACATACATATACACACAGATACACATGCACATTCACATATTTATATACACATATACACTTACACATGCCCATGCACATACATACATATACAAACACATACACATGCACATGCACATACACATACATACACATATACACTTACACATGCGCATGCACATACTTGCATATACACATATACATATGTACATACGTTCATATACACACACATATTACACACATATACATGCACATACGTAGACACATATGAATGAATTATATAATTAAAATACTAAAACACATGCTGAATATAAACAATAATAACAATCAATAGAACAAAACTTTAGTTAATACAATACACACAATTCAAAACATAACTCAAATGAGCAATATATATATATATATATATATATATATATATATATATATATATATATATATATATATATATATATATATATATATCAATGTAAATACATGTAATCCAATGTCATAATCAAGAATCCTAATCATCCTCATCATCATCATCATCATCATCATTAGCATCATGATCATCCTCATCCTCATCATCATGATCATCCGCATGATCTAATGTATCTGTGTGAGCACACTATGGCGATTGAGATCATCCCTCCTATGTCTATCTCTCCACCTCATCCATATCTACCTCTCCATAATACTCTTGTATTACATATGATAAACATAAATAAGTAAAACAATTATAACATCCATAAAAATAAACTAATTATATAAAATTCAAGAGTACTCATAAAGGCATCTAGATGATCTCCCATATACTCGCTCCAACGTCGATATCCAAAATATGTAGCATACTCGATCTTTTTGTAGGATATCGGCCATAATCCTTTTGCTGCATTGAAACAAATAAAAAAGATTAGTTTCTTGCATTTTAACTAAAATAACTAACAATAACACATATACTTACAAATGTAGCTACAAAACCATGATGGCCCATTTGACCTAGGTGCGATGTGTGGCTTGACTCAACTCTCTTCTTTGCAGCAGGCTCTTTAGTTAAGGGAAAAGAAATACATAAATTAAATGTAAAATCTTACTAAAACATATGAAAATTATAAATATAAACTATTAGTTTTTATACCTTCTGCTCACGAAATGACTCTTGAAGATGTAGCTGCCTACGAAAAAATTATCACGTCTCAGGTGGTATGTTAGGTCGCCTCTTATTTTTCTCCACCATACAATATCTCCTGTTAATTTAATCTCAAACAGAAAAAAAGAATTAGAATACATATACACATACATACACATACATATACCCACATACACATATACATGCAAACATATACACATACATATATGCATACATATACACATATACATACATATAACATAAAAACACATATACATATCCACATATATATGTACACACACATGCATGCATATACACTCATTCATACAAAATACATGCATTTATCCCACAATAATCTATATTTGTGTATATGTGAATATGTGTGTATGTGTAAACATGTATATGTGAATATGTGTGCATGTGTAAATATGTATATGTAAATGTTTATGTATGTAAATAATCAGATTATTAATATCAAATACCCTTATTTGTAGATTTCGATCAATCAGATGGAACTCCACCACCATCTCCTAATAGTGCAAGGATTATATACTATAAGTATATCAAACATTTAATTTTAAATATATTTTATAGACACATAAATTATATATTTTTTTGTTTCTTATTATAATCAGATTCTAATTAATGAGAGGGCACTCCACCACCTCCTACCCATGGAATGAGTTCACATGTGTCCTCCGATAGGAATTATGATGAGTTTTACTATCAAGAGAAAATTATATGTTTGTGTAACTCTTGTTATGACATGTATCGAAGACCACGATTGGAATGTATTGAACATGAGGCAGAGTATGATACTTTTGAGCATGCATCATCACCTGGTCAACGTGATAATGCTTGGATATGTATTTTTTCTATAAATTTATGTCATTATTTTATTTAAAAACTGTATACAAAATCAAATTACTGTTGATATACAAGAATACTTGCTCAATGATGATGATGATGATGATGATGATAATTTTTCTCATAATGTTCATATACCTCGTACATGTCATGGACTTGTTGTTCATCAATTAGAAGCAGCGGTTTCTAGAAATCCTCTACCTCTTGGTTTAGAGACTGAAACGGCTGGAGATTATCCATTGCCAGCTCGTGATCATTCTCTAGTACAAACATATGATAGAAAAAGATATGGAGGATGGAATAGAGGACCACTTCCTTTAGATGGAGAGGTTTTGAACTTTTAGGGTAATCGCTATATGATTGCTCCATCCACTTTTACTAATGCTGGTCATGGTCTCTTTATTGTAGAGGATTTCTATGTGCCTCGGAACTCTGAAGTCACTCTTATGTCATTTTGTGGTCCTATATATGGATGGGGAGATTTGCATTCACTTGCACGTTATGTTCAAACCATGAGTACTTATGGAATATGCTTGAATGTAGCATCCCTTACTAGTAGAAGGATTTCACATGCAGAAAATGAAAGATTACATATTGTTGGAAGACCTTATATGCATGGAAATATAATTGGTTTAATAAATAGTAGTCGAGGGTTACATAATAGTTCAAGGACTAATTGCACATTTGAGGAGCATGAAAATAGTCATGAATCACCATACATGAGTAGAGATGTATCAAGATACATCGTTGTCAATGCTATTACTACATAACATGCTGATGATAAATTATTAGTGAATTATGGATGGCATAGACCTCCAAAAGAACCTTTTAGCTAGAGAGAGAATGAAAATTTTCTATCCATATTTAATTTTCATTTTATGTTTATAGTTTACTTTTTATTCATTTATGGAATACTAATGATTTATTGTTAGAGAGATCAAAGAAAGTCCTCTTGATGATTCACCATCAGATACTGATACATCAACGTCTGAAAAAGAAATTAGAATCATTATACGTGATAATGATACTAATCTTTTTGATGAAGAGGATAATACTCTACATGTTGATTCTAGTGATGAGGAAGAGGAATTACCAGAAATCGATATTAATCCATCAATAGATGATGTGACTCATGAGAACACACATTTAACAATAGAAGAAACAAGTGAAATCAATAAGGATAATGAAGATGAGACTATATTGATGTCTTACCAAAATGATGGCAATAATGAAGACATATGAGCAGATTAGATAGTAAATTCTACTCTAGTTATTGATCAATAACATGAAGATTCTGAATGGATATCAGATAATAGATTCTTTATTCAAATTGAATATCGATGAACCCTACTAGAGATATGAAATCATGTTCTTCTAAGTTAGAACATGAAGCTCGGGGGTATGCCTAATTATTTTATATATAGCTTTATCTTCGAGGAGCAAATGTTTCTCATGTATGTATGCATATGTATGTGTATTCATGTTTATTATATGTATACATGTGTTAGTATGCATATATGTGTGTTTCATGTATATGTATGTGTGTGCATGTGTGTGATATATGTGATGTGAACATGTATATATGTATATGTGTCTATGTGTAAATGTTTACATGTAAATATGTATGCATGTATATATATTTACGTGTGCATTTAGGAATGTATGTGTGATGCATAATGTATCTACTCCATTTTATATTTATGTATGTTTATCTACATGATGTGTATATATCTTTATACATATTATGATCCTTGTTGATTCGAGTAGCTATATATAGAGGCATACATTTGAAAGGAGAGACATCTTTCTAGTAGGACATCAGAGGAATAGATGCAATGTGTACATATACTTCAATCATATGGCTAAAAGGCTAAATTAGAGTTTCTAAATAAGGGGTTTTAAAACCCTCATATCAAAATGAGTGTTTTGGAATTAGGATGTTTTAAATAGGATTTCTTAATTAGAATATTTATAATAGGGTTTTTGAATTAGGATATATATATATATATATATGTATGTATATATATATATATACACACACACACACACACACATATATATATATATATATATATATATATCAGCATGCATGTGTGTGTATGTATGTGTATCTATATGTGCATATGCATGTGTGTCTATATATGTGTATCTATATGTGTGTATGCATGTATTATGTGTGTGTATGCATGTGTATATGTATATATGCATGTAAATATTTATGTGAGTCTATGTGTGTGTGTGTGTATGTGTGTGTGTGTATGTGTATGTGTGTGTGCGTACCTGGCTTCACGGAGTGTGTGTCGATCTCTCTCTCTCTCTCTCTCTCTCTCTCTCTGCATGTGTGTGTATCGTGCATCCAAATCCCAACACAAATGTGCTGGGAGAAATTGATTCTTTTTTTTTTTACATTCCACATCAACGCTCTGGAACACAGGACGTCGCTTATGTGATGCTAAAACATCAGGACGAGTTTGCCAACATCGTTAAAAGCATTGCTAACTAGGGAGGCTCTTTGTGATGCATAGTTTTAGCGTGGCATAAGCAATGCTAACATCACTTATGCAATGACAGATCTTGTTGAGCCCATAAAAGTGATAGTGGTCAAAGTCAACTTTAGTCAAAGTCAACTATAGTCAAAGTCAACTATGATCAAAGTCAACTATGGTCAAAGTAAACTGGTGCAAAGTTAAAGTGCTAAAGTGCAGGTGTCAAAGTGCACAGGTAGTGCACAATTAATTGTCCACAAAGGGTAAATTGGAGGAAGTGGGTTGCAGGTTGCAGAGGTCTTTCTCTAATTTCCCTAGGGTTCGAAGTGTTTTTTAAAGTGTTTTGGAAGGTTCAGGTGAACCCTCTCTTATGTGCAAAAGGGAAGACTTAAAAGGAAAATGTGAAAGTATGTGAAGCGGCAGCATACATAGAAGTGAGAGTATGCCCCCCCCCCATTGAAATTTTTGGTTTTAGTCTAAAGTCACTACAGGACAAAATAGGGAGTTGTTGGCTGCCCACTTGTGAAGACAATCTTGGGACATCAAAGTGAGCACCAAGATACTATTGTAGTTAAGAGCATACGTGAATCGACAAACTAAAATCAAGGCAAGGACTATTCTTGGACCAATCCTAAGTGTAAGCAAGAGAAGCATAGTCTAAGTGGAGCAAGAGAGAGAAGTGCAAGAGACACACAGAGTGCGATGCAGAGAAGTGAAGTGCAAGGTGTGCATGAAGAGTGACCAAGGAAGTGTGCAGAGGAGTGCTAAGCTTGTCCCCCAAGGATCCCAAAGTCTTACTGAAGTGTGTGCGCGCCGACAGAAGGTATCCATCCCTCCCCCTTAGTGGAAGCTTGGTGCAAGGTGTGCACAAGAGCAAGCTTGGAGAAGGTGGAGGTTTGGTGCAGAGGAGGCTGGCAGCAACAAGTCCCTTGGGTATTTGGTATTTTGTACTTGAGCACTCTGTGGGATTTTGCACAGAAGCATTGGTTGCATTGTGCTTCAACCTTGTATTTTTCTTACTGTAATCAATTGACAGAGGCTTCCAGTGTGTATCTTCTCTTCCTGTCCCCTTCTCCCCATCCCTTCTTGTCTAAGAATCCCCGAACAGGTCTTTAAAAAAAAAATAGGGCCATCGCTTATGGGATGATAGCATTGCATAAGCGATGGTTCCCAATTATTTTTCAATTCGGGGGCATCGTTATGCCCCTATATTTCTAGTAATGAAAGCATCACGAGCCTCGGACCACCAATGCGACATCACCCTCACATGTCATGTGTTGAATCCACTCTGAGCTAACAATATGATGCCTAGGTGAATATGGCTGGTACTCTTGATAGTTCAACTTTGTGATATAAGTTTTGGAATCTTTATCATGTTCACTCCATTTCAACATGAAAAAATGTCCATACTGTATGGATCAAAGCTATTGTATGCCTTGATGCATTGACTTTCTAGCCGCATCCATCACTAGAGCTCCATCACTTATACGATACATCTTGGATTCGTCATGGTTATAAGCACGCCAAGGTGTACTTGAAGATGCCATCTGATCCATGTGTGTATGTAATATGTATGTGAGTGTGTATGTATATATATGTGAGTGAGTGTGTCTAGATATGTGAGTTTGTATGCATATGTATATATGAATGCATGCATGCATATGCATGTGTGAATGCATATGTGTGTGTATGTATGTATGCATATGTATGTGAGTATGCATATGTGTGTATGTATCTATACATATGCGTGTGCATGTATACATGTCTGTGTGTGTGTATGAGAATTAATTGAACATGCCCTCTATACACAAGTACGCTCATTCCTTTGTACAACGGCTATGCTGCTACATTATGTTTGAATAGCAAATTATAATGTGGAACATAAGCAACTTGTACTTATGCATGTTCATCTAGCCCATCATTTAAATTGTAAGTGATCACAATAGAAGAGTGAAACCATAGAGAAGAATTCAGAGATAGCTGAGATTACTTAACTATAAGAAGTTGATTGATTTGTGTTAGTAGAAATATAAGCTTTAAAGGGAAAGAGATTTAACACTTGAATCCTAAACGTGACTATAAGCTCTAGGATTAGCTAACAACATACAACAATTGCGACTATTCCTTCATAATACAAAGTGGGGATAAATTTTACTTCTTGCCTTACAAAAAGAGGGATTAACAAAGTACCTAGAGTGAGAATGAGCCATTACAAAGGGATGATGAGACCTATGTATACAAATACATTAGACATGCATACCATATGTAGTAGACAAGCATCATGCTATGCTCTTGGAGAAGGCCTCTAGAGTCTTTTTTTTAGGGATCTTAGTTTTCACACACACACACACACACACACACACACACACACACACACATATATATATATATATATATATATATATATATATATATATATATATATATATATATATATATATATATATATATATATATATATATATATATATATATATATATATACCCTAAAAAATCAAAAGATCTTTTTTCTAGATATTGAATTATATATATTTTATATATTTAGATTTTGTCCCTAATGTTTACATGTATTTAATAAGAATATTTACACATTCTAATTTTCCCTATTTGTACATATATTTGATTATATAAATTAATATTAATCGTAAAACTTTTTTTAGGATGTGTTTGAATGTAAAAATCCTTATATATATATATATATATATATATATATATATATATATATATATATATATATATATATATATATATATATATATATATATATATATATATATATATATATATATAAACCCTAAAAATCTAAACATCTATTTTTTATAAATTTAATTATATATATTTTACATATTTTGATTTTTTCCCTAACGCTCACATACATTTTACTAGAATATTTACACATTCTAATTTGCTTATATAAATTAATATGTGCGTGTGTATGTATACATGTGTGTGTATGTACATGCATGTGTATGTAGTATGTATGTGAGTGTGTGTATATGTACATATATATATATATATATATATATATATATATATATATATATATATATATATATATATATATATATATATATATATATATATATATATATATATATATATATATATATATATATGTGTGTGTGTGTGTGTGTGTATATATATATATATATATATATATATATATATATATATATATATATATATATAGAAAGAGAGAGTGTGTGTGTGTATGTGTGTGTGTGTACACAATATGCTCACAATGCACTTCGTGCACGCAAACTCGAGATCTGTATCAGAACTAAGTTCAAAATGCGAGCAAAAATTGATTTTTTTCTTTTTAGGTTTGGTTAAAACACATCATCTGTATGATGGTTGGTATGAGTGTTGATATGTGCATTGGTATTTTGAGGTAATTATCAACACTCATACGGACAGTCATACTAAAGCGTATACTGGTACTCACTATTTTCGATGCGTATATGAGCTATTCATTTTTAACGATTATACCGATGATCAAATGAGGGTCGGTATGGCCTCCGTGCTTTTTTCAACCATTTTCAATGGTCATACCAATGCCAATGCATGACCATGGATATGGACAACGTTGGTATGCCCCTCATGTATTGTAGTGATTTTGATCGTACAAAGAAAACTCAACTGGAAACAAGTGTTACTTGGAGGAAAAAATTGATTTCTCTTTTGCTTTGCGGAAATCCATCAAAAGGAAGTGCTCTTGGAGATAAGGAAAGAAAGATATGCAATCAATTTTGATGCCCATTCAAAGAAGTGGTTGAGTGAAAAATCCCTCTAGCTAAAAGCTAGAAGAATCTTGGGAAGATCTGGTCAGTCAAAAGGAGGGCATTAAGATGTTATATGATTGCACCGCAAACCTTTGACCTACTAAATAAAGCTTTGTATTTTCCTATTATTTTGAGCTACCGAGTTCGATCTTGTAAGCTACGTTAGTTATCATTTCAATTCTAGTTTGCACCTCCAGACAATATTCCAAGTCCAAGAATTCATACATCATTAAGAATTCCGACATCATTTTGATGGACATCCAAGCGTAGGTTCATTCAATCTTTTAGTGTTTTCAAAAGTGTTTCAGTTAAAATTCAGCAATCTATTGAGTATACAAGAAAGATATAAGAAGTTTTCATTGCATTGATGAGGCAACGATCATTTGTTGACTCTTTCCAAACCTTTCCTCCACGAAGAATGCTACCAGGAAAACGTTTCCTCTCACACGGTTCTTTGCTTCATTGAGTGCTACCACGAAAACCATAAGACAGCAATTGAGTTTTTTTGAAACAATATGTAAACCCTATCATATATCAAACTATTCTGAAATCATAAATTAGTTTTATTAAGATTTAACAATTTATAAACATTTTTACCCTTTAAAGTGAAGAAATTCTTGACACTCTAATTTTTTTTAATAATTTCATTGTTGGCACAACCATTATAAGAATCAAAAGATGCTATTGAAAAAATAAATAGATCTTAGTGCTAGCATCGGACATATAGACAAACTTATTAATTGAGATATCGATGAGCAATCTAAAGAACTTCATTTTTAAGCTTACAAGCGATGATGAACTCTGAAAAACAATCGAAGGTATTGAACCAGCCATCCAAATCAAATTTGATTTTGAACTCTCGATCTCCTAGATTATAGGAAAACAAAAGGAATCTCATCAAACTCGTTCGATGTGAGATGTGAACTCAAATATGGTTGTTAGAGTCATTGAGAATGACAAGCTGAACTCTAAGGAGTGTATATAATCACTCCATGTACTTGTATAATTTCTTTTAATCATCTTACTTGCTCCTCATTTCTTTATAACATCCCCTTAAATTCAGCAATTAGAATGGAAAGACTAGTTTTGATAGCTCAAAAGTCCAATTTTCATGTGTAAGGGTTCATTAAAAAGTTATTACTTTCTACTTGTATGGTTAAAAGTCTAATGTCATTTGGATTCTCTTATCTATGCTAGAGCTAATTCTTTTCCTCAAGTTCTATGTCTACTACTCCCTAAAAAGTCGGGAGTGACCCCCTCTTGATGTAAAACTCATAACCAGAGCATGTCTGGTTTATAACTCAAGTTCTTGCTCATAATAGAGTCTTCACACTATTAGAAAATGTTCTATAAGAGGAATTTGATCAGTTGTAATTAGGCTGATAGAAGTGAGCATTCCAAGTCAATCTTCTCTTCTAAAATTAGAAGGTTGTTCATAGTCACACTTCTAGTTGATAACCGGTTTTACATTAATTGATTCTTTGTGAAAATTCAATGCACATATAGTGTCTGATTGCACTAAGTACAAGCGTATAAGATTAATCAAAGTTTACGAGTGATAATAGGTTGATTTCATAGTTGTAAATTGAATCAAAATCCATTACTCTAAGATACACATTGTCTTCATCCTTCTCCTCTCAAGCACTTTCAGTGGCATCAAAGCTATCCTCTTCAAGATGGGTGATGAATTTCCTTTCATAATTGAGAAGCTTGATAGGAAGAACTATGCTACTTGGAAAATAAGGATGGAAGCTTATCTTCAAGGAAGAAACTTGTTTAGAGTAGCAAAGGGTGATGAAGGCACGCTTATAATAAGATCGAAAAGAGGACTTACACAAGAAGAGACTAAGAAGCTCACATTATAGTGTACAAGATATGCCCAAGACAAGTCTTATATCTTAACATGTATATCTAATTTTTTTTCTTCCACACATTAGAAGTTGCAAAACATCACAAGAAACCTGGGATGCACTTAAAATATTCTTCTCTACTAGCATCAAGGCTATGAAGAAATCCCCCAAGACAACTATGTAGGCACAAGGAAGTGGAAGGGAAAGAAGAAAGGAGCAAAGAAAGATAAGTTTAAAGGAAACAAAGGTCACACTTGTGCCATCTAACAAGACCAACCACACTAAGAAAAATTTTTGGTTCAATAGAAGAAGATAGAAAGGAGGATAAAGTGGACTTGGCAATCACATGAAGATTCTTTACTTCTAATCAACTTAAGCTATAAAGAAGGTAAAGGCGATGAGCATTTGCTCTACAGAGATTGTGGTTGTTCATATCATGTTGGAGGCAATATTGCTCTCCTATCACACTTGAAAAAACCTAAAAACAAGCATGAGGTACAAAAGGGGGATGATACCAAACACAATGTGGAAAGGATTGGCAATGTCAAAGCATCAAATGACAATAAAAACAAACTTAGTTAGTTTCTCTATGTACCAACTCATGAAGAGTTTCACTACCATCTGATGAAAATATTGTGATCTACTAATTTTGTTCAAAACTAATTTCATTGAAGAAATAATGAAAGAACCTCCATGGCAAGAAATAAAACCATTTATGTTGATTTTGTCATGTGAAAAGTAGTTGTAATAACAATCAAAAGATTCCAAATAGAACTTTGAGAATGAAACAAAACTATTAACAATATACATATCAATCAACATAGTGGATGAAATATCAATGAGTATACACATGGTTATATTGATTCCCTAGAAGATTAAACATTTGCAAACTTCATCATTGCCAATGAATGATTTTTGAGCTTACAAGAAATCAAAGCCTAAGGTTTCCCATTTATCCAAGCTCCTCTTCAACCAAGAAATGCCTCACCTAGGATGCAATTGCATCCTATGTAATTTTTCCATCTATTTTATGTGAATTTGCGTGTATATATTTTCATCACATATTATCTCTCTCTTCATTCTCACTTTTCTTGTTCTATTTTCAATCTTCTCATTTAGAGTTTCATGTTCCTGATTTCCCTTTCTGCAAATGTCACTTGATGACCAATTGTATATACACATTGAGATACTAAAACATGTATATTTATTCACATATACACAATGTTATATACACGCACATGCATACCAATAGGATCATGTAAACTCACATGCATACATACATAAAAAGTAGGATGGGGAGATTCGAATGTGAGAAATGGAGAGAGCAATTTTAGAAAAGAAAAGAAGCCGTTGTTCTTAGATGCATTAATGCATATGGATTATAAGAGATGGAGAAAAGCTTGGAATATATTAATGTTAAAGAGAAGAGAGAGCAAATGCAAAAATACATTGTGAATTAGTATATACATAGTTGGATACAAACAGACACACACACACCCACCCACACACACACACACACACACACACATATATATATATATATATATATATATATATATATATATATATATATATATATATATATATATATATATATATATATATATATATATATATATATATATATATATATATAGTTTCTATCACTAGTGTACATGTGAACATTATTTACCTACAAATTGTCTTCATAAGGGTGCAATAGATATCGATTCACTAAACTCTAAATTTCATGATCCTCAATACCTCAAGCAAGTTAGATACCTTTAGCACATACCTTTAGTGCATATGTGAAAGGGAGAATTACCAACACATTTATTTAATTTGTATTGTTTAATAAAACACATAATTATGTAGGAAAACACACATTATATTGTGGTTTTGTATTATAAGGTACACACATTTGTGTATTCCATTCTAGGTGTTGGCACTTTGTGCTTTCCTAGTACTTTATGTGTCAAATAAAAAACTTCTTGAAATTTAAAAAGAATATTTTTGTACCAGAAGAGCACCAAAAATCTCATTCACGTATAACTAGGTTTTTTTTTGTAGATGCATAGGTTCTTGAAAATCTATAACCAACAACCAAAACTTACAACACCATGTGAGTTTAACATTTGAAGATACTCCACTACTCATGAAAAATGTTTTGAAAGAGTCCAAAACCTTGGCAAAAGTGCATGAGGGAATGAATGATGGATTGGGTAGCAAGGAGAATAAAATTGCTGTGTATTCAATCCATGTACACAAGTGAGATAGACCATTCCTGAAAGGGTAGTACTGAGTTTCAGATATAACCTGCATCAAGAGTAAATAAGCCAACAAATGGGACATTGCAGGTGGCAAATAGGGAGACTATGTCGAGACAAGAAAACACTTCTCTTTTCTCTTGAGTCTCAAAAGCTATAGAACCCCTCAACACATTTTATGGCCTTGGACTTTCTAGTTGCTTCCCAAATAATGTGATAAAATGAATCTTCATCTCCCCTATTCCCATCTTCTCCCTTAGTCTCTCAACCTCCATGTATCTTAGTGGTGATAGTCCACTCATAGGTATCACGAAATAGGCAAGGGAAAGAGAGATAAAGAGAGAGAGATAGAGAGCGAGAGAGAAAGAGAGAGAGAGAGAGAGGTGACAAAGAGATAGAGATAGAGAAAGAGATAGAGAAAGAGACAAAGAAAGAGAGAGAAATTAAAAGAGAGTGGTAGAGAAATATAAAGAGAGAAAGAGAGAGATACAAAGAGAGACAGAGAGAGAGAGGGAATGAAACAGAGAGAGAGAGAGAGAGAGAGAGAATGAGACAGAGAGATAGAGAGAGAGAAAGAAAGAGAGAGATGGAGATATAGAGAGAAAGAGGGAAAGAGATAGAGAAAGAAATTGAAACAAAGAGAGAGAGAGAGAGGTGAGAGAGAGAAGGAAGGAGAGATAGAGAGAAGAAATAGAGATAGAGAAAGGGGACAGAAAGACAGATAGAAGGGGGAAGGGAGAGAGAGAGAGAGAGAGAGAGAGAGAGATACATGCAAAGAGAAAGAGAGAGAGAGAGAGAGAGCGAGAGAGATGATTTTAGACAAAAATGCACACACACACACTCTCATGTGTATGAAACAAACGATTGCATGCATTGATACACAAGAATAGACACTTTATAGAGTATACATGCATATGTCTATTTATATGGAAACCCACACTCACACTTATGCTTGCACACATCACATTTATGCACTTACATGCACTCATTCATGTATTTTGCAAGCTTTCATAGAAGCATATTGAATGTATACATGGATACACACACATTAAGTTATATATGCATACACATTTACGCATCGATTGAAGGCTTAAAGCGCACACACATACATAAATTCAATCACAAATCCCCACATGCAACATATGTATAATTACATAAAGAGGGACGTGCATGCATATTAGGATGAATGCATATATGTACACATAAGTTCATATGCATACCTAGATCCATGCATACATTTATATTTTTATCGACATATATGTATTCATACATGAACACATATGTAAACATATAAAAAATACATACATATCTTGATGTGAATGCACCGATAGACTTGTAGAAATGCATTATCATGCATGTAGAATGTACAATACATAAATATGTAAACATATAAAAAATACATACACATCTCTTGATGTGAATGCACCGATAGACTTGTAGAAATGCATTATCATGCATGTAGAATGTACAATACATAAATATGAGTATGTATATAGGCTCACATTCATGTATAAGTAGACAATACATAGATATATCTACATATGTGCATACATTTGACTTTTTACGTATACATTATATACACTTTCATATGCAATGTGCCTATATACACACACTTGAAAACATATGGTGTATTGATGTAGTTTAGTTTGAAATGAAACAGCTAGAGAGAGGTAGAATTCTTTGCATACATACTGTTAACCATATATCCATTTGCAAGAAAGAATTTCCACCATTTGAATGATTTCAGTTTAACCACACACTGATAGGAATGTGGAACAACTGCACATTCACTCATCTATATGTATATATCCATAAAGTTCATATATATATATATATATATATATATATATATATATATATATATATATATATATATATATATATATATATATATATATATATATATATATATATATATATATATATATATATATATGTATATATATAAGTATGTCTTACTCCTGCATCAATTTCTCTTTTGTTTACTTTCCTAAGGTTATTACTTGACAATAAAAAAATATATAATCAAAGTGTATGATAGAAGATTCATCGAGACAACATGTTGCAAAGGAATCATAAGGAACCTAGAAGAGGTTGGGAAGTGTTTCTACCGCATAGTGGGCTGCATTTCCAAGGCCACGATCTTGGCCATACATGGGAAGTGTAGTTCATACAGGCTAAAGTAAATCAGAAACAAATGTAAAGAGAGTGTGAGCAAAAGGCATAGGCTAAAGTGTAAGCATAAAGAGGCAATCAGCAAACATCTGTGAAATTTGGAGATGATTCCATGATAGTATGTTGAAAGTTAGAAATCAAAGTAAAGTGTGAAAGATGAATGTACTGCCTATTATGCATTTTCGATTGCACACTCAACAGCATCAAGAAGAAGAAGAAGAAGACAAACCAAAGGTGTTTTAAAGTGCTATGTATGCTTTTATAAATCCCTAAACCCTACTTTTTGCACTAAGCTATGCATGCCTATATGTATATAACTAGGTAGGTCGTATTTAATGCACATGACAAGAAATATTTTTATCAATGTTTTCTTTGCAACACGGAAATAAAAAAGGAAAACATAAGGAATTACAACATGTTGTAAGCAAAAGAGGCTCCAATTCCATACACAAAAAAAGGCACCCATGCAGTAACGTACAAAAGTATACCTTTCTAGAAATGTTTGCTCGACTAGAGGTTCAACCATGAGAAACTGTGTGCATATTTGACTTCTACCACATCCTCGTGTAGCTTAACCTGGTCCCAAGGATCTTTATCAATTGTTTCAATTACTCATCCCCTTTCGTCCTATCTATCACACAAGACTTCCACCATATTAAAGTCCCCATAGAGTGTTGGAGGAGATGGTGGACACCTTCGAGAGATGAGGTGCTGCTGCAAATTTCTGCTTCAGACCAGCCAAAACTGAGTTGAGAAGTATAAAATAGAAACCTTTAGCTTTCCATGAAGCCCAAATGATCACCCAAGTACTCTGCAAAATGATCCTCAAATCATTGGATCAAAACAGATAACTTGGACTTTTCACCATGAACCAAAACTTGCTATTTTGGTCACCACACCTACTCGACAAAATGGACAATACTCCTTTCTTAATAACAATTGGAAAATTTCCTTTTTCGAATATCTAATTGAATATTTTAGCTAACTTTCACAAGTTATTTCACTTGAAATAATTAACTATGCTCAGAGAATGATGCTTAGCAAATCTGATGTCTATCCCGTCATTTTTGGGAGTAAACAGTATGTAGACCAGAGGGCAATGTTTTGCACATAACTCGAGAATGGCTAAGGAAATTAAAATGAAGCTTTACAGCATCCAAATAGACTATGTAGTGAGTCTAGAACAATGTAAATCATTGCAAATGATCAAGTATGCACTATAAAATGGATCATAGAAGTTTACTGTTCTGACTAGTATGTGATAGAGTAGAAGAGATGGGATATGAGAAAACTATTTGTATTACTGCACATATATTACATTGACATTGGAAATGAATAATTGCACAATGTGAGGGCACTGAACAAGATATAATGTGAGCTCAATATGCCACACAAATGCCTTTGAAGTCTCCGCTATATCCTACTCTCTCCATGAGACTAGATAGTCCTATTTTATAGCCTTTTTGTTGGAGCCAAAATTCAAGTTCAAATTTGAGTATTTACCTAAAAGTGTTCCAAAGTTTTAGGAATTGATTTGCCATAAATCCTCACCAAATAGTTTGTCAAAAGGTTCTCCTAAGAACTCTTAATTGGACATCATTCCACATATGTACTTTTACAAGGAGTAAAACTTAATCTTTTACAAGAGATCATTCATGTGATCACACATGAATGCACATATGAAATTTAGGATAAATGACCAAAAATTTAGGAGTGGAGCAATTGCACCAACATATCCCCCACAAGCCTTACATGCTTGGGCTTAACTCTCTTTGATTTCCCGCAATCCAATCATCACCTTGAACTTGCTCAGTTTAGTTCCATCAAAAGATTTAGTTAGAATATATACATAGGAAAATTTTATTTCCTTGCTAAGTAGCTTGTGTCTCACAGAATGATAATGCACTTCAATGTTCTTAGTTCTTGCATGAAATATAGGATTAGAAGCCAAATATAGTGAGCTAGTATTATCTCCAAAGATCATTGGAGTGTATGTATGTAGCCCCAAGTCTGAGTAGAGTAGCTTTGACCACACTGCCTGTTGCATTTTCTAGGCTCCTATATTCAGCTTCAGTTGATGACAATGCCACATTTGGTTGTTTCTTTGATGACCATGAAATCAACTTAGACCCTACAAAAGATAAGTAGTCAGAGGGGCTCCTCCTATTATCTTTTGAGCCAACCCAACCTGCATCAGAGTATAGTTTGATATCCAAGTAAGATATAAATGGATAAAATAGCCCTTCATTTATGGTACCCTTCAAGTACTTTAAGATCCTTTTGGCAGCTTCCATGTGAGGTCTTCTTCGTGTATGCATGAACTCACCCAATGTACCCATCCGAGAGCATATATCTACTCTTGTTAGGGTTGCATGGTTGAGACTCCCTACAAGACATTGATAACTTGTAATGTCTTTAAGCAGCTCTCCTTCATGAGCACTAAGTTTGTTGTTCAATTCCATGGGTGTGCCTACAATTCTTGCATTTTCCATTTTGAACTTGAATTGTATATCATGGATGTACTTTCTCTAAGGAATGAAAACACGTGAATCTGTATAAAAAATCTTGAAAGAAAATATGTAAGTAATCCAAGGTGATTTATCTTGAACTCCTCTTTCATTTGGGTTTTAATCTTCTTGATGTCATTGGAATCGCTTCCTATAATGATAATGTCGTCCACATACACAAATAGATAAATAACCTTTGTATTAGTCTTCTTAATGAACAATGAAGAATCTACCTTGCTTGCAACAAAACCTTGGTTATGCAAGTATGTGACCAGCCTATGGTTCCAAGCTCTAGGAACTTGCTTTAAGCCATACAATGCCTTCCTTAGTTTACATTCATAATGAGGTTTGTCTTTATCTTCATATCTTGGTGGTTGAGCAATGTAGACCTCTTCAAAAATCCACCCATAAATGAATGCATTTTTAACATCTGATTGGTACAAGTTCCAATTCTTTGAAGTAGCAATACTTACTAAAACTCTGATAGTTGGCATCTTTGCTATAGGTGAGATGGTCTCACAATCCACTCCATGGGTTTGAGAAAACACCTTTGCTACTAGCCTTGCTTTATACTAGTTTATTATGCCATCTAAATTCTTTTTCACTTTGTCAGTCCACCTGGATCCTATTACCTTCATGAATGGTTTTTAGGGAACCAAATCCCAAGTGTTGTTCTCTTGAAGTGCTTCAATTTCCTCCTACATAGCTTCTCTCCACTCTTCTCCCTTGTTCATTTCCTCAAATGAAGATGGTTCCTCGGACATAAAGTCTTTAGCTATGTATATAGAAAACTTGGTGACTAGTGATGTATCATAGACATACCTCACTGTTTTCTTGCTTTCCCTTTGAGATCTTCTAAGTGCTTGATTCGATGACTTTGGAATGTTTTCAAATTTTTTGAAGTTTACTTTGCCCTTGGACTTCCAAGCTTTGAATTCTTCAAAATCAATTTTCTCTTCATCTTCTAAGCTGACATCCTCGAATACATGTGGTTCTTCTTTGGTCATATTTGGAAAATCATTCTCCAAATCATAAGGTAGCTTTATTTTCCTACAACCATCCTCAAACCAAGAGTTATTTTCATCAAATACCACATCTCTACTAAGTGTAAATCCTTTGTTAGTGGGATTATATAACCTATATCCTTTCTGATTCTGATCATAGCCAATAAATATCCATCTTTGAGCTTTTGGATCAAGCTTTCCCCTAATGTGTGAGGGTATGTGTGCATAAGCAATGCACCCAAAGATCTTACAATGATCTAAGGAAGGTCCCCCACCATTGCATGCCTCATAAGGTGTCATCTCATCTAGAGACTTGGATGGAAGCCTACTGATTAGGTAAGTGGTTGTGAAAACAACCTCTGCCCATAGATAATTAGGGAGTTTTTTTCTCATTCAACATTGATCTTGCAACCTCTACTATTTATTTGTTTCTTCTCTCTGCCACTGCATTGTGTTCAGGAATGTACCTTGTTGTAGTCTCTCTCTTTATGCATCTGTCCTATAAGAAGGAGTCAAACTCATGTGAGGAATACTCACCTCCTCCATCAGATATGAGCCTCTTGAAACTTTTACCTGTTTGATTCTCAACCAATGCCAAATAATTCTTGAAACAAGTGAAGACTTCATCTTTATGCTTACTAAAACATAATACCTTGACCTTGAAACTGATGGCTCTCTGCTCACATTTGTAAATGTTTGGAAACATTTGGGATGCCAACCACATTCTGATCCCTATATATTTGCTTCAATGTCCTTTCACCTATATGTCCAAGTCTCTTATGCCATATCCCCAAGTCAAACATAATTCTGAAAATATCTAATTGACTATGGTGGCTAACTTCCACAAGTTATTTCACTTGAAAGGATCAACTATGCTAAGGGAATGATGCTTACCAAATCAGATGTCTATCGCGACATTTTTGAGAGTTAAAAGTTTGCAAACAAGAGGGCAATGTTTTGCACATAACTCAAGAAAACCTAGGGCAATTAAAGATAGACTTTATCACATACAAATAGACTATCTAATGAGTCGATACCAACTTAAATCATGGCAAATGATCAAGTACACACTTAGAAATGGATCATAGAAGTTTGTTGTTTTGAGTAGTATATGATAGAGTAGAAAAGATGGGATATGAGAAAACTATATGTATTAATGCACATAAATTACATTGACATTGGCAATGAATAACTGCGCAATGTGAGAGCTTTGGATTAGCTATAATGTGAGCTCAATATGCCACACAAATTCCTCGTAAATCTTTGCTATATCCCACTTTGTCCATGCGACTAGATAGTCCTCTTTTATAGCCTTTTTGTTTGAGCCAAAATTCCAGTTTAAATTTAAGTAGGTGCCTAAAAGTGTTCCAAAGTTTTCAGAATTTATTTGCCATAAATCCTCACCAAATAATTCGTGGAAAGATTCTCCTATGAACTCCTAATTGGACGTCATTCCACATATGTACTTTTGCAAGGAGTAAAAATTCATCTATTACAAGAGATCAGTCATGTGCTAACACATGAATGCACATATGAACTTTAGGATAAGTAATCAAGCATTTAGGATTGGAGGTATTGCACCAACATAGAGGACTACCTCCAATGGCATAGAGTGTAAAGAGTGCAAAATATTTAGTCTTTTTTGTATATTTATTAGGATAGTAAACTAAAGAAATGGTGAGAAGAAGAGCATCCCTAAAAGATGCGGCAATCAAACGATGGTTTAGATCCGTTGTAGCATCCACCAAGAATGATTGCAACATTGGTTTGATGCCATTAGTTGCACCACCACTCCAATGTCGATGTTGTGTGGTGATCCACATATGAGACGCCGAGATGCATTTTTATCATTCTATTGTTCGACTCCATCAACTTGGATCTCTTGAAGACAAATAAAGTATGGTTGAGATTTTTATTTCACCATGGGCCATATATGATGATTCTTGAGGGACAAATAGCCCTCAAATGTTATATAAAACAACAATCATTTACGAATAGATTTATCTTTATTGGTCAAGGATTTAACCCTATTTTTCTTATTTTTATTTTCCTCTCTTCTTCTAGACGTTGAGAGAAGTCTCCTCATTGTTATCACTTTTTGTTTTTTTTCTTACTTTTATCTTTTTTATTGAGCCAGCCACAACTCATGCGCCAGTTATAAGAAACCTTCAAACTCCTATACCCTTAATGAAATGCTAAAATCTGAAAAAAAGCACCATGGTAGGTCATGAAAGAGAAACAACGTGGTGATGAGCTACAGGGTATCTCTGACCCTTTGAGCCCTTTTCAATGGAACCTTGTCACTTGTACAATTGTATACTCCATCGTTAATACGTATTTATTTTGTTCTCAAAAAAGGCCACATGTAAATATCCCCGCGGCATGACGGTCATAGAGCGATTGACAAAGGAATGCCAACGATGGACAAGGGTGAATATCCACGACAAAAATAGAGGTGAAGTCTGCGCCTATATATTCGCAAATATCATTATAGAATCTCCTATATATTCGCAGCAAATATGTCTTTGAAATTTTATTTAATTGACCCATGGTACATGTTTCATCTATAAGAACTTCGTCTTTATACTTCATAAAATAAAGTATTGTCCAAAGTATTGTCCACCTACTATAGTCATCTATGAATGAAACATAATCCCTTGACCCTGAAATTGATGGCTCTCTGCTAGGACCCCACACATCTGTGTATACAAGCTCCAAGTAATCTTCATACATGTATCCTCTTTTGTTGAATGGTTGCCTATGTTACTTGCCAAATTGGCATGCTCCAAATTTATAAATCATGTGTTGCTTGGACACATTTGGGATGCCAAGCACACTCTAATCCCTAAATATTTGCTTCAATGTCCTTTCACCTATATGTCCTAGTCTCTTATGTAATATCTCCAATTCAGATAGGGTGTGGTCCTTATAATTGAAGAGAGCAATATTTCTTGTATCTTCAACTTCAAAGGTAAAACGTTTACCCAATTTCTCACCTTTTGCAATCCTCTTGAAGCCTTGTTGAGGGTCCTCCACATATGCTCTAGACCTTGTGAATCTAACCTGTAAAGGCTTCTCAACAATCTATCGAACACTGATTAGATTCTTAGTTATTGTTGGCACATATAATACCCTTCTTAGAACATTCATGTTACCATCAGATGCTTTAACATTTCTTATCTTCTTTACTAAGTGCCTAGTGTCATCATTTGTCTGAAATTCATGCTTTCCTTTGGGTTCTTCAAGGTCACATAATAATGCGACATTGCCTACTACATGATTGGAGCAACCAAAATCAATATAGAATAGGTAATCATCATTTTTACCTTGCTTGGTTGTCATATTCATGAGTAATATGGAATCCTCTTGATCATATGTATAGTTGTTGTAGTCTCTCCTTCCTCTGAAGCTTCCTTGATAGTTGTTGTTGTAGCCTTGGTTGTAATCGTGATGGTAGTTATTTCCTCCATTATTAAACCTACCTCTTGATTGTCCATAGCCTCCTCTATGGAAGCATCTTCCTCTCTGATTCTTTGTGTTCCTAAAGCATTCATCTATGGTATGATTGGTCAAGCCACAAATTTTGCAAGGTTTGGGAGGCACTTGCATCTTCTTCATTCTTCTTACCTTTGCCTTTATCTTTACTCTTATTTTTATCTGTGTAAAGAGAAAAATATTAATTACCTCTAGAAGTATCTCCATTCTTGTTGAGCTTTGTCTTATATGTGAAGAGTTGTCCCATCAATGTATTGAGGTCAGGTATTGAGGTCAGGTATCTGCATGTCAACATATAGGTCCATTGTTGTGGTAAACCATCAGCCTTGATGCCATTTATGATCTACCTTACTATCTGCTCCTTTTTTATATATTCTCCAATAATCCCTAGTTGATGAGCTACATCCTTCATCTTGGTCACATAGTCAACTACACTTTGCTTTGGTTGCTTCTTCAAGGTTGTGAACTCCATCCAATGCTCGTTTTTTCAGGCCCTTGTATTTGATGAGAAGTATGAAGATAGTACTTTCCAAGTCTCTTGGGAAGTCTTATAATTCCTAATATGAGGTAGAAAAAAATGAGATATTGAATTGAGTATGTATGTCTTAGCTAGAGCATCCTTTGCACTCCATGCAACTAGTCTCTCTTGCTCCTCTCTTGTAGGTTGGTTTTTGCTTCTAAAGATTGGCATTTCTTCATCTCCAGATATGTATCCATAGAAACTTCTTCCTTGGAGGTAAGCCTTCATCCTTAGGGGCAAGATGGATACTTTCCCCTATCCAATTTGTCAATGGATGATGCAAGTCCAACTCCCATTTTAGCTTCATTTTTGTAATAAAGTAAGTCTATGATCCAAGGGTGTGGCCGGTTCAGATAGATCTGAAATTGGACACCGTTTGATCATCCGTGTGTATGACCAAAGATCTCGAGTTTAGACTTACTAAGAGGTCTTGTGGTCTTGTGAACAAGTGATCCACTTAGCTTATTGGTTAAGTATCAAGGATGTGAAGGAGGAGGTCTTGGGTTCAATTCCCATGGGGAGCATGGAAAGAGTATTTTGTTACATGGTCGACACATGGCTGGCTAGTATCCACTTGCCCAAGAAGGAAGTCCCCTAGAGGGAGGTATATAAAGAGGCATTTGGTAGGGAGGAGAGTCATCTCTCTAGCATGTGGTGGTTGTTATAGTCATTCTCTTGCATTGGTATCGAGGTTGAGCTTCCATGGTGACCTTGGACTTGGAGTGAGCTTCATCATCCTTCTCACCATTAGCATTGTCATCTCCATTAGAATTAGCATTTTCGGAGATTCAGCCTTCTCACCATTAGCATTGTCATCTCCATTAGAATTAGCATTTTCGGAGATTCAGCTGCTCGTGAGTGGCATCCATCTTTTGCTCGCGTGTGTGCAAAGGTTCATTCTGATCTCCTCTCGGCGGCATACTCCAATTGAGGTTGCAAAAGAATAGCTTGACTGTGAGTCACAGCACATGGGATTTGAAGCTGCGACCTCATATTCGTGAGGTTCTTCCCCTATCCAAGTCGGCAAATCTCTTGCGTGACTTCCTTTTCGAAAAAGCAACTTATGATCTATACGCTATAGCAGGCTACAAAAAGAACCGCTATCATCAGCTAGTCGCGCTCGGGTTTGAAACACATCATTTCCTGAATCTTTAACTCGTAAGCCAAAAGATCTTTAGGTAAAATCCAGTTCATAAGGTGGGATTAGAACCCGTGACATGTACAAAATAGACAATTTGCCTATCCAACTCACCTGCATGCGCTCGCGAATAATTTGGCGCTTAATTTCATTATGATTTATTTGTCCGGTTGTAGAAGCTTTAACAACAGATCAAAAGATACCCTCTACTACGAAGCTGACGGGATTCGATCCTTGACAAATAGATCTAGAGTCGAATTGTGTCTCATCATTTGATTTCAAGAAGAACTAAGCAAGTCAAAGTGAAGCATTATTTGAATACAAAACTCATCAACAAAATCTCAGTGGGTCGACACATGGATGTTGGTTACCACACTAATATGTTGTAGTTGGATGATGTTTTTGGATTTTCTTTGAATCTTTTTGAGAATCCAATTTTTTTCTCTTAAAAATGGAGAAAATGCTTTGTTGAAACAGATCTTTGAGAAGTTAAAGTCCTGAGTCATCTAGACTTTGACTTATAGCAAGCTTACGTATCTTCAAAGTTTGAATTGGTTGTACTGAGTTGCGGTTATTTCTTTTCGCTTTTCAAATCTTTTGGAATTGGCTCAGATATGGTATCTGGTTCCTTTTGCAAAAGACCTGGGTTAGTTGTTTAGAACTAGATAACTAAATTAAAACATCCTACATAGATGTTATGTATAAGAACCTTTTCAATCTTCAAAAGATAATAAGTCTAAGTGGACTTATTTATTTGAGTTTGCTTCAAGCTATAGCATAAATGATTTTCTAGAGTCTATTATACTCTAGAATAGAGAAGTTAGGAATTTCTCAATAGATTGAAAATTCCCAATAATGTTTAGCTAAAAACTAGTCTTTGAGAATAGTGTTCTAATTTGGACAAATTTCATTGCGAATTTGTATTGGGCAAGTTATAGCATGGTTGAATCAAAGAAAATGGTAACTTTCTCTTATAGTTTAGATAGGATGTTTAAACTCATTAGAACAAAGTAGTCCTCTAGCCGGGTGAAAAAATCAAGTAACTTTTGGATCAAAGTAAACCATTGTACAAACATCTAAGTTAGATGTTTGAGACAACCAAACTTCAAGTTATCCAAAACAAATTCAAGTGAATCAAGAGTTCTCAAAGTCTTGCAAGGGATAAGAATCCCACCTTCATTACTAAGTCCATGCACTAATTATGCCTAGAAATGGACTAGTAATTTGAATCCACCTAGTTCACATGTTTGTGCCTAGATCGCACATCCACAAACTGTGAATTGGCCAAGGATGTGTTTAGATCAACCCTTATTATTCTTTCACTAGTTTGTACTTTGTCCAGTTCATCAAAGTGCAAAATGAGATAGTGTTTTGAATCATTTGGGCAAGAACGCCACCACAGAGGTGAGACATCTTCTCCAGTTTTAGAACATGACGATGTTCTTCCAATTTTAGAACATGAGGCTCGGGGGTTGCCTACAATATATATATAGCTCTATTTTTTAGGAAGAAAATATTTTCCAAGGGGGAAGAATGTAATAAAGTAAGTCTATGATCCAAGGGTCTGGCTAGTTCAGATAGATAAAAAATCGGACACCGTTTGGTCATCCTTGTGTATGACCAAAGATCTCGAGTTTAGACTTACTAGGAGGTTTGATGCTCTTGTGAACAAGTGATCCACTTAGCTTTGTGGTTAAGTCTCAAGGATGTGAAGGAGGAGGTCCTCTCCATGGGGAGCATGGGAAGAGTATTTTGCCCAAAGAGATCTAGAGCCTTCTAGAAGCATCCACTTGAGCTAACTCGAGTTGACTGGGACACTTGGCGCACATGCAGTTACATGGCCAACACATGGCTGGCTAGTATCCACCTGCCCAAGAAAGCAGTCCCTTAGAGAGAGCTATATATAGAGGCATTTGGTTGGGAGGAGAGCCATCTCTCTAGCATGTGGTGGTCATTATAGTCATTCTCTTGCAATGTTGCTCTCATACCACTGTTGGAGGAGCTGGTGGACACCTTCCAGAGATGAGATGGTGCTACAAATTCTTGCTTCACATCAACCAAAACAGAGTTGAGAAGTATAAAGTAGACCTCTTCAGCTTTCCATCAAGCCCAAATGATCACCAAAGTACTTTGGAAAATGATCCTCAAATCATCGAATCAAGACAGATAACTTCGACTTTTCACTATGAACCAAAACATGCTATTTTGATCACCACACTTGCTCAATAAAATGAAGAATACTCCTTTGTTGGTAACAATTGGACAAAATAATTTTGGTAATATCTAATTGACTATGGTGGCTAACCTTCACAAGTTATTTCACTTGAAATGATCAACTATGCTCAGAGAATGATGCTTAGCAAATCAGATGTCTATCCCGACATTTTCGGGAGTTAATAGTATGTAGAAACGAGGGCATGTTTTGCAGATTTTCAAGACTGCCTAAGGGAATTAAAGTGAAACTTTGTAACATACAAGTAGACTATCTAGTGAATCTATACCAACTTAAATCATGACAAATGATCAAGTACATGCTAAGAAATGGATCATAGACGTTCATTGTTCTAAGTAGTATATGACACAATAGAAGAGATGGGATATGAGAAAACTATATGTATTAATGCACATAAATTACATCAACATTGGCAATGAATAATTGCATAATGTGAGGGCTTTGAATGATCTATAATGTGAGCTCAATATGCCACACAAATTCCTCTAAAATCTTTGCTATATTCGGCTTTGTCCATGCGACTAGGTAGTCCTCTTTTATAGCCTTTTTTTGTTGGATTCAAAATTCAAATTTAGATTTGAGTCTTTTCCTAAAAGTGTTCCAGAGTTTTAGCACTTCATTTGCCATGAATCCTCACCAAAGAATTTGCAGATTGATTCTCCTAAGAACTTGTAATTGGATGTCATTCCACATATGTAGTTGTGCAAGGAGTAAAAATTTATCTTTTACAAGAGATCATTCATGTGCTAACACATGAATACACATATTAACTTTGTAACATACAAGTAGACTATCTAGTGAATCTATACCAACTTAAATCATGACAAATGATCAATTACACTCTGAGAAATGATCATAGACATTCATTGTTCGAAGTAGTACATGACACAATAGAAGAGATGGGATATGAGAAAACTATATGTATTAATGCACATCAAATACATCAACATTTGCAATGAATAATTGCACAATGTGAGGGCTTTGAATGAGCTATAATGTGAGCTCAATATGCCACACAAATTGCTCTGAAATATCTACTATATCCATCTTTGTCCATGCGACTAGGTAGTCCTCTTTGATAGCCTTTTTTTGTTGGAGTCAAAATTCAAATTTAGATTTGAGTCTTTGCCTAAAAGTGTTCCACAGTTTTAGGACTTGATTTGCCATGAATCCTCACCAAAGAATTTGCAGAAAGATTCTCCTAAGAACTTGCAATTGGATGTCGTTCCACATATGTAGTTTTGCAAGGAGTAAAAATTTATCTTTTACAAGAGATCATTCATGTGCTAACACATGAATGCACATTTAACTTTAGAAAAATGATCAAGCATTTAGGATTGGAGCAATTGCACCAACATAGAGGACTACCTCTAATGGCACATAGTGTAAAGAGTGCAAAGTATCAAGTCTTTTCGTATATTTATTAGGATCATAAACTTAAGAAATGGTGAGAAGAAGAGGGTCCTTAAAAGATGTGGATATCAAATGATGGTTTATATCCGTTCTAGCATCCACCAAGAATGATTGCCACATTGTTTTGATGCCATTAGTTACACCACTACTCCAATATCAATGTTGTGTGGTGACCCACATATGAGACGTGGAGATGCATTTTAAGCATTATGTTGTTCGACTCCATCAACTTTGATCTCTTGAAGACAAATAAAGTATGTTTGAGATTTTTATTTCAAACCCATGGGCCATATATGATTACTCTTGAGGGGTCAAATAGCCTTTGAATGTTATATGAAACAACAATCATTTACAAAGAGAAATATCTTTATTGTTCAAGGATTTAACCCTATTTTTCTTGTTTTTATCTTCCTCTCTTCTTCTAGAGGTTGAGAGAAGTCTCTTCATTGTTATATTGTTTTTTCTTACTTTTGTCTTTTTTATGAAGCCAGCCACAACTCATGCTCTAGTTATAAAAAACCTTCAAGCTCCTATACCCTTAATGAAATACTAAACTCTTAAAAAAAGCACCACAGTAGGTCATGAAAGAGAAACAAGGTGGTGGTGAGCTATAGGGTATCTCTGACCCTTTGACCCTATCACTTGTACAATTGTATACTCCATCATTAATACATATTTATTTTGTAAAACAAACGCCACCTGTAAATATCCCTCGGGCACGACAGTCATAGAGTGACTGATGAGGCAATGCCAATGATGGATAGGAGTGAGTATCCACAACAAAACTAGAGGCGAAGGTTGGGCCTATATATTTGCAAATATCATTAAAGAATATCCTATATATTCACAATAAATATATCTTTGAAATCGTATTTAATTGACCCATGGTAGTGTTTCATCTATAAGAAAAATTTCTTATTTGTTCCTACATTAATATTTCCTGGTTTCCAAACCTTATGACTTTTTGACTGATGTTGAATATCCGCACTTAACCTTATGCCCGTTTCACCCTTAATCCTCACTTAATCATGACATCCTACAATTCTAAATTTTGTTTAGGGCTTTTAACCAATCCAAGCCTCATCCTCTCTTACCTTTAAACCACACAACTCTCAAGACATTCATTTGGACAAAAGCATTCCCTTGAAATGAAACACATCCAAACTAGACACAAACAAAGACTCATTTAAGCCCTCCATGAAAGTACACCACTTGATTCAATCACTCCTATTTCTTCACTAGACCATTGATTATTGAATTCTCATTTGTTTAATTCATACAAAAACCAAAGAGAATACAAACGAGATAGAGGAGTTGTTTGGAATACCAATGCATCATCTTACTGAAGTGAGGGGGTGGTATCATTTCATGAAGTCCCTTGATTTGAGCAGATGGTGTGTCCCATTTATGGTCCTTTTGACATGCAATGCTACAAAATGATGGCAAGTATCAATTTCTTTCTCAACATGGCATCTTATGAAGGATAGAAAATGAGATCCTTGATGCCTCACTAGGAGAATGACAAAGACCGAATTATCGCTCTTGCAAAATCTTCATATGCTTGCCCTTCATGGGTGGGGAATCTGAGAGAAACATGACTGGGATGTACCATTTAAATCTTCATATGATACTTCAAAACCATTCCGTTGAAATGAAAAAATAGAAACCTTCTTTCTTCTAGTAACACATCCAAACTAGACACAAAGAAAGACTCATTCTAGCCCTCCATGAAATTACACCACTTGATTCAATCACTCCTGTTTCTTCACTAGACCATTTATGATTGAATTATCATTTGTTTAATTCATAAAGAAACCAAAGAGAATACAAACGAGATAGAGGAGTTGTTTGGAATACCAATGCATCATCTTATTGAAGTGAGGGGGTGGTATCATTTCATGAGGTCCCTTGATTTGAGCAGATGGTGAGTCCCATTTGTGGTCCTCTTGTCATGCAATGCTACAAAATGATGGCAAGTATCAATTTCTTTCTCCAATAAAAACATGGCATCTTATGAACAATAGAATATGAGGTCCTTGATGCCTCACTAGGAGAATGACAAAGACCTAATCATTGCTCTTGCAAAATCTTCATATGCTTGCCCTTCATGGGATGGAAATATGAGAGAAACATGACTAGGATGTACCATTTAAATCTTCATATGATACTTCAAAATAAAATGACTCTGATATCCTAATAAGGCATGTCGTTGATGCAAAGCAACCGTGGAATATAGTGGTAGTTTTTGACAAGAAACTCAACATTTCTTCTACTACACAAACTATTGTCATAGATTCAAATTCTTATTCAAGTAAAATGACTAGTCGTTTTCAGCCTATGAAAGAGAAACATAGATGGGATGGAAAGGATACTCAAGCTCATGCATTGGTTGCTCTTTTCTAGAAGCGATATATTGTTCCACACATCCAATCATGCACTTCTTCAAGACAATCTTGGGATACACTTACTTCTTTGAATGACATGTGTGATAAAGCTCATTCTTCTTACTTCAGATAGAAACTTGAAGATATACATATGGTTGAAAGTGAATGAGTGGATGTATATGTTACACATAATAAGGATTTAAAAGAGCAATCAGAAAACATTGATGAGATCATTCTCGATGCATTATGCATTTCTACATTATTCAAGGATTGCCTGAATCTTTTCAAATATTTTGGACTACACTTTGTTTTGTTCCTTCTATTGCAAGAAGAGAAAACAAGAGTGAATATAAGTGTTTTGCTTGAGAGAACATGAGCACTTGCTATTACACAGAAGGAAAAAAACAAGAATGGTTTGCCTTTGGTTTCATCAAAACCAAAGCCTCGCTCTTCCTCTTCCACTTCTTCCTCTCATGATGGTGATATGGAAACGAACAAGAGATGTATGTGTTGAGGAAAGGTTGGACATACTATTGATGAATGTAGAAAGCTTGCCAAGGGTAACGAGAAGAAGAAATAATTGGGCATTTCTTTTATTTAGAATACATATTATGCAAAATGATGAAGCTAATGTTTCTCAAGATGTTTGGGCATATGTTGTTATAGCTCATTATAATTCATCATCACATTCTACATGTATGATTGTGAATGCGGTTGATTCAGATAGGTTTTCTGATGGTAATGCATCAAAGCATCTCATTTTATGCAAGAAAAAAGATTTGCATATTTGAGAAATGATTCCAAGGGAGAACATGTTGTATATGAAGAAAATGATTCTTATCCTGTTAATTGAGTTTGAGAAATTCAGCTTTCAACAGCTAATGGATCTATGTTACTCTCAAGAATGTGTTATATGTACTCGATATCAAGAAAAACTTTATCATGATTCCTACTATTGCTATTGTCAAGATTCATGTACACTTTGTTCATAAAATATGTATGGTTCATGATTTTAGCAATGGTGATGTTACTTTGATGTGGGAGACATTATCTAATGGATTGTATCGCTTTGATACATATAATATGGTTGCCTCAAATGTGATTCTTACACATACTTCATCTTTAGCTGAGATGAAGTTATGGCATGCTCATTTTTGTCTTTTAAACTTAAATGGTTTGCTTTATTTGCAAAAGAAGAATATAATCTTTTATTTTTTAACACTTGAGTCCATTTAAAACTGTGTTTATGAAGCTTGAATACGTGGAAATTTTCATCATGCTTTTTTTCCCCAAAGATGACCTTACGCATGCTACACAAAAATGTCAACTTTTTCATAGTGATGTATCTTTCCTAATCAAGACTCCATTTTCTTGGAAAGCATGTATACTTTGTTACCTTCATTGATCATGCAAACACACCATATGGGGCTGTATCCTATGAAAGAAAATAATGATGTATTCTCTTGATTTAACATAGTTTTAGCTATGGATGAAAAGTTTCTGTGGCTAAAATCTTTTGATATTCCACAAATTGTGGTGGTGATTACATGTCAAATGAATTTAATGCCTTGCTTTGTAAAAGAGTTGTTTTCAAAGCAATGCATAATACCATATACACCTCAAAAAAATGGTTTTAGGGAGCATTAGAACACTTCTTGAAATAGCAAGTTGTATAATTAATGGAAAGAATATTTTAGATTAATCTTGGATGGAAGCAATCATATGTGGAATGTATATATTGAACCATTACACTACAAAAGCATTGAGAGTCATTACACCTTATGAGGCTTGGAATGAGTAAAGTCCAATGGCCAGTCATATGCACATATTTGGTTATTTTGCATATGCTCTTGCTTCATCACAACAACATAAAAAAATTGACAACAAAGCAAAGAAATGTCATTTTTTGGATATAACAGTTACAATAAAGGTAATAACTTATACCATCCATTAATGTGCAAAATCATTGCAAATGGAGATGTAATATTTGCTAAAAATTTAGCTTGTACTTTACTTGAATTTGAATTCTACTCATCGATTAGTTCACAAGATGTGTTTGATACACTCATGCTTTTGTTTCAAAGTAGAGTGCTTGACTATGACCATGTACACCATCCCAATGAGGCTCAAAGACTTGATTCAATCAAACATGGGTAAAAAACTCCATCCAAAAATGATTAAAAATTTCCAGAATTCGAAGAGGAATATGGCTGAAAAAATCGAGGATTTTGGCATGCATCAAGTCACTTTGAATATGTATCTCTTATTGCAATTGCATGTGATAAAAGAACCACTCACTTTTGAGATGCATGTAATGATTCAAATTGGATGATCATAATGCAATTAGAATAGGATTCTATTAACAAAAACTATACTCGGAAGGTATGTGCATTGACAAATAGTAAGAATGACATTCGTACTAAGTGGGTTTAAAAAATTAAAAGAAATTTAGATGGTAGTATTGATTGATACAAAGAAAAACTATTTGCGAAAGGTTATATGCAAAAGTGTGGCATGGATTAAGATGAGATTTTTTCACCTACTTCACAGATGAGTACCATTTGTTTTGTGATTTCAATAGCTACCAATTGTGGTTGGAAAGAAGAGCATACAGTTTGGTGCTTTGGTAACCTTTGTATGGACTTAAGAAAGCTCCACATGCATGGTATGATAAGATACATAAGTACTTGATTACCATTAATTTATATTTAGTCCAAATGAGAGTACATTTTATGTATGCAAACATGGGGCCGATCCTATAGTGATTGTCCTATACATTGATGAGATTCTCTTGAATAAGTCATGTGATGAGAAGGTTGGCATGTTTATGGCTAATTTTGCACCTACTTCTGATGTCACATACCTTCATCGTTTGAAGTATTATCTTGGAATTCAGTTTGTATTGGTTTATGGGGAAATTTTTGTGCATCAAGCAAAGTATATTGAGAAACTACTTTAGTTTTTTGGTTTTGAGTATTGCATGCCTATCTCAACACCAAAGTACATAGGATTCTCGTTCTCAATGGATATAAATTTTTTCCTAATACGTGGGCTCTTTTTATCATAGTGTTGGCTAGAGGTTTTCCCCCCATGTAACCACATGTACATGATATACTCATATGTGGTTGTACATTGTACTTAGGTATTCACACATAGCTCTCAATATAGCCATTCTCATATTATGGATCATCCATCCACAAAGAGCTCCTCAAGCCCATCACCTCTCTTGGTTCATCAATCTTCTCCTTCGTTGTTGTGTGTAGTTCGATTTGTGCTTCCTCACTCACTCACACACCCATGCAAAAATCTTGATAAAGAGATTACACCCATAGCTCAACCTTTTCATGAAGCGAGTGATAAAAAGATTGTTGATATATTTAGGTAGTGATATGTGTGAACACTCTAGGACTGCCAGGGCACTTTTTTCCCTTTTTAGGAGGTTTTTTTCCCCCAGCTTGTATATGCCTATTGCCCTAATGGGCTACTTATCTTTGTACATTCTCTAGTAATACATTTAGTATTGTGTGTTGTGCTCCAAGCTTCTTCTTCTTCCTTGTGCTATTCGCGTGCTTCCGCAGACGTCTAACCTCCAACAAAACAGCTTCATTCTATGGTGCAGAAATCGCGATCTGAGCCCGTTTCGGCCTTCGAACGCACTATCCCAGCGCTTGTGTAGGCTATTTCATATTTTTGTGCCAAAGGTATATACCAGTTTTGTTTGCCAGTATAAGCGTCTCGAAGTCTGCTACAGGCCTAGTAGAATTCGTCTGGGCAGTTCCGTTCAACTTTTTGAGATACAGTCAATTTTCTGCATCAAGGTATTTTAGTCACCGGCCATGGCTGAAAGTAGTGATGTATTTCGTATGTTGGCTGATGAGGATAAGTTGGATGGTACCAACTACTTGTTATGGGCTTATATGATGCGACATGTGTTGGTTGCAAAAGGACTGTGGAACATTGTGTAGGGTGTCGAAAAACGTCCTATCACACCTGCAACTGTTACAACTACAGGTATTGAAGCTGATGCAGAAGGTGTCGAAGATGATGATATTCTACATATTCCTGTTCGTGCTGCTGTTTCTGCTGCACCTACTGCATGCAAAAGGTGTCGAAGATGATGATATTCTGCATATTCCTGTTCGTGCTGCTGTTTCTGCTGCACCTACTGCAGAGCAAATTCGTTGGGATGGCAGAGATGCCCAAGCACATGCTTTGATAGCCTTGTCTGTCAAACGTGCCATTATTCCTCACGTTCGCTCTTGCAGAACAGCCAAGGATGCTTGGGATACACTTACCACATTGTACCAAGCTAGGAATGAGGCTCATGTTGCTTACCTCCGAAAACAGTTGGAGAGTGAGCACATGAATGAAGGTGATTCTATGGACAGTTTCCTAACAAAGATCAAAGACTTGAAGGAACAGTTGATTTCTGCTGATGAGGTTATACGAGATAGCTCACTTGTGTAGACCGTTCTGAATGGTCTTCTTGATTCATATCAAAGTTTTGCTTCTACTCTTTGGTTGATGATGAAAGGCAATCCAAATGCCTTGTCATTTGAGGAGTTAGTCTCTGTTCTGTTGTAGGAAGATCAGTCCAGGCAGAACAGGTCCATTATGTGTGTTGCAGATCAAGCTTTCCTGGCTAGTCAGAAGGGCAAAGGAAAATGGAGCTCTTCTACTAGTAAGCGGAAATCTGCAAATGCTGCACATTCGAAGAACCAAGACAAAGATGAGCAAAAATCAGAAAAGCAGAAATTGTTTTGTAAGTACTGTAAAGGGAATGATCACATCATAAAGAACTGTCCAAAACTGGCTGCAAAAGAGGCAAAGAAGAAAGAGGCTCGAATGGTTGTTGCAGAAGCATCTACACCAAAAAGAGAGTCTGCTAATCTTGTGCAGGAAGAACAATGGGCGTTTACTACTTTTTGTAGTTTTGACCCATCTTCTCATGATCAGTGCATGTCTGCAATAGACTCAGATGTTTGGTATTTTGACAGTGGGGCAACCAAACATATTACCTCGCAGCGAAGTTTCTTCTCTTCACTCGAGCCTGTCCCTACAGGGAATACTGTTACATGCACCAACAACTCCTCTTATCTTGTTATGGGAGTTGGTAAGGTCATTTTGACTACTGCTGATGGTAGTTCTTTCACTTTTTCAGATGCTTTATTTGTGCCAGGGATCAAGAAGAACCTATTGTCAGTTTCTGCATTAGCCAAGATTGGCTTGGTTGTGAAATTTGTTGATGATAGGTGTACAATTCATGATCTGTCAAATGGCGATGTGATTATTGCTTCTAGCATTTTATGTCGTGGGCTATATAAGCTCATAGACTATGAAAGATCAGTAAATGATTTGGCATGTGCAGTAAATGATTCTCAGGCTATGTTAGATGCAAAGCTTTGGCATGCACGCTTTGGTCATCTGAATTTTGCTAGTTTGTTGATTTAGTTGTCAGAATGTTTGAGTGTGGTATGCACATGAAGGTGAAGACTATATTTAATGAGCTTTTTTGGTGATTTTATTAGGAGCAACTTCTACATTCTTGCTCTTATCGATCATGGAGGGGATGGGTTGTGGTCGCCTGCCCTCTGAAATGCCAAGGGGAAGTTCCCCATGAATGCACGCCCCATGGGGGATGATTTTTTCTCACCGTAGTAAAAGGGGGGACAATGCACCCAATGGTTTCTTCTTGGCGGGCAGGTTTTTTTGGGTGCTCTCGTCAACTAAGAAAAGGATTGAGAAGAGTGGCTACCAAAATATCCGAATATGCAAAAGCGATTTGTTGAGACCAAATGGCATAAGTAGGACCTCATAGTGCCAATATCTAGTCCTAAAGGTAGTCTTAGGGACTTCCTCTATCCTAATGTTTATTTGATGATATCCTCACCTAGGATCAAGCTTGTTTATATACCTATATTGATGGAACTAATCAAATAGGTCTTCCAACTAGGCATTGGAAACCTATTGTTAATGGTTAACTTTTTTTATTCTCTATAATCTATACATGATCTCGTAGACCTATCTTTCTTGTTAATGCAACACATTGAAGATGCCCAATTGTCGCATAATCCTAGCACAAGGTGGATGAACAACACTTTAAGAGAGAGGATTAGGAATTAATCCTAAACCATGGCTTGTGGGGCAAGTGGTTACCTCATTATACTCCTAGTTGATAGGTTGTGATTTCAATTGCCAACATTGGTATCGGAGCCTAGTTGAGGAATTTGGGCAACATGGAGGTAGGAAGCCTCAATCATGGGCACTTAGGAATCACTATTTGAAACTAGCCAAGAATGAAGGAGAAAGGGAATTTGGGCACCAATCAAGGTTGGGTAGGTCCAAAATAGGCCTAGGAGTTGGATTTTGAGGCTAATAGATGCACACAACCTTGTGAAGGGGTCTATGAAGTTACATAGATGGGCCATAAGAGAACATTGAGGACTATGCTCAATTTCAGGGTAAAGAATGTCACATAATCCTAGAAAGAGGTGGATGAATCACACATTAAAAGAAAGGATTAGGAGTTAATTATAAACCATTGCTTTGGAGGCATGTTTTTAGTCCATCGCGCTCCTTGCTAGGAGATTTCGAGTTCGATTCCCAACAACAAGGCAAGTTAATAAATCTAATGAAATTTTTATCTAAATAATCTTGAAGTTGCTTCTCTAACTCCTTCTCAAACACTAAGCCTTTAAGACGGATTTCAAAGAGAATAAGTGTTAGTAAATACATCTATAACGTGGCCAATGTGCCCTCTCTCTCGCGATAGCCCTCATAGAACATTAGTTGAGAAACATCTTCGAATTTGAACATTAAATATTCACAAACCTTTACAAAAGACTCTTGAAAAATGAATGATGGAGAATCTTTTCTTTAATTATAGTGTTTTCATGAGTATATACATTAAATGAACTATTTATACAATGATCTAAATCATAGCTTTACACGCTCGCCTAGCGTCCGTCGAGTGGCTGTCCATCGTGGATTTGCCGAGTGTCCTTCGCGATCGAGTGGTGAATGTCCATCGTGGATTGGAGCGTCAGTCGCGACCGAGTGGCACCTCGGGAATCGGTGCGTGTCCATCGTGGTCTGGGCTGGTCTGTCGATCGTGAGCAAGGGCATGCGCGACTGACTGGAGGCGACTGACGACGGACATTGGGCGACTGACTGCGCTCCGATTGACAAGGTGCTGAGTTGGCAGCGGCGTAACCAGGACTTCTCCTCGGGCGCTTCGCTTCCCCTTCATTACTTAGTTTCTTGGCAGTTGTCACCGGCGGCAGTCGAGTTTGAAAAAGGCATAATGATCAAAACATGTTTTCTTTTAAATTAAATTAAAAAGAGTTAGCCCCGACTAAGTGCGGCAAAAAGAAAAAAAAAAAGAGAAGAGAAAAAAGAGAAAAAGAGAAAAAAGAGAAAGTCCTTTTTCGCTTTAGCGCTAGAAAAAAGAGGAGAAAAAAAAAAGAAGAAGAAAAAAAAGAAAGAAGAAAAAAGAAAAAAGAGAGAAAAAAAAAAGAAGAAAAAAGAAAAAGAAAAAAAAAAGAAGAGAGAAAAAAAAAAAGAAGAAAGAGAGTGTTTGGCCTCGGTGTGTTTGGGGGTCAGTCTTCTCTCCATGTCGGAGGGCTCTGCCTTTGGATCTTGAGCAGTGGTAGTTGTGCAAGTCCCTTTTGGCCATGGATGTGGCTTCATCCTCTCTCGTGAAAAGTAATCGGGCCCCTCCCCCCGGGGAGACCGATACACTGGCCGCTCTGCTGGAGGGGGGGTCGTGTGCCGCCCCTGGGGCACCCGAAAGGGTTGAATCCCCCGTAGTGTCCCTCAGTAGACCAGCAGTTCTGTCTGCTCAGGAGGAGCTTAAGAAAGTGTGCCTCGTTGGCCAAGTGTTTGGCCCTAGGCCCCCGCTTGAAACTGTGCGACAATGGCTTCGAAAAGAGTGGTTCCCTAGGGGACTAGTGGTCAGCAAATGTCAGTTCTTACCAGCGAACCACATGCTGCTAGTCTTTGAAAATGAAGAGATGGCGTTCCAAGCCCTAAGCGTTGGCACCTGGCAGCTTGGTCGGGCGACCCTGTGCCTATTCAGATGGTCCCCGGACTTTACTCCCGACAAATCGAAATCGCTTCGGTACCCCCTTTGGGTTGAGCTCCCGAATCTCCCTTACTTCTTGTACAAATTCGTGTGGGACATTGTCTCTCCTATCGGCAAGCCGCTGGCCTCACGCGATGACATTGGTGGTCTAATCTATGAAGGCGCAAGACACTCGTTCAATGCCAGGTGGCACCCACAAATCTGCGTCGAGGCCGACCTCAGTTCGCCACTTCCATCAACGATCAAAGTGGACATGGGAGAAGGAGAAGTTTGGGAGCAGGATATCACTTACAAAAACCTTCCCAACGCGTGCTTTCGTTGTGGTCAGCAAGGTCACAGGATTAAAGACTGCCCTCTCAGGCAAAAAAACAAACGATCTCAAGAAGCCTCCAAAACAGCTCAAGACAAAGTCGTCGACTTGACCCACCCGACCAAGGAAGGGGAAGGCAAGGGTCTCCCCAATCCACAAGATGATGCTGACGGCTTTACTGAAGTCAGAAGAAGAAGGAAAAGAAGTCCGAGGGCCAACGGCGAGAGAAACAACCTGCTAACTAACCCCTACAGCAACTTGTATTGCAATCTTGGTAAGGAGATCAACGAGCTCGACTACCCAGGTGGGAAGCCACCTGAGGTAGACAACTACGACGAAGCCCTAGAGATCCTGGAAAACAAAGAAACCCCCCAGGAGGGTTACACTACAAGCAAAGAAGATGGTTTCACCACTAGTAACGAAGATAACATGGACAGTGAAAGTTCCATCATTGGATCGACGATCCCGGAAACAGTACCGAGCACGGGGCCCAATTCTCCCCAACAAGGAGCATCCCGCAAAGGAAAACAGCCTATGGAGTTACCATGGAAAAGCCCTCACAAGAACCGACTGCTAAGCCGGGATCAGATCCCAGCGAAAAAGAAAGATGAAGCCAAGAGAAGAAAGGACAAGGCTCCCTCCCGCAAAGAGGGATCAACACAAAAATGATTGTTATCTCGCTAAATGCTAGAGGGCTAACCGACCCCTCAAGAGCGACCATCATTGGTCAATGGCTCCGCGACATTAGCTTAAACCCAGACATTATATGTATTCAAGAGATTAAAACTGACGGAGAAGACCTCCAGAAACGGCTCAGACAGGTCTCCTCGGCCCACGTGTGGATCCCGACGAAGCACCAGCGGGGGTCCGGAGGAACGGCTATCGGGATTAAGCAACGCTGGATCGAAAAGCTTGAGAACTCCATTGAAGATGTAAGCCACCGTTGGATTGCGGTTTCTTTTGGTGCTCCTCTTTGTGCTACTATGGTTTCTCTGTACGCCCCTAACGGGGATTTGGAGAGACTGAACACTTGGGCTTCATTAGACTTGCTCCCCCACAACGTGCTTATATGCGGAGACTTCAACATGGTGGAGGACCCTATGGACAGATGGATGGGCAAGGGCAGGGTCATCGACAGTCGGGAGAAAGAAACATGGGACACGACCAAACTCCACTTGGACCTGGTTGAATTCAAAGACTTGAATGGCTTTTCTTGGTCGAATCTCCAAGCGGGTGAGGATCTGAGGAAAGCTAGGCTCGATAGATGCTACATCTCTCAGAGTTTTACTCATCAGTGGGGCCACCCTACCATCACGCAACGCACTGACCTCTCCATCTCTGATCACTACCCGATAGTTATCACTTTTCAACCTTCCTACAAGATCCGCAAGGCTCCGTGGTTCCATGCCAACGCTACCACCTTCTCTCTCCCCTCCGTCCATCAAGAGATTGCCGATGTGTGGAAGGAGGCGTTCGCCTCGGGCTTGGCCCCTGCCAAGTGCTGGAGAAGAGCGGTCGACAAGTCTCGTAAGATCATGATCAGAACTAAGAAGATGCTCGAGTCTGTGCGGCGGGCCCGTAGGGAAGCTCTTTACCACAGACTCTGGCGGCTCGAGGAGGAAGTGAACAAAGGAAAACACCAGGCACAGAAAGGTCTCCGAAAAATCAGAGCAGTGTTGAGATATGAGGAAGAAATACAAAGGAAAAACTTGCAAATCTTCTTCAAGGAGTGGTGGGCCGGCAAAGCCGACAAACCCACCAAAGAGATGTGCCGTATACTTAAAAGGAAACACAGCAGAGAGGCGATCCCTCTGCTACTAGACTCACATGGCAACGTATGCAACTCGGAAGAAGATAACCTTGGCATCATCGAAGGGCACTTCACGAGACTCCTGGGAACCTCGAACCCCCTCTCCCACCATAGAAGGGACTGCATGGCTGCCATTTCTAGGGTTTCCCCCCGGAGAATACCACCCAACTTTCTCCCCCTGCTTCATGCCCCTATCTCTGAATCAGAAATCATTGAGGTCATCGATGCCCTCCCCCTTGGTAAAAGCCCGGGACCCGACGGACTCACTAACGAATTCTTTAAATCCTTCAAGCTGGTGGTTGCCACCCCTCTTCGGTTGGTTTGGCAAGAAGCGCTAAAGTTTGGTGCTCTTCCGTCTTGTCTAAATAATGGAATTATCAAGCTGATACACAAGAAGGGGGAAAAGAACAGAATCGAGAACTGGCGACCTATCACGATGCTCCAAACTGTCAGGGGAGCACTAGATTGTGCTCTCTGACTACACAAGACAAGATTTCGGAAACACAGTTCTGATTACAAGAATACCCACGAAGGGAAAATGCTACAAGAATATACGATCGATACAAGATGTCCCACAACCCGGGACCAATAGGTATGGAAAACTCGACTAGAGATGATACAGGAGATCCCACAACCCGGGATCGTAGGTAGGAAACAAGATATCTCGATTACAAGAAATCCCCTCAGGGATATGAACTGGATACAAGAAATAACTAGAAAGGATCTCGTACTACGAGATTACAATAGGACAAGAAAGGATGTCCACAATACAAGACTAGACAAGACTAGAGCTAGAAACAAGACTAGAACTTGAACTGGAACTTGAATGTACTTACTTGGAGGTCACGACTCCTTGAGCTCCCAAGACTGGCATTGGCAAGACTGATTATGAATGTGGCCAACCCCTCCTTATATAGGTTTTCAAGGGCGGTTCCCAAGGCGGTTGCGAACTGATGATGTCATCATGATGTCATCGATTTGTAACAAGACCTCCCAATGTCAGAATTCAGCGAATAGACAGTTGATCTTGGGGTTTTGGCACATTCCGGACGCAATGGAAGCATTGGTTTCTCCTAATTCTGAACCAATCATGAGATACAGGGTTCACATGGAATCTTAGGTTCAGGATGGTTTCCTTCGTCCATGACATCACCTCCCCCTCAAGCGACGAGTTCCACGAGGAGCGGTCATGTTATCTGGTCTCGGCTTCGTTGGATTTTTCTTATGGAATTCTCGAACCTTGATTGGTGCTCTCTGAAGGTTTTCTGCAGGTTCCCAAGTACGATCACTGATGTCATACCCTTTCCAATGAATAAGGTATTCCAATCTTCCCCGGGATATTCTGGAATCTAGGACATGCTCGACTTCAAATTCTTCATGATCATCAATCTCAATAGGTGGTGAAGGACTAGGTCTCTCCCCCCTCAATGGTGAAATCTGATATGGTTCCAACATGGATACATGGAAAACTGGATGTATTCTCATGGTACTCGGTAACTGGAGTTTGAAGGTGACTGGATTAATCTTGGCCAAGATGGTAAATGGTCCAAACTTTTGATGATCTAACTTTGCACAAGGCCTTGAAGTTTGTAAATTGTTTCGGAGTAACCATACTTTATCCCCAATTTGATACGATGGATTCTGGACACGATGTTGATCTGCATAGTACTTATATTGTTGTTGAGCTTTATGGATCTCTTCCTTCAGTTCTTTGTGAATGTCCATCAGGTACTGGGCCTTGTCTCTGGCAGCTGGGTTCTTGACATGATTTGAGAGTTGTATATCCATCCTTGGATGTTGTCCATAGTTTGCAAAGAAGGGAGTTTGCTTAGTAGATGCATGAACACTATTGTTATAGGCAAACTCTGCAAAGGGTAACAACTCAAACCAGTCATTTTGGTGATAGTTGCTAGTGCAACGGAGATATTGCTCCAGGACTTGATTCACTCGTTCTGTTTGTCCATCAGTCTGTGGATGATTTGCTGTAGATAGTTTAACTTGAACACCAAGGAGCTTGCAAAGACTGTTCCAAAAGCTGGATATGAACTGTGGACCTCGATCACTGACAATGTCATCAGGCAATCCATGAAGCCTAAATATGTACCTAAGAAAAAGTCTGGCAGTGGCTGCACCTGTGATTGCCTTGGTAGTTGGAATGAAGTGTGCCATCTTTGTAAATCTATCCACAATAACAAGAATGGCATCATACTTATCTGACTTTGGTAGATCTGTGATGAAATCCATCGACAATGAAGCCCATGGCCTTTCTGGAATAGGTAGAGGTTGCAAGAGGCCATGAGGTTTATGTCGGGGTACCTTAGATCTATTGCAAGTATCACAGGTTCGAATGTATTCTTTGACTTCCTTCCACATCTGAGGCCACCAAAAGTCCCTTGATATGAGTTCTATTGTTTTATTTACTCCAAAATGTCCTGCTGCAAGGTTGTCATGGCGTTGTTGAAGTACTTGGATCCTGGGCTTTCCTGGAGGGACATACAATAGGTTCTTATAGAGTAGTAAACCATCCTTTTCCTGAAATTCGTTTACTTCTTGGAATTTTCCTTCTTGAGCTTTCTGCTTAACGTTACAAAACAATTCATCCTGTGGTAGATTCTCACGGATCAACTGATTCAAGGCTGAATCTTCATGATGGCTTGAAGAGATAGCTGCTAACTGGAGATGCTCGGGCTTGAGTAATACACTCTCTTGTTGATCAAAGGCCTCTTCACCCTTCTTTGGTGCAAGGTAAGATCTTCTGGATAGGGCATCTGACTGACATTGATGACGTCCTGGACGGTATGTGATGACAAAGTCGAATCTGGATAAAAAGTTACTCCATCGAGATTGCCTTCTATTGAGGATCCGGGTGGTCATAAAATACTCTAGGTTCTTGTGATCTGAATATACAATGACTTTATGAGCTGCTCCTTCTAGATGGTGACGCCAGGTATCAAACGCGTCTACTATGGCAAGGAGTTCTTTATCATGAATTTCATAATTAATTTCTGGAGGGGAAAACTTCCTTGAATGATATGCAACTGGATGTAGTTGTCCATCATCTCCATATTGGGAAAGAATGGCCCCTAGAGCAAAGTCCGATGCATCTGTCTCAAGGAAGAAGGGCTTACTAGAATCAGGATGAACTAGGATTGGAGCAGTAGTGAATGCTGATTTCAAGGTCTGAAAGGCCTTCTCTGCTTCTTCGGTCCATGAGAATTTGGAGTTCCCTGTAAGCTTGGTAAGAGGTGTCACTATCTTGGAGTAATCTCTGATGAATATCCTATAGAAATTGGCAAACCCCAAAAAACATTGTACATCTCGAACACATGAAGGTGGTTGCCAATCAAGGATTGTCTCAATCTTCTTAGGGTCCATAAAAATTCCTTTATCTGATACTATGTACCCTAAAAATTCCACTTCTGTCTTATGAAAAGAACACTTCTCCAATTTCGCATACAATCCTTTTTCTCTTAGTTTCTCTAGGACTATCTTTACATGATCTTCATGATCCTCTAGATTTTTTGAAAATATCAAGATATCATCAAGGTATATTACAACAAAATCATCTAAATATTCTCGAAAAATATCATTCATCATATGTTGGAAGACAGCTGGAGCATTTGTAAGACCGAAGGGCATAACTACATATTCAAAATGCCCATACCTTGTTCGAAATGCTGTCTTCCATTCGTCTCCTTCTCTGATCCTGACAAGGTTGTAAGCTCCTCGAAGATCAATTTTCGTGAAGAATTTTGCTTTTCCAAGGCGTTCCAAGAGCTCTGATATGAGTGGTAGAGGGTATCTGTTTTTTATAGTGACTTTGTTCAATCCACGATAATCTACACACATCCGGAGAGTCCCATCCTTCTTCTTTACAAATAGAATAGGAGCTCCTGCTGGAGACTTCGAGTGTTTGATAAACCCCTTTGCTAGATTCTCATCAATGTTCTTGCGTAGTTCTGTAAGTTCCTCTGGAGATAGTCTGTAGATTGGTCCAAAGGGTGGTTGTGTTCCCTCTTGAAGATCTATGGGACAATCATAAGGTCTATGCTCTGGAAGGATATCTGCATTCTTCTTTTCAAAAACATCTTCAAAGCCGTTGTACTGATTGGGTAGCTGTACTGGATCATCTTTCTTGGATTCTTGAGCTGGTATGGCATAGATCATATATGTAGGTTCCTTCCTTACTGCATGTATGAAGGCTTTAGCTCCAACATATGTTGGGTTCTTCTGGATATCTCGACGGGTGATTTTATTCTTTTCCCAATTAATTTCTGGATTATGTTTCTTTAACCACGGCATTCCGATGATAACCATATTTGCTGGACTCGATATTACATTGAAACATATGTGTGAATCATGGTCACCAAGGTGTACTCTTAGTGGTATGGTTTCCATGGTTATATTCCCCGATGCTAGAGGCCGTCCATCTACTACTTCGGCTACTACTGGTCTGTTCTTTCGAAGTACTGGAATTCCATGTTTCTTAACGAGTCCTTCATCAATGAAACATGAGGACGCTCCTGAATCTACTAGAGCTATGAGGGAAAGGGTCTTCTTAGACAGGATTAACTTGACAGGGGCAAGACATGTTTCTACGGGTGTGGATGGAATTATGAGACCCTTTCGTATATCATGGTCCGGCTGTATGGTCTCTTTTACAACTGGACTTCCTCGTTTCCCTGCTCTACAAGGGTGGCTGCGACTTTGGAGTTTGTTCTCTTGTTGGGACAATTAACTGCAATGTGGCCAGGGTTTCCACAATATAGACATAATTTGTTATCCCTCCTTCTTTGTTTCTCTTGTGGTGTTAGAGGCTGGAACCTAGTTACATCTATCTGCATAGGTTCGGGCATAGTGTCATCTCTAGGAGTAGGCTGGAAAGGTTTCCATTGGCGAGGTCTTCCTTCTACTTGTTTTTCTTGTTTCCTTTCAAAAAGACGGTTATCACATTGAATGGCTTGGTTGATGTATTCATTCAATGTCTTCACCTCTGGCATCGTGAGTAGAAGGTCCTTCACGTCATCCCTTAAGCCCCATCTAAATTGGCTAATGAAATAATCTTCATGCCAAGTGAGGTCACATATCAATTGCCTAAATTCTGATGCATAGGTAGAGGCAGGGCGGTTACCTTGACGTAGCTTTCGAAGTTTTGTTTCTGCCACTCGACTCGTGTCTGCATCTCCAAATGTGGCGACAAGCTCTCCAAGAAATGCCTCATAATTATGAAGTACGGCCATATCCTTCTCCAAGATTGGGGCGAACCATGATAAAGCTTGACCATAGAGCAAGGTTCCAATAAAACCGACCTTGGATGCATCATCAGGGTATCTATCAGGCTGCATGCGAATGTACAATTTGACTTGTTGCAAGAATCCTCGAAACTTTGTACGATCACCATTGAACTTTTCTGGCATGCAAATCTTGGGTTCCTTCACAAATGATGTACTGGGCCGTTGGTTCACTTGAATACTCCCTTGATTCGCTTGAAGACTCCCGATTCGTTCTTGTAATTCTTGAAGGAGTGTACCTACATGCACTGGATGTCCCATCTCGACTTGTGTCTGTCGACGACTTAGGTCTTCGACTTGTTGTTGGAGACTCTGAAGTGATGCTACGATCTGTTCATAAGCGTTCTCCATGATGTCTGGTCTTGGATAGAAGATAGTCTTGCCAAAATGTCAGGGGAGCACTAGATTGTGCTCTCTGACTACACAAGACAAGATTTCGGAAACACAGTTCTGATTACAAGAATACCCACGAAGGGAAAATGCTACAAGAATATACGATCGATACAAGATGTCCCACAACCCGGGACCAATAGGTATGGAAAACTCGACTAGAGATGATACAGGAGATCCCACAACCCGGGATCGTAGGTAGGAAACAAGATATCTCGATTACAAGAAATCCCCTCAGGGATATGAACTGGATACAAGAAATAACTAGAAAGGATCTCGTACTACGAGATTACAATAGGACAAGAAAGGATGTCCACAATACAAGACTAGACAAGACTAGAGCTAGAAACAAGACTAGAACTTGAACTGGAACTTGAATGTACTTACTTGGAGGTCACGACTCCTTGAGCTCCCAAGACTGGCATTGGCAAGACTGATTATGAATGTGGCCAACCCCTCCTTATATAGGTTTTCAAGGGCGGTTCCCAAGGCGGTTGCGAACTGATGATGTCATCATGATGTCATCGATTTGTAACAAGACCTCCCAATGTCAGAATTCAGCGAATAGACAGTTGATCTTGGGGTTTTGGCACATTCCGGACGCAATGGAAGCATTGGTTTCTCCTAATTCTGAACCAATCATGAGATACAGGGTTCACATGGAATCTTAGGTTCAGGATGGTTTCCTTCGTCCATGACACAAACAGGATACAAGATCATCGCTAAAGTCATTGCCAACAGACTCTCGTGCCACTTGAGATATTGGCTTAGCGAGGACCAAAAAGGCTTCATCAAAGGCAGGTCTATCCTGGAAACCATTATGGATATTTGGGAAGGTATTCAATTTGCAAATGAGTCTAAACAAGATGTGGTTTTCATTAAGATCGACTTTGACAAAGCCTACGACAGACTGGAATGGGACTATCTTCTGCAGTCGCTTCAAGATCTCGGATGTAGTCAGAAATTCACCAAGATGATCGCGACCCTTCTTGGAAACGCAACGACCCAAATTAACGTGAACGGCAAACTTTCGAAGGCGATCCATCTTAGAAGATCTATTAGACAAGGATGCCCTCTGGCCCCCCTTCTGTTTGCCATTGCCACTGAGGGGCTGAGCAGACTGGTCGCGCATCATGTGGAGACTGGCAATATCAAAGGCCTCCGGCTGCCCCACGACCACAGTCAAATCACCATGAGACTATTTGCCGATGATATGAACACGTTTGTTCACAATGATAATACCAGCCTGGAGACTTTCTGGAGGTGTCTTGCTATCTATTGTGAGGCCTCTGGATCCAAAATCAACCACTCTAAGACCGCCTTTAGGGCCATTGTGGGACATCATCCGGGCCTTCTCACTGAGCATGGCTGCCAAATCATTCCTCAGGGCCAAATCTTTCGTCTTCTGGGAATTCCTTTGGGGTTTGGCGTCTCTATGGAGCAGCGTTGGAGTTGGGTGTTGGCCAAACTCGAAACCAAGCTTAACTATTGGAAAGGTATGCAAATCAATCTTGCTGGGCGGGCGATGGTTATCAACACGTTCCTCCTCTCTTCTACCATTTATTTCCTTTCTTGCTGGAGACCGAACGAGCAAGGCTTGTCCAAATTGAGTAGTACCTGTAGAAACTTTCTTTGGACGGGCGATCACAACAGAAGGGGGGTGCCTAAAATCAAATGGGACATCTGCACTAGCCCCAGAGAATGCGGGGGGCTTGGTATCCTGGACATTGGGAGTTTGGCCAACAAACTGGCTGCCAAATGGATGATTAAGGCTTGGTGCAACAGGGAGGCCTCGTGGGCCAAGCTGATCTTCAGAAACAAGAATGAGTTGGCTCTCATGGGGTTCCCAAACTGGAAGAATCTCGACATCATGACCCTGCTATTCTCCCCGATCCCTGTCTTCCCGAAAGGCTCCAATCTCGTGTGCTCCCTTTGGAAGGGCTGGAATAAAGTCAAAAGCTTCACAAGAATTAGTGAGGACTGGAAGTGGGCGGCCGGAATCAGACAAAACGACTCTATCTGGTTCCCGATACATGGCATCCGGAGTGTGGAATCGTGGAACATTCGAAATGCCAAGAGATTATGGCACAAAGGATTCAAAAAATGGAAACACCTCTGGAAACATGACACCAACGGCTGGATCAATTTCGAGGATATTGATCCCTGCAAAAACATCTCCTACGAAGAGTGGAACACTTTGCAAAGCAGATGCCTCGCATGGGATCGGCACAAGATTCGCCTTCTCATGGGACACGATGCACCGAACTCGCTTGGTCTCAAATGGCACAATGGAAATAACCTACTCAAAATCCCGAACATCAAAGAGACGACTGACCACCAGATCAGTCTCAACAAGAAGTGGTGCCTGTCTTGGACGTGGCTTCGATGGGACATGAAATTCATGGGTATCTGGCACCCTCTGATCGAGATTAAGAAGTCTGTCCTCCTTTGGCAAATTCTACATCGTGGAATTTGGACTAACCACAAGGCTAGCAAAATTTGCGGAGTCCCTCCTTGGTGCAAACGCTGTCACCGGGCGATTGAAGATGTCGCACACATCTTCCTTTCTTGCCCCAGCTCCTTCAGAATCTGGCAGACGGTTGAAAAGAAAATCAGACTTCAAAAACAGCTTAGTTGGAAACAAGTCCTTTTGGGAGAAGCGATCGGCTGCTCCGCGACACTCTGGAACGCCATCAGAGGGGAAGTCTTGTGGAAAATATGGCGGGAGAGGTGTGCTCTCAACTTCGGCGATACCCCCAAGGAATGGTCGATTGAGAAATCACTATTCCTCCTTGGCAAAAGGATTGTTAACTGTAAGAAATCCCCCCCCTTCAGGCACCATAAAGTCCTCATTTTGATCAACAACAAGCTCAAACCCAAGTGGGCCCCACATGAGGGCGATGAGAAGGTGATCAACCTTCTATGTAATGCAACCTAGAACTCATACAAGTTTCCCCTGCTTTGTGGGATTTGGGGGGTCCCGTGGGCGCTAGTCCCCTTCTTTTGTACCTTTGTTTCTTAATTTAATTCAAGTCCGGGAGAGTAGGCTATTGCCGAACTTCCTTTATATTAAAAAAAAATCATAGCTTTACACTGAAAAAATATGTTGTTCATGCTGAAACTAAAATAAAGTATTCAGCTCTAAAAATGAGATGAGGGATGCAATAGGTACATCCTTGTCTACATAGATATGAAACTAAGGTTCATTTTTCATGAAATCAAGGGTGTTGTTTGATAACTATATTTAAGTGTGTCTCTAAACCTCCATGGCAACTCTCTACCTATCACAAGATCTATCCTCTCCATGTTCATAACCTATAAGAGTTCCACATGATATATATCCCTAAATCTGAAGCTTGATTTTGGTTGCCATGGCGTCACATACTCTATTACCCTCACATTCAATCATAGATACAACATATTTATGTGCATGTTCCTACTAGGAAATCTTTAGTTTCTATAGGAGAGCATAGTTTAACAAATTTATCTAGCATGATTCTCACGTTGATCATGTATACAATGCCATGAAGTTTAGCAAAATGATCTGGAAAAGAATCTACCAATCAAAGTGACTAAGCTAGACAATAACTATGATCTATATAATCATGCATCACCTTCACTTGATCATAGCTAGAGCTTCCATGTACGGAAAGTGTATGCACAAGTTGGACCACAGTTTTGACCGGGGTAGGGGACATACCAGTCCTTGGTCTATTTTTCTACTCATGCTTACAATATGGATAATTCCATTGTGCATGGTTAGGAGACAAATACCTAAAGCATAGGTTCTTCCTTTTGTCATTTTTTTATAGTGCTCTATCGATAGGCTAGGCCCTTGCGGATTCTATTTATTAATAGAATTTGGTTTTTTCCAATCACTACCCATTTCTTGAACTTAGTCGTGCTAACAAGTTTGAGGGTTTGATTCCTCTTTGAAGGAGTGTTTTAATGATAGTTATGGTCATCAAAAATCGTTGCATACTTCATAGCTTTCTCAATTGTTTTTCATATGTTTCTTCTCATTTCCCTCTCTATGGATTTGTCTAAACCTCTCAGACACCCTAGCCTTGTGAAATTCATAAAGCCCCTTCACCTTTTGGATTATTTCTCTATAGTGGTATATAGATAGAAATTGGTATGCCCCTTCGTGTAATCATATCCCACTTATCTCGTTCCTTCTATTCTTCATTTTGTGCATTAACATCTTTTAGAAAACACATTTTAAATTGGTTTCAAGCAGCATTGATGAACTTCACCTCTTTGAGAGGTACATCACTTATAAGTTCATGTACTAAGGGAATAACTTGCCTCTAGTATAGGATACTGAACGGTGTGCCTTCAAAATGATCTATCTCATTCCACATTTTCAAGAAAGTGTATATTACAAAAGTATTCCTCTCTTTCTCATCCCCCATAAAGGTTGCTGAATTTAGTTATTTCATGCGGGGAGTCTCCCTAAAGTTTTCCCCCTTGTGTTTTCTTTGTTGGAATAGATCCTTCCTAGCCATCTGTAAAAAGCGAAAAAGTGTCTTTTCCCTTCCTAGCAAGGAAAGACCTAAGGTATGTCTCAAGAGAGAGGATTTAGGATTTTAGCTATTCAATGAGTCATATCATGCCGCCTATGATAGTCTCTAACTTTTGGGTTTTCCCTTTGAGTTCACTGATTTTTATGAGTAATGAATTCATCGTAAAGCTTAGTGTATTGCTCATCCTCTTATTCAACCTCTCTCATTTTCTCATCTTCTTCTAGTGTTTTCTCTTTAGGGGGGGAAACTGTATCCTACCTTTTCCAGACCCTGATATTCCATGTTTTCCCTTGAACATCTAAGAGTAGAGAGCTAAAGAGATAACGGAACTATCTTTTACATCCAAAAGAGAGAAAATGACACAAAAGCATTTCTTTAACGCGTTCCAATCTCTCAAAGAAAGTTTAATACCCTCTTTGATAAATCTTAGATTTTTATCTTCTTTCCATTAGCGCAATAAAATTGGACACATCTAGCTGGCCAAAAGACAATCATGATACCATAAACCATCAAATTTGACTCCAAATATCTCTCCAAAGTGCCACAAAATATCAAATGAAGAGAATAAACACTTTTTACTTCTCTCTTGTCCTTGCTAGAATTTGAAATGAATTTCAATACCTAATCTACGATTCCATGATGCCTGTCCAGGTTTGAAAAGTAAAATCCGACACCAAAATCTCCAAAATGACGGAAAAAAATGGTTGCCTAGCTTCTACTGAAGTATTTCATACCTATTTTCAGCTCAATTTAGAGAGAGGAAAGTAGATGGCTTGCACTAGTTTAAATCATGAAAGCCACTACGAAGCACCAAGATATCCAATATAGAAGAGCATAATGCCATTTTTTGTGCTAAAACAAGAGGATGATGACCAATATGCCTTGAGCTAAGAAATGTAGAGGAGGAGGAAGAGGAGGTGTGTGGTGTCCCTTTTCCTCATGGGTCACTGTCAGTTATCTTGCCTCTATCCATGCAAATGGCACCTAAGTGCTATGCCTCTTGGCTTGGGTTTCCAGGTGCCATTGTTTGTTTGCTCAAACAACAATTATAGTCTCTAATGCATCTCCCTTTTTAGCAAACCATGAGCTCAGAGTTTGAAGATATTAATCAATTACGTGGCTAGAAAAATGGATAAAACCATACAGGAAGATCTCACATATGAAATAGGTTCTCCATGGAGGTTCCATATCGAATTCTCACGTAGGCGGCACAAGACACTCATGTGATGGTGTATGTGTGCATGGCTTTAAGTGAGAGTTCCTTCATCCCTCTCCTCTTGCTCCCATATAACATAAGGTGAGAAGGTTTGTAGGAAGTTTTGTTTTCTATGCCATATGGATACCTTACTTTGCCCATGTTTCTTATTGTGTGCATGATTTTCTTAGTCAGTATTGAGAAGCATTCAAAAGTGATACCTAAATTGAAAGAACACCTAGTTGAAGTTTCTATCTTGAATTATTATTTTGATTGGTGACTCTTATAATCTATGTATAGGTTGGGTCATATGTCAAGATGATGAAGACGGGAAAAGGTATGCAATTGAAGGGTAAAAAAGGACAAAAATGGGTTGTTTGCTGATGATGCATTAAGGAAATTAGAAAGTAGTGGGTTACCAAATTTACAAAAGTATAGCATTCTTCTGCCTCTTAATCCCATGAAGAAAGTCTTTTTTCTAGTAGATAGGCTCTAAAAGGAGTATTAATTTAGCCGAATTACTTGTAATCAATATGGTATCTTGTGTTTTCATACAAAAAAAGATAGTTTTTGCACAATATGCAATACAAAAATTACAACATTTTAAGAGAAAAAAATATTTAAGATACAAAATATTTTAAATTTCACAAAATTCTAAGTTTTTTGGATATGCTTGATACATCGAATCAAGAGAATTTAAAGATTTATATTCTTTGTGTATAAATCCTTTAAAAATATGTGAGTATCAATTTACCACTTCGAACATTCTCAATTTCCAATACATTGATTCAGTGCTTGACGTCATCCTTCCAATTGGGACACTTCATGTCAATTTCACAATAGAATAGAAGATTCCTTTCTAGGTTACAAATTAAGAAGACATCACTCGTTTTCAAGAGAAAAAGTGTTTTGTGCTAAGGGTATGTCCTTATGATCCATCTATATTTTTTATCATACCATAAGTAGCTTTTTAAGATGAATCTTTTTCTATTTTTTAAGTTTTTCTGTATTTTTGTCTTTCAGATTGTCTCCTTTATGTTGCACATATTTTCTTTCGATGCTATAGAGTCGCACCTTGTTGAATATTTTTTTTTAATGTAAAGGAAGTTCGGCAATAGCCTACTCTCCCGGACTTGAATTAAATAAAGAAAAGTACAAGAGAAGGGGACTAGTGCCCACGGGACCCCCCAAATCCCACAAAGCAGGGGAAGCTTTTACAGAACTTAGATGACATTACAAAGAAGGTTAATTACCCTCTCATCACCCTCATGTGGGGTCCACTTGGGTTTAAGCTTGTTATCGATCAAAAGGAGTACTTGATGATGCCTAAAGGGGGGGGATTTTTTACAGTTGACAATCCTTTTGCCAAGGAGGAACAGCGATTTCTCAATTGACCACTCCTTGGGGGAGTCACCGAAGTTGAAAGCACATCTTTCCCGCCAGATTTTCCATAGAACCTCCCCTCTGATGGCGTTCCAGAGAGTCGCGGAGCAGCCGATCGCTTCTCCCAGCAAGGCTTGCTGCCAACTGAGACGTTTTTGAAGTCTAATTCTCTTTCCAACCACCTGCCAGAGTTTGTTGGAGTTGGGGCAGGTAAAGAAGATGTGTGAAACATCTTCGATAGACCGGTGGCAGCGTTTGCACCAGGGAGGGATCCCACAAATTTTGCTAGCCTTAAGGTTGGTCCAAATTCCGTGATGAAGAATTTGCCATAAGAGGACAGACTTTTTGATTTCTATGAGGGGGTGCCAGATAGCCATGAACTTCATGTCCCACCGAAGCCGCGTCCATGACAGGCACCACTTTTTGTTGAGGTTAACCTGATAGTCGATCGTTTCTTTGATGTTCGGGATTTTTGATAGGCTATTCCCATTGTGCCATTTGAGACCAAGCGAGCTCGGCATGTCGTGTCCCATGAGAAGGCGAACTTTGTGTCGGTCCCAGGCGAGAAATCTGCTTTGCAAAGTGTTCCATTCTTCATGCGAAATGTTGATGCTAGGGTCAATATCCTCAAAGTTGATCCAGCGGTTGGTGTCTTGTTTCCATAGATGTTTCCATTTTTTGAAGCCTTTGTTCCATAGCTTCTTGGCGTTTTGAATGTTCCAAGATTCCACACTCCGGATGCCATGGATCGGAAACCAGATAGAGTCGTTTTGTCTGATACCGGCAGCCCACTTCCAGTCTTCACTTATTCTTGTGAAGCTTTTGACTTTATTCCAACTCTTCCAAAGGGAGCACACCAGATTAGAGCCTTTCGGGAAGACGGGGATCAGGGAAAACAGCAAGGTCAAGATGTCAAGATTCTTCCAATTTGGGAAACCCATGAGCGCCAACTCATTCTTGTTTCTGAAGATCAGCTTGGCCCACGAGGCCTCCCCGTTGCACCAAGCCTTAGTCATCCATTTGGCCAACAGTTTGTTAGCCATGCACCCAATGTCCAAGATACCAAGTCCCCCACTATCTCTATGGCTGGTGCAGATGGACCATTTGATTTTAGGCACCCCCCTCCTATTGTGGTCGCCCGTCCAAAGGAAGTTTCTACAAATACTGTCCAGTTTGGACAGATCTTGCTCTTTCGGTCTCCAACAAGAAAGGAAATAAATGGTAGATGATAAGAGGAACGTGTTGATGACCATAGCACGACCAGCAAGATTGATTTGCATACCTCTCCAATAGTTAAGCTTGTTTTCGAGTTTGGCAAGCACCCAGTTCCACCGCTGTTCCATAGACGCCAAACCCCAAGGGAATCCCCAGAAGCCGAAAAATTTGGCCCTGCGGAATGATTTGACAGCCATGATCAATGAGAAGGTCGGGCTGTGACCCACCAATAGCTCTAAAGGCGGTCTTAGAGTGGTTGATTATGGATCCAGAGGCTTCACAAAAAGTAGCAAGACACTTCCAGAATGTCTCAAGGCTAGTACTATCATTGTGCACAAAAGCGTTCATATCATCGGCAAAAAGTCTCATGGTGATCTGACTGTGGTCATGCGGCAAACGAAGGCCTTTAAAATTACCAGCTTCCACCTGATGCTCCACCAGCCTGCTAAGCCCTTCCGTGGCAATGGCAAAGAGAAGGGGAGCCAATGGGCACCCTTGTCTGATAGATCTTCTAAGTTTGATCACCTTTGAAAGATTTCCATTAATGTTAATTTGGGTCGATGCGTTTCCGAGAAGGGTCGCGATCATCTTGGTGAATTTCTGACTACATCCAAGATCCTGTAGCGACTGAAGAATATAGTCCCATTCTAGCCTGTCGTAGGCTTTATCAAAGTCGATCTTGAGGAAAACCACTTCTTGTTTAGACTCATTTGCAAATTCAAGACCTTCCCAGATATCTATTATGGTTTCCAGAATTGACCTGCCTTTGATGAAACCTTTTTGGTCCTCGCTTAACCAGGCTCTCAAGTGGCAAGAGATTCTGTTGGCAATGACTTTGGCGATGATCTTGTATCCTGTTTGGAGCATTGTAATGGGACGCCAATTCTCTATTCTGTTCTTTTCCCCTTTTTTGTGTACTAACTTGATAATGCCATTGTTGAGGCAAGAAGGAAGCGCGCCAAACTTGAGTGCCTCTTGCCAAACCAAACGAAGAGGGGTGGCAACCACCAACTTGAAGGATTTAAAGAACTCATTAGTGAGCCCGTCGGGGCCCGTGCTTTTACCTGAGGGGAGGGCATCGATGACCTCAATGATTTCGGCTTCAGAGATAGAGGCATGAAGCAGAGAGTGAAGGTTGGGTGGTATCCTGTGGGGGGAAACCCTAGATATGGCTGCCATACAGTCCCTTCTATGGTGGGAGAGGGGGTTTGAGGTCCCCAGGAGTCTCGTGAAGTGCCCTTCAATGATCCCAAAATTATCTTCTTCCGTATTGCATACATTGCCATTTGCGTCTAGCAATAAGGGGATCGATTCTCTGTTGTGTTTCCTTTTGAGGATACGGCACATCTCTTTGGTAGGTTTGTCGGCTTTGCCAGCCCACCACTCCTTGAAGAAAATTTGCAAATTTTTCCTTTGTATCTCTTCCTCATATCTCAGCAGCGCTCTGATTTTTTGAAGTCCTTTCTGGGCTTGAGATTTTCCTTTGTTCACTTCCTCCTCGAGCCGCCAGAGTCTATGATATAGAGCTTCTCTACGAGCCCGCCGCACAGTCTCTAGCATCTTCCTGGATCTAATCATGATCTGTCGTGACTTATCGACCGCACTTCTCCAACACTTGGCTGGGGACAAGCCAGAGGCAAATGCCTCCTTCCACACATCAGAAATTTCTTGATGGATGGAGGGGAGAGAGAAGGAGGGCACACTGGCATGGAACCACGGAGCCTTACAAATCTTGGTGGGGGGTTGAAAAGTGATGACGATCGGGTAGTGATCAGAGATGGTGAGGTCGGTGCGTTGCGAGAGGGAAGGGTGGCCCCACTGATGAGTAAAACTCTAGGAAATGTAGCATCTATCAAGTCTAGCTTTCCTCAGGTCCTCGCCTGCTTGGAGATTTGACCAAGAAAAGCCCTTCGAGTCTTTGAATTCGACCAAATCCAAGTGTAGTTTAGTTTTGTCCCACGTTTCTTTCTCCCGGCTATCGATGACCCTACCCTTGCCCATCCATCTGTCCGTAGGGTCCTCAACCATGTTGAAGTCACCACAGATAAGCACGTTGTGGGGGAGCGAGTCCAAGGAGGCCCAAGTGTTAAGTCTCTCTAACTCCCCATTGGGTGCGTACAAAGAAACTAAAGTAAAACAAAAGGGAGCACCGAAAGAAACAGCAATCCATCGATGGCATTCATCTTCAAAGGAGTTCTCGAGCTTTTCAAACCAGAGTTGATTGATACCGATTACCGTTCCGCCGGACCCCCGCTGATGCGCCGTTGAAATCCAAACATGGGTCGAGGAGACATGTCTAAGCCGTTTCTGGAGGTCTTCTCCGTCAATTTTAATCTCTTGGATACATATAAAATCTGGGTTTAAGCTAATGTCGCGAAGCCATTGACCAATGATGGTCGCTCTTGAGGGGTCGGTTAGCCCTCTAGCATTTAACGAGATGATGATCATTGTCGTAGTAATCCCTCTTTGCGGGAGGGAGCTTTGTCCTTTCTTTTCTTGGGTTCATCTTTCTTTTTCGCTCGCATCGGATCCCGAGTTAGCAATAGGTTCTTGTGGGGGCTTTTCCACGGTAACTCCATAGGTTGTTTTCCTTTGCGGGATGCCTCCTGCTGGGAAGAACTGGGCACCGTTTTTAGCTCCGTTTCCAGATTAGTCGATCCGATGATGGAGCTTTCACTATCCATGTTATCTTCGGTGCTAGTAGTAAAGCCGTCTTCTTTGCTTGTAGTGTAACCCTCCTGCAAGGTTTCTTTACTGTCAGGGATCTCCAGGCCTTTGACATCGGTGTCCTCCTCAAGTTGGTTCCCACCTGGGTAGTCAAACTCATTGATTTCCTTTTCCAGATTGCAATACAAGTTGCTGGAGGGGGTAACTGACTTGTTGTTTCGCTCAGAGGTTGCCCTAGGGCTTCTTTTACTTCTTCTTCTGACTTCTATGAACCCGTCTGCATCAGCTTCTGGATTAAGGGGACCCTTGAATTCCTCTACTTTCGTCGAGTGATTCAATGCTCCATTGCTGTCTTGAGCATTTTTGGGGGCTTCTTGATTTCGCTTGCTTTTTCGTCTCAACGGGTGATCTTTGATCCTGTGACCTTGTTGGCCACAACGAAAGCACGCGTTGGGAAGGTTTTTGTAGCTGATGTCTTGCTCCCATACATCCCCTTCGCCCAAGTCCAGTTTGATCTTCGATGGGAGTGGCATACTGAGGTCAGCCTCGACACAGATTTGGGGGTGCCACCGGGCGTTGAACGAGTGTCTTGCACCTTCATAAATGAGACCACCAATGTCCTCGCGTGAGGCCAACGGCTTGCCGATAGGAGAAACGATGTCCCATACGAAGTTGTACAAGAAGTATGGCAGGTTAGGGAGCTCAACCCAGAGGGGGTACCGAAGCGATTTCGATTTGTCAGGAGTAAAATCAGGGGACCATCTGAATAGGCACAGGGTCGCCCGGCCGAGTTGCCAAGTTCCGACACTAAGGGCCCGAAACGCCATATCTTCATTTTCAAAGACTAGCGGCAAGTGGCTTGCCGGTAAGAACTGACACTTACAAACAACTAGCCCACGGGGGAACCACTCGTTGCGAAGCCACTATCGCACAGTTTCGAGCGGGGGCTTAGGGCCGAACATTTGGCCGACGAGGCAAACTTTCTTGAGCTCCTCCTGAGTTGACAAAATTGCGGATCTATTGAGGGAGACCAAGGGGGGTTCAGCACTCTCGAGGGCCCCTTGGGCGGCACAAGAGCCCCCCTCCAACAAAGAGGCCAGGTTATCGGTCTCCCCGGGAGGAGGGGCCAGATTATTTCTCACAAGAGAGGGGGTCGCCAAATCCATGACAAAAGAGGGACACCCTGAGAAAGAAGATCTTTTTCTAAAACTCTGAGAAGAGAAGCATCTTGAAGGGCCCAAAAATCCCACAATAAAAGGAAGCTCTCTTCTTCTTTTTTTCCTCTTCGAATCTTTTCTCTTTTTTCTTTTTTTCTTTTTTCTTCTTTTTTCTTTTTTTCTTTTCCTTTTTTTTTTCTTTTTTCTTTTCTCTCTTTTTCGTAGGACTACGTGATCAGAAACCAAAATTTTGGCTTGCGAAACAGGAGTACCTTCAAAAATACTTTAAATGAAGTGGGCCATTCGCGCCTGCCATCTCTAAGTCTCACATTGAATGCGTATGAGGACTATCGAGAAAACAACTTTGAAACGGAACTAAGTTATTCTAAGCTGGAAGCGAAGTTTCTCTGAGGGGAAGAATCAAAGGCGCCGTCAGTCGTCACCTTCCGCGTCAATCGCGACTGATGTTCAGTCAGTCGTGGAGTTCAGTCAGTCGTCACCTTCCGCGTCAATCGCGACTGATGCTCAGTCAGTCGTGGAGTTCAATCAGTCGTCACCTTCCACGTCAATCGCGACTGATGCTCAGTCAGTCGTGGAGTTAAAACTCGAAAGATTCGCGACGGACCCGCTGGTAAAGAGGCAATCGTGATGCTCAAGGCGCTTACCAGCCGCGATGGTCCCGAAAACCAGGCCTCATCGACGCCAGAGAGGTAGGCTTGACGAATGCAGGAGATCAACTTCACGTGACCGGCAGCAACTGAACAAAAGGGGTTTTTAGAGTGTACGTGGCCAACTGAACGGAGGAAGTCGTAGTTAAGCAACAGAAGGATGTCGTAGGGAAGCATTCAGTCGAGCTTTGAGCCGGACGGACTTCCAAATCACCGCTGTGCATCGAAGAACGCTCGTTGGATTGTTTCTTGCTGCTGGAGGCTGTTGTCGCTGCTTTGTGAAAGCACCACCTTACTGTTGCTGCTGGATTTCGTCACCATGTCGTCGCTGGTCATCCGTCTACTTGTTGAATATTTAACATGAAGGGGCAAAGTAATTTTTAAGGACTATGCAGATATGACATATGTAGACCAAATCTTGAAGAAGTTGTCTTTTTCAAATCTCATAATGAAATCCTTGGGATGAGAGGTCCCACAAACTTTTGTGCTCTTCTAATTTTCCTCAATGACTTGCCATGATTCTTGACCCTTTTGTTGGTAGGGACCTTTTGAGAACTAGGCATGTTCTGGATATTCGTGTTTTTATCCTCATTTACTTAGCTATCGGTAGAAGTTCCCCTTGATCTTCCTCTTTGTCTGTGTAGATGGTTATAGCAAGATGTTTTGTCGCAGCCATCAGCCATTTAAAACAAGATAATAGAAATGAAAGGAAAAATTAGAATCAAAGGTAGGAGGAGATATGTTGGAGGAGATGGACGGATACCACAAGGAAGTGAGGTGGTACTGCTAAAACCTGCTTTGTACCTACCCTAATACACTTCTGAGTTATATAGTAGGCCCTTTTAGCTTGCAAATGATACCAAGAAAGTACCTATGTACTTTGGAGTTGAAGTTTGAAACAATTGAATCAAAACAAACTACTTCAAGAATAGCTAGTGTCACAAAACTTGATATTTTAGTCCATACACCTACTAGTTCTTTTGGTCAGAGCTCACACTACAATAAAAATTGATGAAATTCCTTTGGAGGGAATTCAATTAGCTTAGATATCTAATGATTGCAAGCGGACCAAATGGCTGAACCCAATGATTTGAGATTTAATGATTGCAAGTGGAATCATCTAAAATGATAAACTATGCTCTGAGAAATAAGTTTAGCAATCCAAAGCTTACCCCCCATTTTTTTTGGAACTAACTAGAAGATGACCAGTGAGCACTTCCAAGATGATTTCTCCCAGATGGCTAGATAAGATGCTTTGAGATTTTGGTAGCACAAATTATACTTCAAGCTAGTTCCAACAAGCCAAAGATTTTTAAAACGGGTTGAGTATTCACTAAGATATGACCAGAGAAAGTTCACAGTTCTAAGTAGTCATAGCAGAGAAATAGACAGAGATGTTCTATGAGATATATGTACTATATGACATGATTGTACAAGATCATTGGCATTGTAATGATGATCAATGATGATGGACTGAGTGAGCTATGGTGTGAGCCATTCAACTTCTACAAATGTTCAAGAAGAGAGCTCTTAATGAGGCCACACAACCATGAGATTGACAAAGGTATTTTTATAAGAGTTTTCTTCTAAGTTTGAATTTGAATTCAACCTTCGCTCCAACTAAAAGTGACTCCATTGATTTAGGAGTTGTTCTCTCAAACTCAATTTGTAACCATACGAGCTTTTACAAGATTCTTCCAAAATTTAATCCTTTACAATGGTAAATGACCAAGTGATTACAAGCTAAGGTTCACATGCAACTTCAAGTGATAGTTGCAAACATTTGTCTTCTAAGTCAAGTGTGTAGGCTTGATCATTTGCACCAACAAGATAAAAGACACAACCAGTTAAAGCCATCCAATTTTCACTGATTATCCTAGTAACTTGAATTGTTCATGTCCAAAAAAACAACTCACTTACTAATTGCACAAACGATGAGACTTTCAAATAGATAACTAAATTCATATAAAGAATTTGACAAAAGAAATTTATCAAAATGATAAATGTAGAAGGAGATAAAAGACATGATTGGTTCAGATGACTAAGGCCATCTAAGGTTCTCCAATTTTCCTAAGCACTTGAACTCTTCATGTCCATAATCATATCACAAAGCATAACACTTTCAAATAGGCAATAAGCTTCATATTGAGCATCTGAGGGAAGAAATACATCAAAATTTAAAAGGTAAGAGGAGATAAAAGGCATGACCAAATCAATTGATTACAACCATCCAAGGTCCTTCGATTTCCATAATCACTTGAATTCTTCATGTCTTGTTTATCCTAAAAAAAGCCTGCAATATGTACTTCAAAACATAAATGAATGAGAAGATAGTCTACACACTCAAGAAAAGTAAGTAAACACCAAAAGTTTGTTTTCAATGGACACAACCAATTCATGTAGCTAGAGTCATCGTAGCTTTCTCGATGGCCCTAATTGCTTGTGTTCATCTTCTACATAAAAGCATGTAAACTTAAATTTCTTTTATTAATTAAAGCTTTATATTTAGCTATACAAATAGACATTTCAACAAGGAGACATTACATATATACCTTGCACAAATGAGAGAGTTGAGGATGATCCCTTGAGAATAGAGTCCTAAAAATCTTATATGAGAGGAACACATTAAAGACTTGAGAGATCACAAAAATTCCTCAAATGAATTGAGGAGCTTATATAATCTCTCTTGTAAAGATATTCATTGATGCCACATGGCACCTTTTGATACGCCCACATCATTTGAGTGTTGGGAATCCCAAGGTGCCTTAACATGTGGCATGTTTTTTCATTCATCCACATCATTCGACCTTTGTGGATATCAAGATCTAGAGTGATACATGTCTTAATTTCCTTGGTCCACATCATTTGACCATTTGGAATCTCACATACCATGACACATGGCACTTTCTCACTAGTGCACTTGGATTCTCTAATGTCTCTTTGCCCTATAAATATGAGTTCTCTTGGGTTTTGTCCATTTTCAAACATCAAGATATTTCTCAACCCATATTTTGCACTCGTAAGCTTGCATTTTATACACAACCAATTCAGGCAACATTGCTTGTTTGACAATCTTTGACTTCCCCTATTCACTTGCATTATTCGTTATTGGATCCCTAACTTAATACACTCACAAAAATGGGAATCGGTTGGCGACATTATGATAGCATAATTCCATCTAGTTGCCTTCCATTTGTATCAACGAGGTCAAGAATGTGGACATCTTGAAACTATGGCCAAAAGGTCTTGGGAGACCAGAAGAATACTTAGAATAAGGAGAGGAGAGAGTGGATTAGGTTTGATAACCTAGATCATACTAGCGGGTAGATCATGATTATTGCTGCCTACTTAAATGTAGAAAAAAATGCTTGGGATGATTTTATGGAATGCCTTCTCATCGATCAAGAGTAGAAGTAACAAGGTAGAAGACATTCAAAAATTTAAGAAAAATTCTAAATCTCCATCATAATCTCAACAAGAAATGGTTCACTAATTGGTTTTGGAGTAGATAGATTTCAAGTTTAAAGATAATCGGAATGCGTATATGTGAAGGGAGAACACATGATATTCTCCACCATGACATATGGAAAAATACAAGAGTCAACAAAATTTGTGGCATTCCTGTATGGTGCAAAAGATTTTGTAAAGGAAGAGTACATTGTTCACGTAACTTTTTCTCATGCCTGAAGAGATCCCCCATGCGGAAGAAACTAAGTAGAGACCCTAAGCTAGATAATCCTATTAGATGAAAACAAGCTTTTCTAAGCAATGCTACTAGCTACTTGCTACTGGCTACTTTTCTAATCTCTAGAATGAAGCAACCATAAGGAATCCATTTGCAAAATTCACAACAAGGAGGGATTCCTCCATAGGCAAGAAGGGTTATTTTTAATGGTGTAATACAAAATGGTATCAT